>BFEA01000346.1:791979-829479 GCA_003427395.1 Chara braunii | reverse complement strand
TTGGCGTGTGACCAGGACGGACTGAGGAGCGCAGGTCATCCCTACATGTGTATTCGAGCTAAAGGGGATGACAACTTTGGGTTGTTGATAAGTGCGAGGTGACAAACTACCTGCATTGGAATAAGGAGGAGGATGGTGAAGTAGTGAGAGCACGTGGGGTACTGGGGTTTGTGGGGACTTGTCTCCTGGCCCTCTATAAATTTTTGGTTTCAGTTTCCGTCGTTTTTGTCTTTGCAATTGCGGACTTTTGTATGATTGTGTGGATCCCTCCTTTTCTTCGAAGTTTCTCTCGTACCTCTTCCCTGTTATGAATGATGCCATGTGTGATGATTGTAGACTGATCGTCTCAATTTGGTATGTATAATTCCTGATTATGTCGAAAGATTGAGGAATGTGGATACGTGCATAACCGTCGTTCGTTGAAATTGATACCGAAGTTCGTCGCCTCGAGTCGCTTTATGAACGGATCTCATGCCACATATATACATTACAGTCGGTCAGTCAAACGGCGCGTCATGTACACACGGGCTCGTACGAGTCACTCCCATCCGGCATGTTTTGCTGGTACACGTCTGCGTCATAGGAATGGCAGCATTAATATGAATTCGTAGCATGGAATTCAGTGTCCCTTTTTTATCAACGGATCACGACTACCCTTATCGTACGTCGGGCTTCGTCGGGCAGGTTTGTATCAAGGCCAAGTATCACGAACACAGCCTTCGACTGAGACCATCCACGCCAGACTCTGACATTTATGAGTTCCGTAGGCGATGTGTGTTAAGCAACGAGATATTCATTGTACCCGTCCAGTACACCGCATAAGGACCCATCCTATGCGCCAAAACCACGCCATGAAAGCTGCGAACGAAGAAAGCTTTTTTTTCCTCTCGTTCATCCGAATCTCTTTGCATTTCTGTCTTTGGAACCTTGACACAGGAGATCCCACTTCCGATCAAGGTGCGATTCGTGTCACCGACGCGGATATTGGGTTGTCTCGGGTAATTCAACACGAGATACAAATGGGAAATCATGCGTTAATTCACTGCAAACCTTACCGATATTCTCTCGCTGAAAGAAAAACGACGTTGGAACGGATTAGAGAGTTTGAAGCGAATAGCTGGATTGAGCCGACCACAGGTCCTTGGTCCTTTCCGGTAATATTAGTCCCGAAAAAGAATGGATCGATTCGTTTTTGCATGGATGATCAAAAATTGAACGACTGTCATTCACGATTAAGGATGTATATCCCCTGCCCAACATTGATGATTTGTTGGATGTGATTCGACGTGCCAACTATTTTAGCAAGTTTGATATTCGTCAAAGGTTCCACCATATCCTGGTGAAGGAAGAGGATAGATCGAAAACGACATTCGTTTTGTTTGATGGAACCTGGCAATGGGTTCGTTGCCCTATGGGGATATGCAACACCTCGACAACATTTAAGAGAGCGACGAACATCACCTTCTAGAATTTCGTTAACAAGACATGGTTGACGCAGGGCATGATCAACTTCTGTATCATTGTGTACATGAACGACATAGTGGTGTATTTTGATTCCTTCCAAGGACACGCCCAGCACGTGTAGTGGAGCCTGGGAGCCTTGAGGGACGCTGGGTTCAAAATTGTCCTGGAGAAAAGCGAGTTTTTCCTCTCAGAGATCACGTTCCTTGGGTACATCGTAACATGTGGTGGTTTGAGACCGAAACCACAGAAAGTCGAGGCAGTGCGGGTTGCTCCCACACCCACGTCATTGACACAGGCCCAGGCCTTTTTAGGGTTGGCCTCGTACTATCGCTGATTCATCAAGGACTTCGCGGTGATTGCACGACCCTTCACGAATCTCTTACGGAAGGACCAGCCGCCGCACTAGGATGCGAGATGCGAGCAGACATTTCTTGCTTTGAAAAATGCCCTAACCTCAGCACTCATTTTAATCCTTCTCGACCAAGGAAGGTAGTTCATACTTATCACCGATTGGCAACCGAAAGTTATCTCCACTATTCTGGCATAGAAGGGGAATTATGACAAGGAGCATGTAATCAAATATGCGCCCCGAATGATGCCCGACGAACGACGAAACGCCTCGACGCTATAGGGAGAGTGTTACACAGTGGTATGGGAAATCCAACATTTCCACCCGTATCTGTACGTGCATAAGTTTTTATTGGTTACTAATCACGAACATTTGTTGGCCCTCACGACGCTCGTCAATTATACGGGCATGACTGGACGTTGGGCGGTGAGGCTACGAGAATACGATTTGGACATCATCCCGAGGAAGACAGAGAGACACAGCAACGCAGACGGGTTGGCAAGGTTACATCGACCAACCAAGGTGACCAAAGGCGAAGAAATCGTCCCGTGGAAAGATCCAGAGTTTCCCCAAGGACCAGCCTACGGTGGAGTGAAAATTCTCCCTTAGACCCTCGGCCTACAAGAAAGTGACATGTGACCTTATGGCGGGCGGCAAACGGGGAATGTAATGATGAGACCCCTCTTTCCCGTGCTTCAAGTTGAAGTTAATTGTGGCTTATAAATAGTAATATGAGGTGATAATGGTCAATTGATTTTCATGTCAATTTACTCTGATTTTGACTCAAGGTGACAGGATTCGAACCTATGACCCTCTGTACCCAAAACAGATGCGCTACCAGACTGCGCTACACCTTGTTATGTTCAATTGGTAATTCTTTTTTTTTCTTCTCCTTGCCCGATAAGTTTTGCTATTTTTGTGAAGCCATTCTGCGGGTCTATTCTGTTCCTATGCATCCACACGGAGAAGGCTACGTCGATTGGGTAGAATGTGACAGATGTGTCTCGATGACTCATGGATCGTGTATCCAATATAGAAACCCTCATAAGTCATGGCTTTGTCCTTTGTGCCAAGCCGATAAATTTCGACGAAAGCTCGATTCCTCGAAGCCATCTCAGAAGGCTGGAAAAAACGTGAAGGTTTGGACGTGCTGAAGTTTGGACAGATGTCGTGTTGATAGCAACAGTCGTGGGAAACCCTCTCCATGAATATTCGAAGGAAGATCGTAGACGGGCCAATGGCTGCACGAGATTATAGATGGCATGAAGGAAGGTTAGACAAACGAAAAACGAATGGGAGCGGTATCTAGATGGTCGTTCTGCACCCGTTCGTGCGATATGACTGGGTTAAGTCTACCCATGAAAAAACGGCCGCTCATTTTCTGTCAGAATCACGGAATCAGCTATCAATAAGAATGAATGATAGTAGTCTAATATTCAGGACGATGTTAAATTCATCGTCAAGAATTATCTGATTTGCTTGGCGGACAAAGCACCGATTCAGTCATTGAGATCCATTGTACCAGCTATAGTTGAGCTCCACTTCAAAGGGTGAGCATGGATACGACGGATATTGTTATCCCCCTTGGTCCTAATAGTTGCAAGTATTCAATCCTACTCGTATTTGTAAACCGTTTCTCTAAATGGATCAAGGCTTACCCATGTAAAACGAGACATACGGTGGAAATTGTGCGATACATCAATTGCTTCCTCGGAATGCATCAGGATACCGAGGAAATTTTAACGGACAACGGCGCAAAGTTCCGAGGGGAAGTGATGAGGAGTCTAGTCGTACATGGTGTCCCCATTCGAAACACCGCACCCCATATGTCTCAATCGAACGGCTTTGTAGAAAATGCAAACCGAGTAATCAAGACTGCTCTGCGGTGGAACACCGCGGTTAGGGACACAAGGCCCTGGCCCGATATCATAAATCACATCCTAGCCATCCATTGGGGTACACCCCACGAGTCCACATGTTTGTCCCCGTTCCAGCTACGGACCAATAGTCTGGCTTGCGTCTCTCTACCGAGCCTCAAGGACGAAACGACATTGGGTTGACGATCTACGAGGGTGACTGCTAGGGAGACAGTCAAACGACACTTAGAATTGATGGAACGGACCCTCCCTCGCTTGGCCCGGAAAAAGCAATGAATGACTGAACTAGCCCACGGTCTACAGGTTTGAAGCTATGGGGCTAGAAACGGAAACGTTGGGCCATGGCCTCGATATAAATTAGGGGACTGCTGATGAGGAAATGTGTTCGTCAAGGCAAGTTGGCCCCACGATTCTTTGGCAGGTTTCATGCTACCGAGCTTAGTCCTAACAAGGTGAACACGGTGCGACTCGCTCCCGAAGTCTCGAGCAGTCGATCGGCACGACCAATTACTCACCATCCTATCTTCGTTCGTTGCCTACCTTACCTCCTACCTCGCCTCCTGACTCGCCCCTGTCCTCCAAGTGGGATAGCGAGGATCCTGAATCTCTTCTTTCTCTCTTTATAAGAACCTCACCTTCTCCTCCCCCACAATCGCCATGAGTTTTGCATCAAAACAATTAATCAGCCGACACAGGTTTACGCCATGAGGCTTTATCTCTTCTATTTGGCAAGTGCATCATCCATGACGTAGCCCGAACTTGCTTCGATTCGATAGGATCTTGATTGGTTTGGTTGAATGATTGATTGATTGATTTGATTGATTGATTGATTGATTGATTGATTGATTGTGTATGTGTGTGTATGTGTGTGTGTGTGTGTGTGTGTGTGTGTGTGTGTGTGTGTGTGTGTGTGTGTTTGTATGTGTGTGTGCATGTGCCGGAGGCCCGACGGGGGAGGGGAGGGAGGACCCTTCCACCATCAATCAATCAAACAATCATCAATCAACCAATCAACCAATGAATCAATCAATCAATCAACCAATCAATAAAAAAAACTATCAATCAATCAATATATTTTTTTTCTATTTTTTTTTTTATTTTGTCACATACCAAAACACCCCCCCCCCAATTTTTTATTATTATTATTTTTTGAACAGGGTCATAGAGGCCGACGTGCGACGGTCGCGCGCACGCGCCGTTTTCCCGCGCGCGCCCCCGCCTGGGCCTGGCGCGGCCTCGGGCCCGTGGTCAGCCTCCTCGGCCGCCACCGAGGCCGCATGATCCGCGGCCTGAGGTGTCACGTAGATTGTGGGTGGAATCAGGCGAGCCATGCCCGGAAGTGAGGTAGCAAGGCGCCGGTGTATTTAGCCATGTTTGACGGAGGAATTCATTTCGATCATTTGCGGGGAGCTCGAATATGCGGTAGTGGCGAACTTCTAGCTGTAGATTCACTGGCGTACATCATAGAAAGGCAGCCTTCCATGTCCGGACGAACGCGACCCGAGGAACGTACGTGTACAACCACACACCTATACACACGTGGGAAGAAAGGAAGAAAACTTACAGCTGGGAGTTAGCAAAGACGAGATGAACTAAGGAACGAGCTACGACGCCAAAATAAAGCGCGAAGGATCAGTGAGGAGGTTGACAATGCAACCGTCCTCGATCCACGCGGGGGGGGGGGGGGGGGGGGGGGGGGGGGGGGCGGTCGTTCCCGGATCATAAGTAGAGGTGGGGGCGCTAATATGAAGGGTTGCAAAATGAAGTTTTCGGTGAAATTGGTGGCGGGGCCGCCCTCATCATTTGCGTATGGGTGAGCTAGATGCCATCAGGGCTTGCTCTCATATGCGTCGCCATACTGATCATCGTGTACTCAGGCGCCCGACCTGTTTGTTACGATTGCAAAGCTAGCTTCAAAGCTCGTCAACCTTCCTCAAGGATGTTAAGCCGTCCCTTTTTCTACCGCGATTGCTTTTCTCGTATTGTCGGGATGGTTGTCTGATTAGTAATCTGAACGTGCACGTTGGTGGTGGCCGGCGTATTCTCTTATTGACATTCGAATTCAGTACATCGGTCCCTCCGGCTGGTGAAGTGATTTGTCGAGTGAGTTCCGTTAGCGAATGAGACCTCAGCCTGCTAAGTAATTACGCAGGGTCATATTTTCTCGTGGTCACCTTCATGGAGGGACTGTTGGACGACCAACCAATGGAAAAATGAGAATGGACAGGTAGTCTAAGGGAGCTCCTTCCTGGCTCTATGGGTAATGATGCATGGGCGTTCCCAAGGGACGGGGCGATCTGCGCGGCTGATTTCCTCCCGCGAGCGAGACCGGTGCTGTCGACTTGGGAGTGTTGAAGGCTGAAAACGCTATCATAAGTCTGGGGTTTTATTGCTACCACTACCACTAGACTGCAGTATCTTCACTAAGCTGTTGAACGACTTTTGTGCTGGCACCTTTTGTTATACCCACTGCAATGCACTACTGAAGTTGCAGTTGGTGTCGTGTCCTTGTGATACCTACCACAACACCAATGGTGGGATACTACTTGTTGTAGTCGCCGTGTTGTGCGTATTATTGTTGGGACCTTGCTATACGTTTACTCCGCCTCACGCATCTTTGCAGCGCTAGCCGTACTTGGGGGTCTTCGCTGTGAATTGGAGGGTCGTCATGAGGACAACGATCAGCAGTTGACTTCAGTTTGACCAGGCTGCTGCGCACTCCGACTACCATTGCGGGGCCCTCAGGCGCATGGAGATTTCAAAACCCTCTCCTGGGAGTCGAGTCCGTGCCTCTCCTGTATCTCGAGAGTCTGAAACCCCTCCTTCTGTGTTTCTTAATCTATGTCTAATTTTGTTACGAGAGGAAGGCGGCAAGGGGGATTGCAACCCATAGGACCGCAGCAAGACTCTGTGGGGAGTCTGCCCACCGATTGCGGGAGCTCTACCGGAACTTAGGAGGAGTTCTGGAGGCACTGGCAGACAACTGAGAGGTAAAAAGATTCATCTCTTTTTATAAACCCAGTTATAACCCCTATCTGTACATCCTTCTACAGTTTGACGGAGTATATTGCATGCATCCCATTATTGCTTTTGAGTTTGACTTTCAGAATATAACTCATATCTAAGTAAAGGAACGCATGTGCAAGCTGAGTTTCAGTTTTATTGTTTGACCGACAGCAGATTGTGAGAAAGGGTTGCATCTGGGGGAAAGGTGGGAGGAAGCTTGTATTGCTTGTGTCTGACTGGGTCAACCAAAGGATGGGAGAGTCTCCATAAGATTGGAGGGCCTAGTGCGATGTTTATTTTTGATTATCTGAAGGACCATACAGGTTTCCATAAGTTTAGGTGGTCTGGTTACTCTAACTTGCAAGGGCTATCTGTGGTTGATTTGGGTAATATGCAAATGACAAGCCAACGTCCATATCAAATCATCGCGCTGATGGTGTCCGCACCTGCTTCTCCATCTAAGTGCGAGTTCACTCTCACTTCTGGTGTGAACGACGAGCACCCTGCAACGATTTCCCTCTCTCCTTTTCTTCAACTGCACCCTCCATCTAAGTGCGAGTTCATTCGCACTTTGAATGAACACATCGCACTTTGCTTTAACTTGACCTTTACGAAAACAATAAGCAACCTGCAAATGTTTCCCTCTCTCCTTCTCTCCCGACTTCCGCAAACGAACTGCCGATAAGCACCTGCACATCACGAAACAAGAGCACGTCCCAATTGGAACATCGTCGGGTTCTTGCGATGTCGACTCCCGCATGATGACTACACTGAACAACGGCAGGATGACAGGTCCGCCTCTCCGATGTGGATCTATCGGTGGATTGCGTCAAACCTGCTCTCATAGATCCACACCGGGGATGGAGGCTGGGATCCAACCACAGTCTGCTTGTAAGGCATCATATGATGTGTCGATATAACCGACATCCAGAACTGCTTGGTGAGCATCTAGTGCTGCGCCAATAAGTTCCAGACACGGTCGCAAACTCCCCTAAGAATGTTCATTGTCGGTTCCTCACGTCGTCGATTCCCACGTGATGAGTACAATAAACAACGGCAGAATGGTTGGTTCCCCTCGCCGAAATGGATCTAACGGTGGATTGCGTCAAATCTGCTCTCAAAGATCCACACCGGATAGAAGGTCCTGCAATCAGCCGCTGCTTACTGGTAAGCATCATATGATGTGTCCATACGATCGACATCCAAAACTGTTTGGTGAGCATTTAGTGCTACGCCAAGCAGTTTTGCCGCAAGGTCCCCTAAGAATGCTTTTAGCACCAGAGACCTGAGACTGCCGACTGTTTGGCACTTCTTGAAGGTGGTCATTTCAACCGATGCAGAGGGCTCGTGGTCACTTCCATTGCTTGTATACGTGCCCGTGGGTGCTCGACCTGGCATACATGTAGTGCTGTTTGAAACTTCCTTACGGTTCTCTGTCGAATGCTGTTCAACTAGAGTTTCTCTCTCTCTCTCTCTCTCTCTCTCTCTCTCTCTCTCTCTCTCTCTCTCTCCTGCCATGCCCGTTGATGTGCCTCTCACCCGGCTGGGTGCAGTGCGGCCGTGCTGTGGTGGTCGTGTTCAACAAGACGCCCGTCATCGGAGTTTCGACGGACGTCCTTGGGGGGCATGGTTGTTTTCTTTCCCTGTGAACTGGGTGAAAGCATTTGCTTAATTTTTTTTGTGTTGTGGCCTGCAGGTCATTTGCCGGTAGCGATGGCCATGTCGGAGTTGATTATCCTGGGTGATTGGCGCGAGCGCATCGCATACCCTTTCCCCCCATGCGCGCTGCGCGTTTCAGGCAGTGGAAACTCCACTGTTATCGACGATGCGACAAGAGACGAGATGGAGTGTGATCCTTGGATGAAGGTCCCCCCGTTCACTGATGCTCCTCTGGACTCGTGGAAGGAGCTTGAATGGGACATAATGCTCAGGGAGTGTCCGTGGGCGGACGACTACAAGTTCGCTAACATGTGCGAGTTTGGGACTTTCATTCCCGTGCCTAGAGCTGTGCTGGGTTCAGTTCGGTGTCGTTGCTTGAGTGCAAAGCTGAATATTCCTCGTCATTAAAATGTGTTGGCCTGCAGTGTCGTGACTGCTTCGCCGCGCACATGGTCCCGCTCGCTGAAACACGAGTTGCTTGCCTGTGCACGACATTCTGAGTTCCTCGATAAGTACCCGTTGCGCTCTCCAGGGCTGTCGCCTCGAGCAGTTTCCTACTGCTGCGTTAGATTGCGTCTAGGAAAGTTGTTCTTATCTAGGGTCCTTTGCGTCGCGTGTTCGAATCGGAGTAGGACCTTGACTGACGCTGTGGTCTATGTGTCCAGGAATGAGTTGCACTTTGGGAGAAGACATTATCGGTTTGGTCACATTAGTATACGAAGGGACATGAGATTTGGTAATCGGGGGTAAGGTGGACGATGTGGACGCTTGGCGTGAGGTTGAAGCTCAAGCGTCCTCTATACGGGATGCTATAGGCACGTCTCTGGCCGGAAGGACCGGGTTCGTTCACATGAAATATATTTCTATGTTCGCGAAAGATGCTCCAGTCGATGCGCCGCAGTGTTTTACGTTCGGGTCGCCTCTTCGAACTTTGAATGAACGCATGTACACACCGGCCTGTCGTCATCGGTAGAAGTGAAAGTTCTAAACGGATGTTGTGTATCGTGTCCATGCAAAAAAAATGACGATAATGTCATCAGGGTATACAAAAAAGACACGCCGATTTCCTTATACATTACACACATGAGCTCATGGTGTGACCATCTATCTCTCCATCTAAGTGCGAGTTCACTCGCGCTTGCTGTGTGCACCCCGAGCATTCCACTTCAGTGGTATGACCACTTAGCTCACCATCTAACTGCGAGTTCACTCGCACTTGTGCTCTGAACCACGAGCAATCCGCTTAAGTGAATGTCATGAATCTATGTTGCGAATTCGTCCATGGAAAGATTTGATGACGTTTTCATCCGGGATTATACAAATGACAAGCCAGTGTCCATAYTTAATCATCACTCTGATGGTGTGCGCACCTGCCTCTGCATCCGAGTGCGAGTTCACTCGCACGTAAGTCAGAGTTCACTCGCACTTTGCTTAAGTGAGGAGTTTGTCGATATATAGTACGGGGCGTGACGATTAGGTGTTGGCCGCACCAAAAGACTTATCATTGGCCAACTTTATTTACGACGATTTACACGTCCGTATGTGTCGTTTGTGTGTGCGTGATGTGTAGGGAATGTAATGTCGTCGGCACCTTCGACAAGCGTCAGCATGAGTCCCGAGACGCGCATGCGCTTGAGTCCCGAGAAACACATGCGGTTAGCAAGACCGTTTTTACCTTGTGCGAGATCGGTGCGGCATCATGACGGTCAAACGTGGATCGACGGAGCAACCGAGGAGGACTTCGACGAGGACCCATGGATGACCGTCGTCCCGTACATGAACCGGCATCTCGACGAATGAAACGATAATGATTGGAAGGCGATGGAGCGTGCCTGCCCTTGGGCAAGCGATTACAAGTTTGCCAACATGTTAGAGTTCGAGAGCCTCATTGCGCTGCCTGATGGTGTCCTCCAGCGAAAGACCCTGGATGATAAGGGTAAACCGATCCGCTACCGTACCAGCTTCAGACGTTGCCTCCACTGGGAGTACATCACATATTCGCCATGAACTTGGGGAAGTTCGCAAAAACAAGAGTTGGTGGACTGCGCTTGCCATTGTTCATTCGTGGAACACTACCCACTCCGTTTCCCAGGGACTTCTCCACAAACTATATCGTATTGTTGTGTGCGGTTGACTGATTACGGATATCCTTTCGCCAGAGTGCTATGTGTGGCTACTTCAGACAAAAGTAGAAAACTCGTGGATGCAGTTGTGCTCGTGTCACGGAATGACATGGTACAACAGGATTACAAATTCAAGCCGGTGATGTCTCGCCCCAATGTAGATGGGCGGTCAGATTTTGTGAGAGCAGGTCAGGTCACATGTTTAGAATTGTTTTATGAGGTGGAAGAGAAAGTGTCCGACATACGAGACTGCATAGGGAATTCCTTAGCACGACCCGGAGGGTTTGTTAGGATGAAATACATGTCCGTGTTTTCAGAGAATGCATTAGTCGACGAGCCGCAGATCCATGTGTATGGATCATCTATGAATGCTATGTATGGCTTCCGTTTACGACCTCCTCCGCGGGTATCCCCGTATGTCACAAGATACGGACGTGTGGTCAGACCTTGTGTTTAAGGGAAAACGTGTTGAAATGCAATCTTGTGGAACACGATGTGCATGTGGATGTGCACCTTGAAATGGTGGATATGAAGTAGCAGATAGAGGTGCGAGAGGCAGTAGTTGCAATAGGTGCAAGAGACAACGTGTGATTGACTGATTTTTTGCTTTGAATGTTTTTTCCGGAAACAACCCCTGTTCAGTGATTTGAACAGTTCTCGCAACTCTGCGTGCGGTGTTTCCATTTACGAAGGTGCAATGTTGCGAGTGTTTCCATCTCCTCGTTACGGGAAAGAGTAAATGTTCTGAATAAATGTTATGTATCTTGTCCATGCAAAGAAATGACACGCCGATGACCTTACAAGTGTTTCGATCTCCGATGTTCATGCCAATGTCTTACAGTCCTATACATGCTCAAGTGAAGGAGGGGATCGATGTTTGCGATGACAAGAGTGAATGTCATAAATCTCTGTTATTGATTTGTTCATGCAAATGACAAGCCAGCATTCGTATTGTATCAACGCGCTGATGATGTGCGTTCATGTTGTCCATCTAAATGAGAGTTCACTCCGACTTGTGATGTGTACCCCGAGCAATCCGCTAGTTGTCCGTGCAAATGTCCAAGAACTGATCACCTGCGGGATCTGGAGTTCAATTCTGTTTCTTGAGTGCGAAACTCTGCTCGAAACAGATCCAAATCCAAGAGGAAGTCCCGCCACAGACCAAGGTTCCCTTATMGTGCGTGRCCATCCGCACMGACCGCCAACGACTGTTTGACACTTGTTAAAGGTGCTCAGTCACCAAACCGATATCTGCGAATTGATTCACTGTTCAACTAGTATCTGTCAATGCCTTTCCAGGTTAAAGCAAGGAGCTCTCTCTCTCTCTCTCTCTCTCTCTCGAACAGTGCTATTGGCAATCGGCATCGAGAGCGAACGACTGTTTCCCACTTCCTTAAGGTGCTCTGTCGAACACCACCAACTACTATCTGTCAACTGGTGGACACATTTGTTGCAGGGGTACTGAAGAGCAACTTGCCAAATGTTGTGCATCTGGATGGGTGTTCCGCCCGACCACAGTTGACAGGTTCAGTCCTTCAACTTGCAAGATGTCGGGCATCGGACCCCTGACCTTTTATGAAAAACAGGCACCACATACCCAACACGATGCCCTTTTGAATCGTGTACTGTCTGTCACAGCAACACTAAGCAAGTGGTGTGCGTTCATGTTGTCCATCTAAATGAGAGTTCACTCCGACTTCTGGTGTGTACCCCAACAACACCACAAGCAATGTCCAAGAACTGCTAACCTGCGGGATCAGGAGTTCAATTATGTTTCTTGAGTGCGAAACTCTGCTCGAAACAGATCCAAATCCAACAGGAAGTCCCACCACAAACCACGAAACAGATCCAAATCCAACAGGAAGTCCCACCACAGACCATCAAACCTTCCCCCGGTGGCGGACTTCAGCATCCAAGACTGCCCAGCAACTGCTAACCTGCGGCAAGCAAATCCACACCCAGCATCAAGGTTCCCTTAGAGTGCGTTGCCATCCGCACGTCGACTGTTTGACACTTGTTGAAGGTGCTCAGTCACCAAACCGATATCTGCTCTGTCAATGCCTTTCCGGGTTAAAGCAAGGAGCTCTCTCTCTCTCTCTCTCTCTCTCTCTCTCTCTCTCTCTCTCTCTCTCCCCGGAATCAGATCTCGCATCAAGATTCCCTAAGAGTGCTAATGACAATACACACAGACAACCAATGACTCTTTCACACTTCTTCAAGCTGCTTGATCGCCAAACAGATCAGGAACCAGCATCAAGGCCCCCTAACAGTGCTATTGGCAATCGGCATCGAGAGCGAACGACTGTTTGCCACTTCCTTAAGGTGCTCTGTCGAACACCACTAACTCCCGAATCATTCGGTGTCACTTTTCATCTACTATTTGTCAACCGGAGAAGGATGTCCTTCCGGGAAGATAAATGGTGGACACAATTGTTGCAGGGGTACTGACGGGTTCAACTTGCCAAATGTTGTGCACCAGGCTGGGTGTTCCGCCCGACCACAGTTGACAGGTTCAGTCCATCAACTTGCAAGGTGTCGGGCGTCGGACACCTGACCTTTTATGGAAAACAAGTACCACATACCCAACACGATGCCCTTTTGAATCGTGTACTGTCTGTCACAGCAACACTAAGCCAAAACAACATTATCAAGGTGTCATACAAAGAGCCCCTTCCCTTTTTTACACTGTGTTAATTCACATTTAATAACGACCATTCATGTATGAAGGGCTCAAAACGCCCCGCCGCAACATTTGTCCTGTCAACACCTCATATACTGACCATTTAAAGTGTCGCATGATGCCCTATTGGGCCATGTACTGAGTGTTTACTCGCAGTCGAAATAGTTCACTTTTTGACAAAAAGTTCATTTTTTACGAAATGTGTATTTGATCTACGAATACCAAAAGAACTAAATATTCACAGCTATTTGGTCCAGGGGGCAAGACAATATCCGTGGTATCCATGCTAACCCTTTGGAACGTTCGTTCAACTATAGTGGGCACTATCGACCTAGGCGGCTGAATCGGCGCCTTGTCCGCCGCACAGGCCGGACAATTTTTGACGACGAATTTAACATCGTCCCGAATATTGGACCAATACTACTAGTTCTTATCGATCGCCGCTTCCGTAATTCTAACAACGAAATGAGTTGCGGTTTCCTCGTGTGCTGGCTTAACCCAGTCGTACCTCATGAACGAATGAGGCACGTACATTTCAATCCCACTGTCGTCAGTCTTCCATTTTTCTAATCGTCCATCGCTCCATCGGTAGTCCCTTGTTCTCTCGTTGGCCCACCTCTGATCCTCCTTACTAGAGTCCTTAGTGAATTCTCTGAGAGCGTTCCTGACGACTGTAGCTATCAAAATGACATTTTTCCACACCTCGGCCCTGCTAAACCTTCGTGTCTTCTGCAACCCTTCGGACGTGGCTTCGAGGAATCGAGCCTCCATAGGGATTTTATCGGTCCGACACAAGGGACATAACCAGGCTTTGTTCGCGCTCCTTTATTAAATACAGGAGCCGTGGGGCCGGGAGACGCACCGCTAGCAGTTTACCCATTCGATATGCCCGTCCCCACTAGGACGCACAGGGACCGAGTAGACTCGTGAGATTGCTTCGCAAATTTGTCGGGCAAGGAGAGGAAGGACGAGGATGCAAGGGGAGAAAAGGGGCCTCCAGAATTACCTCCGTCACCCATCATCATCGTTCCTTTGTATCACTTCCTCGAGGTTTGAGGGAGGATGGCCACCTGCCCGTACGAGGGTCCGCTGGCTGACTCCGGTTCCTTCCACAGAGTAATCTCCTCACCCTTGCCCACCTTATTCGGTAGGTGCAACCATGTCAGTCCGTCGGCATTCCCGTGCTTCTCCGTCTTCCGATGGATGGTGTTGAACTTGAAGTCGTACTCCTGTAGACTGACAATCCAACGTCCAATCATGTCCGTATAGTTAGTGAGCCTCTTTAGAGCCAGCAGAGGCTCGTGATCCGTGACGAGGAGAAACTTTTGTCCGTATAGATACGGATATACGGATGGAAGAACTGAATTCCCCAAACGACCGTGTAGCATTCTCCCTGTGGGGCCGAGTCGCTCCTGCGTTCGTCAGGTACGGTCCGTGAGGCGTACTCGATGACGTGTTCATGGCCGTCCTTCCCCTTCCGGGCCAAATGGTGGAAATCGCCCCGGACTGCCAACCCGTGATAAATATGAACTGCTTTCCAGGATCAGGCCGAATCAAAATAGGCGCGGAGGCTAAGGCCTCCTTTAAGGTGCCAAAGGTTTGCTCGCATTCTGTGTCTCACTTCAGTGGCTGGTCCTTCCGTAAAAGATTTGTCAGAGGCCAGACGATTGTTGCAAACCCCTTGATAAAACGCCGGTAATACGAGGCCAGTCCTTGGAAGGCTCGAAATTGCGTCGGCGATGTGGGCATAGGAGTTTATCGAACCGCCTCGATTTTTCTCGAATCCGGTCTCAAACCTCCTCGCGTCACTACGTTCCCCAAGAACGAGATTTCCAGAAGGAAAAACCCAGCATCCCGCAACGCCCCAAGCATCGACTCAATGTGTTGAGCATGTCCGTGAAATGATTCAGAATACACCAAGATATCGTCCATAGACACAATAACGCAAAAACTGACCATGCCCTGAGTCAGTCGAGTCTTATTGACGAAGTTCTGAAAGGTGATGTTCATCGCCCTCTGAAAGGACACCGGTGCATTGCATATCCCCATAGGGCAACGAACCCACTGCCACGTTCCTTCGAACATTACGAACGCCGTCTTCGGTCGATCCTCCTCCTTAACCAGGATATGATGGAACCCATGACGGATATCAAACTTACTAAAATATCTGGCACACCCAATCGCATCCAACAGATCATCAATCCTGGGGAGGGGGTACACATCCTTGATCGTGATATCATTCAACTTCCTATAATCGATGCATATGCGAATCGGCCCGTTCTTGTTTGGAACTAGAACTACGGGGAATTACCATGGTCCAGTAGCTGGCTCAATCCAAGAGTTAGCTTCAAATTCTCTGATTGAATTCGTTCCAACGCTGTCTTTCGTTCGACGAGGGAGTACCTGTATGGCTTGCAATGGATGGCTGGGTGCATTCCGGTTTGGATTTCGTGCTAAATAACTAACGACGGCTCGATATCTGTGTCCTTTACGCTAATCGCCCCTTGATACTCGGTCAGGATGTCTGTGATCAGTCGGTGGGTTTCATTGGACACGTATTGAGGCACATGTAGCTCATAGAGTTGTCTGTTTATGTTAACAGTCACATGTTTTGTACCCATTTTACTACCGTTCCGTGGTGGGGGAGCGGAGATGAAGGAATTGTCCGATCGCCAGGAGAACACTCTGGCGACCATTTGGGCGTCTTCTTTCCGGATTGCCACGTGTTCCTTGGGCGTTATACCGTCATTATGTCCTGCAAGCTTACAGGCTTCTCGGCGATCTTGATCCCGAGTTGGTAACAGTTGTTGTGCCCAGGGGGTTCCAAAGCTCCGTCTTCGGCGTCCTGTCACAACAATCGGACCTCTTTCCCTGTAGAGAGCAGAGAACGAGGCAGTCCCGAAATGTCGCAGAATGCTTTCTTATCACTGTATCTCGAGAGAAGCGGCCCAGGGGCGGTGGCTTCGTATAGGGTCCCAGGGGGTTCCGAAGAATCAGCCATTCGGGACACTTGGACGAGAGGTTCCCCTAAGATTAAAGTCCGTGTTCGCTGGAGGTTCCTTTCCGTAAGGACGAAGGTTTTTGTCGTTTTCTGCCACATGGGGTAATGAATCAGTTGGTGTACCATATCCCAAATCTTGGGGTCGGTTTCATTCTCGCCTTTGGAGGAGCTACTTGATTGCTCCGGCGCTTTTTCTTCTTTGTCCATTTCCTCAAGGGTTTCCCTGCAGGTGATTACGCGGAATGGTTTTTCAGTTCCGGGAGGAGTCTTCCGGGTCGTAGGGAGTGCAGTCCGGAGAGTTAGACGCATCGGGATGACACATGGTTTCCCACCCGTATTTCGAAGGATAATCGCTCGTCTTTCGAAATCCAAGTTAGCCCGTAGGATGGTGAGAGTTGGTAATCCTAGGAGGACGTCGTACGTGTTTACGTCCAATACTATAAGGTCCCCCAGTGCATGAACTTTTAAGCCATATATAAAATTTAGACAAGTTGAACTTTGAAAAGTCAAAATCTGACTAACTCCTTAGCTTTGTAGAAATTTCGGCAGCGCTTCCCGTAGAGAAAGTGACTTGCCAAGATTTATACAGACCAAGTATAACAAAAGATCTTAGAAAATGTAAAAATCGACTAAGTAAAATAAACTTAGATCAGAAAATACAGGAATTGAAGTAACTCCTATTGCTTTCGCACGTGACGAGCATCTAAAACAACTACCTATTAAACTGAAACTCAGACCAAGTAGTGATCTCACTCAGTCACATGCAGACCAAACCACAAAGATAAGTACTTTCACCAGCCCAAAGTCAACTTGGCCAAGTAATAGTTCATAGTCTTTCAGTGATTTATCCCTTTATACCCAACTTACATAAGACATAAAACTAGACCACCCAAACTTATGGAACAGTGTCTAGCTCAACCATTGAGTATATACAAACAGAGGGCACCATTACTTCTCTCTTCTTTTTGGGTATGTGACTACTAGGCCGCCCTAGTCGCCCATAACTGTTTAGGATAACAAAGTTATATATAATTGTTTGCACTTAGTTTTTTAAGGTAGCATATAACTGAACCGATCATCTTAGCTCGAGGTTTTGCTCGCCCCTTCTTACCACAAGTTTATTCTTATATAATAGTCTCTTAAGTTTGTGATAAGCTATAGTCAGACCACCCAAATGGGACGGTGTCTAAATAGCTTGTTCATAGGTAAAATAGTAGTAAAATATAATGAAGTTATAACCTTTTGGTTCCAGCATGTGCGTGGCATTGGACCAAGACCACCCAAACTCATGGAACATGTCTGGTCCTCCTCCCGATCTATTCTCTTACTAGAAAAGCAGAAAGAGTTTGAGTCACCCAAACTTATGGGACAATGCTCAGACCCCTTTGTGTGGAGAAGATACATATCCATTCCTATAAGTAACTCTTGATATCGCCTTCAAGTTGCCTGGTGCTTTTCTAGAAGGTGCAGTTACACACCACAAGGAAAGTTTCCAGAAATAATTCAATGCAAAAAAATCATTCAATGGCAAATTGCAAAGTACACAGAGTCGTTTTCGAAAACAAATCAATACAAAATTGCAAAGTATACGGAAGCTTTCCAAAATTTACAAAGTACATGGAGCCTTTCCAAAAATCATCGAAGGACACGTTCTAAGACACATGTAGGCATTCCAAAAATCATTCCAGCCCACGTCGTATAGTCTACATGACATGCCCTTATCTACAGAAGACGCTTTCGTACAATCTATATCACTCCCCCTCTTCGCCACAAGCCGAAAAATCCTGCATCACATATGAAACAAACCCTACCACTAATACGAACATGTCGAAGACCTACACGAAAGCTGATTCAAGCCGAAGACCTACACGAACGCTGATTCGTGCCGAACAAAATTGCAAAGTACACGGAAGCTTTCCAAAATTCACAAAGTACATGGACCCTTTCCAAACATCATTGAAGTACACGTTCTAAGGCATATGTAGGCATTCCAAAAATCATTCCAGCCCACGTCGTATACTCTACATGACATACCTTTTTATATAGAAGACGCTTCCGTACAGTCTATATCACTCCCCCTCTTCGCCACAAGCCGAAAAGTCCTGCATTACACATGAAACAAACCCTACCTCTAATACGAACATGTCGAAGACCTACACGAACGCTGATTCGAGCCGAAGACCTACACGAACGCTGATCCGTGCCGAAGTCCTGCATTAGACAAAAGGTCATCTGAACCCGACACGATGTTCACCTGCCTACACAAGTATCAGACAGAAGCTCATCCAAGCCCGACATGATGTCCACGACATGATACGGTCAGACCCACTGCAAAAGGAGTGAGGTGATAAATGAGATTCTATTCGCATATAGAATCCGAATACCCTGAGACGATGAGTATCTTCGTAGCATGCATCGGGTGAAAAGAGTTAGTACGATCTTCATGGTAGCAGCATGTACAGTCTTCGAGTAGCCTCCCGCGATCGTCGGCGTTGCGCTCGTCTATGTTGAACTCGATTAAAAGGACTTGGTTCAGGAATTCGGGCCTCAAGATCTGCTTCGATATTCGGCAAGTCGCGCATGAGTAAATTTCTTAAAACTCGATTCAAATTGATCCAGTGATGGATTTAGAACGGACAATGGTCTCCCCAGAACGGGGGATTGTCATCATTTTCTCTCACGCCGGATACAAGGAACAATTCTCCATCCAAGCACGAGGCGATATGCATGATGAAGATCGATAAGAAAAACGTAATGGCAGGCTCACAACCTTCTGGCATTCTATCGAAAGATGTGCTGGTTACGTACGAATAATACAAACAGCTTCTCAACTCCCTTTCGGACGCAATGTAGAAATCAATTCTGAAGACGGGCCTGTCGCATAGTGTGGCCATCACAATGTATTGAAAAGCTGGGGTAGGCGGAGGCGAAACAGACGTCTGGACACGAGCGCGAACGTCTTCGGGGACCGGAAGGTAGCGGTATCTGGGAAGCCCAATGTTGCCAAACCACTCTAAACCATAAATGTTCTCAACTGCGGAAACAACTGCACTTCGCAGACTTTCGCAGTAGCCCAGGTCTCTGACAACGACCGTCCCACTGAAACTTCCAGACGACATCCTGCATCAGAAAAGAGAACAGCGCCATCGTCATATACGGAGAGGTGGGTAAACGGCGAAGTTGAGACCGTCTGATGTTGGCAAAGTGCGAATGAACTCGTAATTAAATAGACAGTTTGTCATGCAACGGGGTATACCGAAGGGGACGAGCTGTAAGCATAGTGCGAGTCTATTCGCACTAGAGAAAAGACGAAGCAACTAATTCAGAACGCCGCTAGTGAAGATGTAGATGTCCAGCATCGGAGGGCAGTCGCACACATATCTCGTCTTCCCGTTGCGCAGAGTCACTTTCTGAGGTCCGAACGCTGAATAATCCAGATGCCGGTAAACAAATCACAATTCGTTGTCCCTATGTTCAACTGTGAAATTTATTTCGTCGCAGCTATCGAAGAGGAAGTGAAGTTGTTGGTGCACCAAACAGTCGACCCGCAAACGCAGCTCATCTTTGAGTGCTTGATCTATGGCGAGCCTGTTTTTGAACCGTGCAAGGGAGCCAGTAGGGCCGGATGTGTGAAACGCTTGAAAAGAAGTGAGCTTGACACCGTGAAATTCCTCCCTTGCGAGAAAAAGAGCTCTCATTCGTCGACCGTCCACCTTGACGTCAGGGAAGAGCGTCACGACGGTGGTGCCTCGATTACACAACCTCACTCGACTGAAGTAGTGTATGATCACCGGCGCCGACTTCGTCGGTTGGCCGAGGCAAAACCAGGCACACAGTTTTTGATGCAACTTGTCCAACGACGCCCACTTAAGTTTCTCACATAAAATGTGTCATGCTTCAACCATCTTAGAAGTTTGGACGGGTCCCTCTTCAAGGGGTTCCCTCTTCAAAAGTGACTCCAACCTGATAGGGTATGCCTGTACATCCTTCATCAGAGTGTACAGGTACCAAAAGTTCGACCATACATCACGGCAAATCCGAAGTTGTCCTTCTTCCACACTTTGCCACAAAGGGATTTCCCCGTCCGGGGCAACATCATCTTCGAGGTGCAGGTAGTCACGGTCCAGACCAGATCGTCCATTGTCTTCCCAAATGTTCTTCGACAAAATGATTAGATCGACATCCGGCGCTGAGGACTTCCTACTCTGCGACGAAGTCCCGATATCTATTCTGCATCAGCGGAGAAACGCAAGGAAGCGCGTCAGTTGCGATTCTCGCAAGTGCATAAGCAAAAATTCCAGGAATGTTATATGCACGAAAGGGTTCGATAATTGGTAATTGGTTCGCACATTGCAAGAGAGCGCAAGTTTTATAACCGCCGTCTAATGCCGACTTATTTTCTACACGTCATTCATGTGGGTCGATAAGTGAGAGTAGATTCGCACTTCGCAAATCAGCGCAAGTCCTACAACCGCCGCCGACGATTGGCAAATAAATGACGGTAGATTCGCACTTCGCAACTGAGCACAAGTCCTGCAACCGCCGCTCAACATCTCCAACACGTCGTTCATGTGGAACGGTCAGACCACTCTCTTATTGGGTGGAACGATCAGACTACTCTCTTAATCTGCGCAAGTCCTGCAATGATGGCGTCGACGAACGACGAGGTCGTCCTATGAGTACAGCAGCAAAGTGCGAACTAACTCGGAGTTGTCTCACATAGCAGGTCATGGCGACTGGTGTCCATCCTCACAGTAAGGACAGTCGTAGATCTCTTTTCGCCTACCCCCTACGAATTCCAATGTTTGGACACCCGAACGGTGATGCGAAACTTTCCATATAGTGTAGTCATTGCAGCTGTCCTTGTGTTCCAACATGAATAATATGTCGTCACACAATCCGAAAAGGAAGTGAAGTTGGGCATGCACCAAACAGTCAACCCTTTGATTCAACTCTTTTGCGAGCGAAGGATCTATTTCTAATCGTTCACGGAGGCGCTCGAGAGCACCAACGGACGCGGGCTCGTGAAAGTCTTCCCTCACAAGGAAGAAAACTCTCATTGCTTACCACAAAGCTTGGCCGCCGTGAAAAGAGTCAGCACAGGGGTGCCGCGGTTGAACAGACGAACTCGGCCATGGTAGTCCATGATCACAGGAAAACACAACTATGATTTCCCGATGCAGTACCATGCGTAAAGTTTAGCATGCTGCTCGTCCATACAACCCCACTTTTGATCGAAGCGCAGCGACTCCCAGTCATCTACCATATCCTCGACGTCCATCTTCTGCTCCTGACTGGATGGAACTTCCTAAAGTTTGACTACTTCTAAACTCCAATGGAGGTACCATAGATTTGATCCTCTATCACGAACTATTGTAGTTTGTCCATCAACAACACATGTTTCGGGTGCAATGTAACCGTCGAGGCCGACCCCAGCTTCGATATGCAAATAATCACTGTCAAGACTGAGCGTTTGTTGTGCTCAAATGCATTTGTTCATGATGATAAGATCCGTGTCCACATTCTCGATCGAAAAGGAATACTCGCTCGCGTACGACGAGGTTTCGTAGGACGTTGTCTCATATACAACGTCGAACGATGGTGTGTCGTCGTCATGCATCCTGCAGGACAAGAAACCGGAATTAGTTCACAGTTCACGTCTCGTCATTATCTTAGCGGAGTTCGTAGCTATCAAATCCGAATCAGTTCGCATTTATCTAAACGGGCACGTCGGATGGACCGGAAAGACAGTCGTCCCCCAAGGCCATAAGCGCTTTATTGCATTGTCATGCATCCTGCAGGAAAAGAAACCGGAATTAGTTTGCAGTTCATGTCTCGTCATTACCTTAGCGGAGTTCGTAGCTACCAAATCCGAATGAGTTCGCATTTATCTAAACGGGCACGTCGGACGGACCGGAAAGACAGTTGTCCCCCAAGGCCACAAGCGCTTTCTCGCAAACGGATGTCGGTATTGCAAGGCCTGTCACGAATTTGCTCTCATCCGTCCCTTTGCGAAAAGGTCTTCTCCAAGAATAAGCCACGGTTTCGGCGCATTGCCATTGTTCCTCGTCCGAAGTGGAAAGTTTCCACCTCTTCGTCCAAGCGCCGGAGTACCTTTCACGAAGATCGGACGAGTGACCTGTAGGCACCCACCACTGTATACGTAAACAACCGAAATGTTGTGAGGAACGGTCGTCCACAACCTCAGACTGTGCTCTGCCAACCCAGAACGGGACACCTTGAGACAGTTCCTCATCAGGCGACCTAACAATCAGAAAATCACCTTGGTTTATATGGCGCCGAGGGTCGAAGTCCACTTTTGGACGGCCCCCCCTCGGTCGTACATATATAAGCGAAGCATCTGGCGAAGGAGGGTCGGCTTCTTGAACTTCCTCCAGAGTTTCGACTGATTGTGGCCGGAAGGTGTGAGGGTAGATCTCCGGCTCGTCCGCCTCGAGGACATCCTCTTCCTCACCCTCTTCCGTCTCCTTCTTCTCGTCCGCCTCGATGAAGATGGCTTTCCAGTAAGACAAAGCATCCTCCCGCTTGTCGACCTCCTCCTTCCTATATGTCTGCCACATGTGTCTATGCTGTTCGAGGACGTCCACAAATTTTTAGACACTGTCACGAGCCATCCGAAAATCGTCTTTAAGGACACGAGGAATAACACATGGCTGTGGAGGGGAGGCAGGGCCTGCATACTGGCCATCGACAACCGGGAACCAGTGAACTGGTCTGCCTTCCGGCATCCATTCCGCATCGGTACAGTACTTCTTGTACACCATGACGGGACTGCCGTCACGCATGAAGAATTTGAAGAGGTGCGGTTTTGATACGCCGACGATGGTTCTATCGTGTGCGACGACTCGATAAGTGAGAACAACTGCTTCATGGTGTAAGCATCGTTGTCCTTCAGTTTTTTTGAGAAAACACTAAAAGTCACGTCTATGTCGTTATGCGTGTGGCCGACGAGCATGAACCCCACTTCGACATCTTCGAAAATCCCGAATTTCACCAGAAGAGAGGCCAAACACATAAGGTATTGGTTTTTGTTTTCCCTCCAGCAATTATCCGCCTGGATGCGGAGGTGGCGTGGCCATTTCTGTCCCGACGCCTGCAACTCACATAGAGTCCGCATAACGCACGTCATGGTGCCATCGGAACCGTGCGCATAGAAATGCAAATACGTGTACACATGAATGGACGGTTTCCTGCCGTGAGCTACGACCGCGGTCAGGGCATCATGTCATGTCGATGATCCTTGGAGTAATTATACATGCCGATGTGAGGAATGGTTGTCTTTTTCTGATCCATTCCATCCACTATAAGGCAAAGGTATTCCGCAGGGTTCAAAATGGAACGAAGTTTCCAGTCAGCGTAATCCGCATGGTGCGCGACCTGATCTAGTTGGTGTTTGCGGTGCTTTTCATCGAAATCCCTACGGTCACGAAGGAGGAAGACGTTGTCTCTGGCCTGTCTAAGGCGGACGCACTCGCCACACTTTGTGAACGAGTTGGACTTGGCAAGGTCGGCATGCCACAAGTACTTCCTCCATATGCTCCATATGGAGTAGAAGACTTGCTCCGAAACGACGGTCTGACCCGCCGCTTCCAAGTCCGCCTTGATAGACTCGTATACAAGAAGCTTCGTGAAATAAGCAGGGAGCCTAACTTTGGGTCGTTGTGAGGTCCCCCTCACAACCATTTCGTTAGGCATAGCATCTCCATGTTCTTCCACGAACCTTGTCACACGAGCCAGCATGCTCACATACTCCGGTCTCGGGTTCAACAATCCCCATCGACCATGACGGTCACAGACGACCCCGTCCAACTTGCACTTGCTATAACGACGAAATGTGTTTCGACATATCCCTATTATTTTGCACCAACCGGCGATGCACACACGGCGTTTGCACTGCACTGGTTGGACTCTTTCCAGACCACCGTCGAGGATAGTGAAATTGTCGAGGGTTGCATCCACCGCTCGATCCTCCTTTCGAGGGACATTTCGTAATAGGCTTTGCGCACTGGTTTGATATCGTCAATGGTCAAGACCCGAAGACACTTGTTCTTACAATATTTGTATGTCGGGACGAGCACAATGTTAGTTTCATTCAATCGACATTTGGCCCTCTTCGAATGTTCTGACCTTCTAACCGGCCTATTTTTCCGATTATATCTTCTCCTTTCTCCTGGTAGGGGATGGGACAAAACTTGAAGGACTGCTTCGGGAGTTCCAGGTTGGCTTTTGGTCGGGGACCTATGCGCTGCACCTAGGAATTTCGATCTGTCCGTGGGAGGGGTTCTCGGCAAATCAGATTGGGAGGATTCCGATGAACTGTAGAAATCTGTGTCTAGAAAACCAGTCTGCCAATTTTCCATTGCACCCGTCGCTGTCATCGACGGAGAGCCAACTATTCCGGCTTCACATGCAATTCTCTTACCTATCTTCGCACTTCCACACGCACGTATCGTTGCCTGGTCCCTATCATACCCGTTTCTACCAAATGCACCGCACTGTTTCCGATCAGATCCGTTTTTATCGGGTGTACCGCAGAAGTCTGTGTCCACCAACGACCGACTGTAGTCAAATGCTAGGGGTTGGGTAACTTCAATGCTTTCTGACAGTCTACCCGCTGTCCACACGAGATCTGATCCAGTCGTTTTGGACACACCACAGAAATCTGTGTCCACGAACATCCACCCACCGGGAAACGTCTCGACATCCCGAACACCCTCACTACCGGGGATTAGCGCTGTAGATACGCTCTGACCGTCGGGAACGTCGGTAAAGCGAACAAAACGACGCTGGGTGGACGTCGTAGACGAGCCTGAATGATTCGTCGGGGTCAACATTGAGAACTCCCTTTTCAAACTGCAATGCCGATCAGAAGGGACACATCACTCAGTTCTCCGTGTGCTCTGCACCCTTGCCCCATTATCCCCGTGACTAATTAAGCGTCAACCAAAACAACCATTTCATTCCTCGTGTGCAATAGATCGACAAGCATCCATAACCGTTCATGTCATAGAGGGAGAGAGAGGAGGTAGGGAGGAAAAGACGCGGAGCAGACAAGATAGATGAAAATTACACCAAGATTCGATGACAAAAAAGAGTTTCCGGCTTAGCTGCCGTCGAACTGAACTCACACCAAAGAATAGATTTGAGACAAGGAGGCACAACCGCCGTGAAGTTCAACTATGGCGCCGGGCCATTCATCCATTCAACACTGATCACTATCCCTGTGCATGCACCGACGATCCCGACCGTCACGTGCCACTTTCCACCACAGTGACTGCGATCGTCACCCTGCCGACTTAGTCTCTGTACGGCTTGCCCGGATCCCACAGTCCATCGTGGCGATCTGGCGCACCGCCAGCCAGACTACCGTCAACCCATCAGGACTTTTTGACTCGCACTCCACACGTACCATCTAGCCACCGCTTCCTGGAAGCTGGCAGACGAGTTGACAGGGAGATTTGCGGGCGCGTTTGTGGAATTTATAGTTGCGGGAAAGGAGGTAGATACGAGGGAGGATGAAGATTGGGGCAGGGAAGGGTGAGGGAGGACTTGGGGATAATCGCTCGGCGAAAGCCATGTTGATCCTTCTGAGTCCGATCGTAGCCAATCAGAGTCATCGCGTAATAGGAGTTTCCTCTTACACGACGTTTCTCCTTGGCTAGACGAGGTAAAGAGAGGACCGACCGAGTTCTTGAGCGTAGGACTTAGAGTGGGAGGAGGAAGGGTGCGCAGGATAGCGCGAAACGGATCCAAGATTCAGATGATCAAGGAGAAAAGGCGCGCGGGGAGAGAGAGAGAGAGGGAAAAATGGTTACAGAGGGAGGGTGAGCGCGGGCGCGAAAGGAGAGTCGAAGATGGCGAGGGGAGCAGAAAGGGGGAAGCTCGCTTGCATGGCGCCGATCACAAATGCAAAAAGAGGCACCAAAACAGTTACAGATTCCTAAGTCCTATGCTAGTTCAAAAATTGAAATCACCATATCCGCGCGTAAAGTAGGCGTGGGAAAAAAAAAGACAGTCCTACATCCATTCGTATTCCCACCAAATTCCCAGAGTTTTTCCCGATGTGGTCGAGAATATTCACGCACAAAAAGGACACGTCGGGTTCCGTTCATTTTCGAATTTCTAACCGCCGGGCCAAATTCCTAGCGCGTTCGCTAAAGCGCGTGTAATTCCCATGCATTTCCCAAATTATGAAAACGGAATTTCAAGAACCAATGAGACTGAAAACACGGGTCTTAGGAAGGCGCCTTTAACCAAAAAGAAAACAGAGAGGGGCCTTGTTGGTCTGAGCAAAATTCGAAAAAAGAGAGAGAAGGGGTCTGGAAGATGGCGGAGGCTCAGAAGCTGCTACGTCACACGCATAGCTCGTGCAGCATTGTAGCCGAGATCGAAGAGGAGGAGAAGAAGGGTCTCCTATAATTTATACGCAGAAGGCGGCGGGGTGCCAGCATGTGGTGCGGGCAGCAAGGGGTGTAGATAAGCAGGACAGAGGAAGAGAGGAGGTTCCAGAAGGATCAAAGGAGGCGGGGCGATCGGCATCTCTTGTTCAATGGGGGTGGCCATCCAAGCCACGCGCGTAAATTTGCTTTCGTGACATTGATGCGACCAGCCGAACTAACGACCAATCAATTGGGCTGAAGGGTAAGAGGACGATTGAGCGCAGCGTCGGGAGAAGACGAAGGGACATGCACGGAGGAGCAGTCAACGAGAAGCCATGATGATGCGCATACGTAGAGTGGGAACTGAGCTTGTGCGACATGCAAGAATTCAAAATTGGTTGCTCACGCGTCAACACAAAGAAAATTTGAATGCCACCAACTGAAATTCCGAACTTTTTATTGGATTTCTCTGCGTGGTCGCTAAGGACTAATGTGAACTAGGACAAGGGCAATTTCGAAAGATGCATGCATTTAGTTTTCAAAACTGAAAAATGGACCCCCCTCTCCTTGACCAGCTAAGATCCATGCTTCGGTGCTTACTTCTGATTTTATTATGAAGGGTACGTGAAGTCGCGAAGTACCGATCCCAGCTTGTCACAGGTATCAACGACCAGGTGCACTCATCTAATATTTGTATTGCGTAAGTGCCAACGCTACCATATTCCTCCCAGCGCCGGGGGAAGGGGGAGGGGTGTGGGCGGTGGGCAGCAGTGGCTGCGTGGCATGGGGTAAAGGGCAGGTGAGGGCAAGGAGGGGGGGGGAAGGCATAGAAATAGAAAGCCCTTCTTCCTCCGTATGGTATAGAGGAAGTTAATGCTACTATCATTCTTTTTTTTTCCTTCCGCGAGTGGCCTCATCACGAGGAAACCTGATCTGGCAAATGCCCATCACACGAAAGCTTGGAGTAAGAGGCCGTTCCGAAAGCCTTGCCTCTATTTATCCAATCCCCAATCTATCCTTCCATCGATATGCCACCCTAAGACTTGCATCATACGTTCGGTCACCATCGTGGATGCTGGCACTCTCCATAGTCTCAAGAGAATGGACATTCTGTGCCATCACGGGGCCTGGGGACCTGCACAGAGCAAACACAAGACAAGCACAGCACAGACGAAAAAACACACAAGAGGAACGAGCTCCGTGCGGCTCCAAAGTAGATGCTCCGCTTGATGTAATGAAGGCGAGAATCACAAAATGCCTCAGTGCTGCTACCATCGTGTAAG
The DNA here is from genome assembly GCA_003427395.1 of Chara braunii. Lineage (NCBI taxonomy): Eukaryota > Viridiplantae > Streptophyta > Charophyceae > Charales > Characeae > Chara > Chara braunii. The sequence continues at coordinate 801,637 of BFEA01000346.1, read as the reverse complement.
AGGCTATGTGGCTCGAAAACCGTCGTCGCTGAAATGGACAGACGTAGTCAGGTACCGATGATGAGTACATCTATGGATAAAACCCTCTCCGAAAAAAGGAAAACAACGAAAAAAGTCCCCATGCCTACCACCATAGCCAGAGTTCTATGCCACAAAAACCGTCATAGCGGAAAACAGAGAGCCGTAACAGCACCGTCTGTAGGAAGCATCAAAAGTACCGCAACTGCTGACAAGCCGAGGCACCGTCGGCCATCAACATCCAAAGAGGTAAGGGTCAGCGGTGCAAAGACACTAAATAGCGTACATACAACACCGGTGGCTTGCACCACGGCCTCCTGGATCGCGCGGGAAATCGGAGGTCGGACTCTCCATGCCAGGGTCATGCATCGTGTCAGGCGGGAAATCGGAAAAATGGAAAACCCACCAACGTTGCAGCAAAATTACGCCAGCAGAATGTGTACCTAAAAACAGGCCCAAGGTCGGGGTCCTACAATAAAACATTCATTCCGCAGGCTCGTCAAGCCATTACGTCCACAACAAGCCCATCGGGCCGGTTTGGCAAAACAGCCAAACCCCTTATGTCACCATCCTGGCCACAACGAAGCCTTCGGGCGAATTGACTTTCTGGGAAAACCGATTGAAAACATTGGAAATCAGAGCCAGCGGGTACTTCCTCATGACCAGCTCTCTCCGAATGGCCAGAAAAGCATACAAACGGCCAAAAGGGTCCGATGATAAACGATGAATGCAGTAAAGTGTGCACATTAGCGCACCTACCTTGGCTACTTTGGCTGAGTAGAAATCGAAATCTTGGAAGGAGGCAAAGGCCAAAGCCCCCTCGTTCCAGATCCGTTCCACATTCTTCATCAAAGCAAAAGTGTGAATGGCTAAGCCACATCTCTGAATCTGGATCTCGGCGAAATTTCATTTTGGCGTCCAATCGTCGGTCCTAATCAACCTCAGGACCTTACCATAGGAATGCTCAAAGAATGTCAAAATGCGTCGGCTTTAGCATAGCCACCCGTCCGTGTAACTGCCACAAAGACAGTAACATCATCCACTATCTGAAAACCAAAGACCAAACGCCTATCCATTCCTAGGTTGCATAAAAACCGAAATTCGGCGGAAGCACAGAGAATACATGCTAAGGAACAACTGGTCGACTTGCCCATCGACACACCAATCACTTGCTTCAGCAAAGATGTTCCTGACCAGACATAGGTAAAGCGTAGATCAAAACCGATCATGCTCCAAATATCAGTCAAGCTGATTCGGAGGAAACCTTCGCGCCTACCTTTGGTCGACAGATGTGCCTTCTTACCCCTCCTGGCCACATTCACCGCTTTATAACCCCGTGCATCGAAAAACGAAAGCAACCAGTCTACTGCGGCCAAAATATCGCCGTGTGGTAATATGACGAACGAACTTGATATCGAAAGAACCCGTGATGAGATCATACACCCATGTCATTCTTCGTAACGCTCTATCCATCCCAATCAAATCTTCAGTCATCATCGCCACCTCCTTAAGATTAAAATTCGATCTAGCTGGCAACACAACAAGAAGGCAATTCAACGCACGAGCCACCCTAGTGCATGCGAGTCTGGAAGGTTCATTACATGTTGGTGAAATAGGACGCCATCGCATTAAATCTTTATGCTTAGGCAGAATGTAATCTTCAGTCATCATCGCCACCTCCTTAAGATTAAAATTCGATCTAGCTGGCAACACAACAAGAAGGCAATTCAACGCACGAGCCACCCTAGTGCATGCGAGTCTGGAAGGTTCATTACATGTTGGTGAAATAGGACGCCATCGCATTAAATCTTTATGCTTAGGCAGAATGTAAGCCGTGTCAAACGATCCTTTGGAATCCCATTTTCCCAAACTGTGTAGACCTGCTCCAAAAAAATTGTCTTACATCAGCTGCAGAATCTCCCGTTCTGGAGTACATGTCACCGCAAAGGACGGGTTGAGGTCAAAAGTCAGTCTCATATAGTGCCGGTACAGCAAAGGGCATATCACAAGAGTATCTGTGATATTCCTATCTATAGGCACACATACAAAGTACCTAAGACGATCAACCCAAACCTTCAGAAAATTAGTCACACCAAATTCGGACTTACCCCTCCAACATGCCTGTAAATCTGTGAGGTTAATGACAAAGGTCGAACGCACATACGAGCAAACAGTCGTGAGTTGTTTCCCCAGATTCGCTAAGCCCTTTCTGCAATTCGAGGCAGGAATATTTCTCGAATTACGGATGAAATCCGGAATGTCAGGGATATCGGAAATGCGAGTCCGAATGTGCAAACCAAAACGAGGCCAACCCGACTCTATATCGAGGCATGGACATATTACTGACGCGTCATCAAGCCGAGCTGCCTCCCAATGCGTTATAATAAGGTCAGAAATAGACCTGTTCTTCATCCACACTATCCTGATCCATTTCTTTAAAAATTCCCGTAAGGACAACTGTAGCAAAGAACAATCAACAATGCGTTCTACCAGCTGATGGACCTTAGCCGTACACAACTTATGGCCATACCTCAAACGGACAACGATCCGTCGCCGGATATCTATACCAATCTTCGACTTAATCACTTTTGAGAGCATAATTTTCAAAGCAGATCTAGTTTTCTTCCTCGAGAACTCTCTAGCCGCTTTGAACCATCGAAGCAAAGTTTGTACCGAGCAACAGCGCAAACCTTTCCTTCTCCAAGATTGTTGCAGTAGCAAACGCAATTGGCCTTTCTGGATCGCCCTTCCGTTTGGGGTAAAAATAATCGGTCCTATGGTGAATTCTCCTCCTTCTTGTATCCTATCCTTCAGAGAGCTACGACAGGCAAAACGATCGAGAAACCGAACAGATGAACAACCAAAAATCCTACGAAGTACTGACCATCGGTCCACCCATACATTACCCGGTGAGCTCTGCAAGGAAAGGTACCTAATCCTGGCTGTGTACGAAGCTTTCAATAATTTGAGCAAACTATCAGTCCAAGTGCCCTTGTGTGGCCGAAATTTTATGATCCAGGGACATCCCGATCTCAGTGATCCGTTTCTTCGCAGTCTTGAGAGTCTAGTCCGATGTCAATTAGTCCTAATCAAACACCTCGTATTCAGTGTCGAAGAAAACATACGGATAACCGACTTCTCTGCTCCTTCTACTGAATCGAGACCATTGACAACTGGGACTGCTACATACTTTTCATGCCCGAAGAATCGTAACCATCTATACAGCTTAGGATTCGTCCCCACGCCACCTGTAAGGGTAGTACGAATATGTTCACCCCAGCGTACGTAGACACCCCTGACTGAACTACCAACATACTGCGATCTGCACCATGGAGAAGACAAAACATACACCGTCGGTCCCTTGTCCCAGTCAGACCAATCTACTGTCCGAAGCAGTCGTTCAAATTTTGTCATCCAAGCTATCTCACCGAGGATGGCGAGTGCTACAAAACACAGAGTTGATGCGCCTTCTCATACTTGAGACGTAAGGTATGGTATCGCCGACCAATAGGAATCTCGGAACGTCTCTTCAAGGACTCCATCAGATTATACCAAAGCTTATACCGAGAAAACTGTGCTAGTCTACTGCCCTGAAGGTCTTCTTCAGGTGATGTAGGAGCCGAGGTTGCCGGTACGAACACAAAGCCTTCATACGCACATTTCACCCGTGCGGTGATGATACGCTCAACGGTTGGTAGCTTGGTACAGTAGTGAACTCCTTCCTTCGAGCATATCCTCTTGAGCTCCTCCGGTTTCATACTCGATAGTTCTTTCCGTTGATCGAGTATAAATTGTAGCAGACCATCTCGTCCGCTTCCTGCCGCTTTCTTCGTCTTAGAACATTCTTCGTCCTGGTGCGATGATTCACCTCTGTCCCGGTTGTTACCAGTGGGAGTTCCGAACGCAGGTTGTCGAAAACGACCTCCCTCAGGCATCGGGGTCTTCCCTCGTCTCTTCCGATCCCTTAAAGCGCTCAGTCTCCGAATCTCATCAGCAAGATCCTCCACCTCCTTGTCTACGTCCTCTTCCCATCTGTCATCTCTCTGTCGTGGAGTATAGGCAGCAGGTGTCCTGATGTCTTCCCTTCGAGCTTCCTCCTTACACGTCAGGAACTGCTTGCCTAATAGCGCCATAAGCTCCGCCTTCGTTGCTTCGGCATGTCGTGCTGTTTCGATACGCACTTGGTCCTCGAACCTCCTTTTGTCTTCCTGTTCTTTCCGCAAAGCATCCACCTGCTTCTTTTCTAGCATCATCTCTCTGAGGAACTGTCTCTCCTCCGTATCCTCCTGCACCCGTCTAAGTGCCCAATACCTTGGAGCAATAGGAGTCGAAGGACCCATGGCTCTGTTCACGTTACCTGTCATAGCGTTTTGTCCTCGTGCATTCGAAGGACATTCCCTTGAAAAATGGCCTTCACACCCGCACTTGAAACATTTCAACGAAGTACCCATGATCGGTAGAAGGATACCCACGACTCCAGATAGAATGAAAACGCAACAAACGGAGTGGGAGGTAAAGTACGAATACCTCACGGGACAGTGCAAAATGGGAAGGAAAAGAAAGGATAGGGGACAGTAACTACAGCCGCGGAAGACATATCGAGATCGTCCTAACGAAAACAGATGTCTGGTAAATGGTCTGAAATTACGGATCATATCTCACCACCACCCGGTAAGCATCCGCCTCTTCCTCATACAACACCACAATCCTTACCAACGCCCCACTATCACCAATCCACATTGCACATCGCAATACTACCCTCATACTTGTGTTATAGCGAACAAACCCCTCCCCTTTCAGTATCTATGCAACCTCTTGCTACTCCCAGCACAGATACCCTAGACGTAGACGTAGTCGTAGACGTAGCCACCAAAATTGTGTTCGACTGCACTATCGGATGCTACGTTTGTCAATATGATAGACAGACTGAGCAGCTCACCAGCCTAAGTATGAGGATAATTCCATACACATCACACCAATACAGTTCCGAATTATCACGCATACCACAAAATGAGCTCCAATGTAATCTCGATGAAGTACAACCATAGCCATAGAGCATATAAGAATGATCGTCAAAATGTGTTCTGATCACCCCCAAGAGTTATACTCTTCCCACCACTATCCACAGTCTAGCGGCCAAACATCTACGCGTTTCAGCCACCCCGCGAGTGGCCTCATCAGAAGAAAACCTGATCTGGCAAATGCCCATCACACGAAAGCTCGGAGTAAGAGGCCGTTCCGAAAGCCTTGCCTCTATTTATCCTATCCCCAATCTATCCTTTCATCGATATGCCACCCTAAGACTTGCATCATACGTTCGGTCACCTTCGTGGATGCTGGCGCTCTCCATAGTCTCAAGAGAATGGACAGTCTATGCCATCACGGGGACTGGGGACCTGCACAGCGCAAACACAAGACAAGCACAGCACAGACGAAAAAACACACAAGAGGAACGAGCTTCGTGCGGCTCCGAAGTAGATGCTCCGCTTGATGTAATGAAGGCGAGAATCGCAAAATGCCTCAGTGCTGCTACAATCGCGTAAGAGGCTATGTGGCTCGAAAACCATCGTCGCAGAAATGGACAGACGTAGTCAGGTACCGATGATGAGTACATCTATGGATAAAACCCTCTCCGAAAAAAGGAAAACAAAGAAAAACGTCCCCATGCCTGCCACCATAGCCAGAGTTCTATGCCACCAAAACCGTCATAGCGGAAAACAGAGAGCCGTAATAGCACCATCTGTAGGAAGCATCAAAAGTACCGCTACTGCTGACAAGCCGCTGCACCGTCGGCCATCAACATCCAAAGAGGTAAGGGTCAGCGGTGCAAAGACACTAAATAGCGTACATACAACACCCGTGGCTTGTACCACGGCCTCCTGGATCGCGCGGGAAATCGGAGGTCGGACTCTCCATGCCAGGGCCAGGCGTCGTGTCAGGCGGGAAACCGGAAAAATGGAAAACCCACCAGCGTTCCAGCAAAATTATGCCAACAGAATGTGTACCTAAAAACAGGCCCAAGGCCGGGGTCCTACAACAAAACGTTCGTTCCGCAGGCTCGTCAAGCCATTACGTCCACAATAGGCCCATCGGGCCAGTTTGGCAAAACAGCCAACTATACACGATATAATTATTTGAGAAAATTACTAGGAAAAGGGGTTGTAGAAGCACTATTTTGACAAGAGACGCAGAGGGCATTTGAAATAGTTGAACCATGTATGTAATATAAGTGATAGTGGACCCATTTTTCAGCAAGTTTTGCTCCCTACCTAAATAGAGTGGAGCAGCCAAATTTCAAATTTGTAAATCTCAACTTGGGGGGTTTTCTTCCCACCCCTTGGGTAGACATCCGCCCTGACATTGACATGAAACAAGCATTGAGAGCAGCACAAACTTTCGTGTCTCTAAGGGGTTTCCCCCCTACAAAACACTCATGGTGTCCGTTCACTTTCTATAATCTCTATTATCGTGAAAGAACGTTGGTTCGAATCCAACCACAAACAAATCATTTTTGTTGTTGGAGAAAAAAAGTAGGGTGAAAAAGTCACAGTTCGGAATCCAACTATAGATGACATGATGACATTACTATTTGAGAAAAATACAAGGAAAAGGAAAAGGGTGTAGAGTCCCTATTTTGACAAAAGACACAGGTTTACTGGAGGGTTTGGCAACGGACTAAAGTCTGGCATTCCGGGACTGGATGAAAATTGGGTCGGGATCCCGCTTAGGCCAGCGCAGGAGTTTGGAGACCCTTCTCCCCCTGCCCACTAGCTTTGGTGGAGAGCCCGTGAGGCAGAAACTGAGAATCCTTTTGGCCTGCCTCAGGGTTCCTCTAGTGTTTTTCTTCTTGTTTGCTCTCTCGTTTCTCCTCTACTCCCTTTCGCTCCTGGTTCTTGCTCCTGGTTTGCTGGTTTTGCTTATTTTGTCTTCAAAAATGTGACCCGACAGCAGGATAGGGAGAGATGGCTGAGGCGTGGGACCTTGCTGGTGCCCCTCAGTGTGTCCCAGCGCGCCAACAAGTCAGGGGGCGATGGGATGGGTTCTTTGGTAGGAGGTTTAGGGCAGATAAGGTGGATAACGCTGCGGGCCGTTTTCGGTAAGAAAATAAGCGACTCCTTTCAGAGTAGGCAGGGTAGGTTGAGAAGGATGAGTAGCTAATTTCAGAGTAGGCAGGGTAGGTTGAGAGAACCACCAGAATTGAGGCTTTACATGTCGGGGTGCTCCATCTATTGGTGTGAAATGGGAGAGACACCTGCTGGAAACCGAGTCCAGCGTCCCTTAGATACATCATCACTAGGAGCCAATTTTGCCTTTCAAGTGTACGCAGTTTTGGGGATGACTCCTTTTTTTTTTGTCAGCTTGAGGGCAGTGATCACATTACTTAGTGGTGGGTACTAATCTTCATATATCCCGATAGTAATAGGTGTTTAGTTTTAGGGATAACTGCTCCTGGGTCACACTTTAAGTTCAAAACGGCAAAAAAAACACTTAATGGCAACATCCTCGTCGTCCAAGTTCAAATTGGCAAAAAACACATCACTTTTTTTTTTTTTTTTTTTTTTTTTTTTAATCAAACAAGTTTTTTTTTGTTTTTTTTTTTTTTTTCCGTCGTATGGTCACGCCGCGGCTGGAACGGAAAAAATAAAAAGGTGTTCCGGCCCCATGGTTGGGCCACGGCCGAGATGTCTCGCCCATGGTTGGGCCACGGCCGAGATGTCTCGGCCACACCCCAGATTGGCCACGGCCGAGATGTCTCGGCCACACCCCAGAATGGCCATGGCCCAGATATATCGGCCAAACCCCGGCGTGGCCCGACAATGATTCCTTTTTTTTTTTTTTTTTTTCCGTTCCAGCCGCCGTACGACGCGGCACGGCGTGACCATACGACGGCTAAAAAAAATAATAATAATAAAAAATTGCAGCCATGGCGCGGCGCGGCACGACCGGGAAAAAATAAATAAATAAAAAAAAATAGAAGAAGACAAAAGTGCCTGTTTCGAACAGGCACCATGTGTATAACGCGGGCCACTGTTATTATTGCCGTTTTGAACTACGGTCGGGACGGACCTGCAGACGACTGTTTTTTTTGCCCATTCAAAACGTGGGTTGTGACCCACGGGCCGTTGCCCCTTATTTTTATGAAATTTTAGCACCCGTGGTTTGTAGGAATTGGGCTGTGCATAATTTTTTTCGCTGTCGGCGAGATAAGGAACATAGTGCCTAGTGGTGGTTGTGATGCTAGTAATTTTTTGGGATTGTTGGAGTTGCTCGGGGGTGGTTTTTGCTTTCTTGTTTTTTTTGGTGGTTGCAGGGACTTGGCTCGATCTTAGGGTTGAAGGCTGAGGCCCGCCGTTCCTGCTATTGGTTTACTGATGTTTAGCCTTGGGCACTGGGCCCTATTTGAATAAAATTCCAAGGTGCTTATGAAAGGGGAAAAAAAAAAGGGGGAAAAGGGAGTCACAAAAATGAGTTATAGTTGCACTGTGGACCAAGATACAGTTTCAAATTGCAGTTCGGTCAATGTATACGACCTGGCTTTCTGGCCAGGTAGGGTGCCCGAAGTGCAATTGTAAACTGTATCTTGCCCCATAGTGCAATTATGAGTAATAAATCGTTTTTTTCCGAATTGCGGTTCGGTCAATGTATACAACCCGGCTTTCTGGCCGGGTAGGGTGCCCGAAGTGCAATTGTAAACTGTATCTTGTCCCATAGTGCAATTATAACGGTCTCGTTAGACACTCCTAAAAGAATCCTAAAACTTTTAGGACGAGTCCTAAATGTTTTTTAGGATTTCCTGCGGCGTCGTTACACGCAATCCTAAAAATCATCTTTTAGGATTCGTCCTAAAAGGTCTGCCGCGGCCGTTTTTCATATGCGTATACGTAACCGTGCCGGCGATGTCCGTCCATTCCTGGCTGATGTCCGTGGTACACACTGCGGTGGCCCCAGGCCGGGTAAGGACGGGTCGGTGAAAAGCGCGGTGACCCAGAACTTTGAAAATTCAAATTCGAATTTTCGTGGACGCAAGGTTGGGGGGGGGACGGAGGACGGCCAGGTGACGCGTGTGACGTAGAAAAGACGGTGCTGGCGAACCGTTCGGCGTCGGTGTCAATCTTTTGAGTCTACGCAAGTTGTGAGCTGCGGGCGCATCTTCTTGCAAGGCGCATCTTCACCTCCGGCGTGAGTGCTGCCCTGTGGGAGCGTAGAGCAGCGGGCGCGTCTTCGGCTCCGGCGTGCGTCATCTCCTGTGGCAGCGTACAGCAGCGGGCGCATCTTCGGCTCCGGCGTGCGTGGTCTCCTGCGGCAGGGTTGAGTGTAGGGGGCATTCGCGGCGGTGGCGATGGCGGCGGCGTCAGAGATGGACGTTCACGGCTGCGGGCACGGTCTACGTGAAGAAGAGATCAACGAGGTGGCGATGGCAGTGACTGCCGTCGTCGTGAACACGATGAGCAACATGTCGTCGTCCTCACACGACATGGTGATGCCTATGTGACACCCGCGGCCTAGGCCGCGGGCATTTCGGCCGCTGCGGCCGAGATTCTCGGCCACGGCTGCGGCCGATGAGGCCCGGTCCGCGGCCTGGTTTTTTAATTATTCCCCCCCCGCCCCTAAAAATACGTAAAAAAAAAAAAAAAAAAAA
>BFEA01000346.1:730647-749446 GCA_003427395.1 Chara braunii | reverse complement strand
CTCTCTCTCTCTCTCTCTCTCTCTCTCTCTCTCTCTCTCTCTCTCTCTCTCTCTCTCTCTCACACACACACACACACACACACACACACACAGTTGAGAGTCAAGCGTCTCTCTAACACACACACACGTCCCAGTCGTGCGAAGTGTTGTCGACGGTCGGAGAGTTGAGAGTCCAGCGCAGCATACAGCGCAGAGTCGCGAGTTGAGAGTGAAGCGTAGCGTGCGTACCAAGTCGAGAGGCGACGGTCGCGTAGGGCAGGAAAGCCTCGAGTCCAGCCGTACGTCGACTCGAGCGGGAAGTCCAGCCTCCAATCTAGCGTCGGCCTGATGGGGGCGGCGCGACCCAGCGTCGGCCAGATTGTAGGTTGTTACGCGTGGCCGCGGCGTCCCTGCACCTGCGCGGTGTACTGGCCCGATATTGGCCAGGCGCGGTACCACCAAAAATTCCTAGACATTTGGCCGCGCGCAGTACCGGCAAAAACTGGCCGCACGGTACCCCGGGCAAAAACTGGCCGCAGAGTACCCGGCCAGTGGAGCGCGCTACCGGCCCAGCGCGACTGTTGGTTCCCGAAACGATCAATTCACAATCTGGACCTTACGATGGAACGCCTACCACGCTCCAGATTGCGAGTCAGAAACGGTCAGCGACGATCCTGACCGTCGTACATCAATAACACTGACGGCCTCGATCGTCTTTCGGTGACAGGCGGCGAAATAGGGATTGTTTTTTCCTTTTTGGTTTCATTTGCAAAATACCCCCATAAGTTGGGGGTTATTACAAAATGCCCCTGAAAGATGTGGGTGGCGCGCAAATGCCCTTGTGGGCAGAAATCTTTCTGTTATGCCCCTGTCAGGCCGCTACATAAATTTCCAATCTGGACCTCCCCGTTTGCGCCTTGGCCGTTAGCAATCACGCCAGGGAAAACTTGGCGAGAACTGGGGCATTTTGCAAGGTTGGACGGTACTCCGAAGGGGTATATTGCAAAGAGCGGGGTCCAATCGATGCCCGGCGGTGTTTCACAATATACTTTTATTGTTGTGTTATTACTTTTATGCTCCGACGTTCCTTGACTTTGACGCGACGTCGGATTTAGCGGCCGTCACGGGAGTCGAGGACCTTGAGTGTGTGAACCCGTTCGGATTTCCGTGTGTTCGGGATGCTGGTGAGGGTCCTTGGTCCCATCGTCTTAAGACATGGGCCGAGGGAGTTAACGTGCATATAGGCCAATGGGTGAATAGCCCTATGAGCCATGAGAAAGTGTGGGTGGTCGGACCCTCTAAAGTTTACCGCACGCCACCGACGGCCTGCTGTGAAAGGTTTTTTATGTAGGCATGCATGTTGGGGGCCCGAAAGGTGGTGGCCCGTTCCAGGCGCTAGGCTGCAGCGGTCTTGGGCTGAAGCCAGCGAACATAGTGGCAGGCCGCGTCCTCCTGAATGTTGTAGCGTCGGGCTGGCCCAAACAGTCGAACGTGTGTTGTGCGCCCTAGTACCGTGCGCTGTCAGGCAAGGCGGTTCGGAGGCGGGATACTCCTTAGCAGAGTTCGACATCTATGACCGCCACCCCGTTATCTAATATTAGTCGGAGGAGCGTTGTTCGAGTTAGCGCACAGTATGGCGCAGGGGAAAAGGGTCATGACAACGGGGCAAATGCAAAAGGAGGCAGTGAAAATACTGGAAAAAAAAAAAAAAATGAATTTGATCGGGATTTTGCGCAAGGTACAATCGGGGACGAAGGAGGAGGAAAACCAGTTCGATGGGATGAGAAAGTTCAGATCTCGTCCGTTCCTTGACGAGAACAGACAAGTGAGGACTTGGATAGTGGGATTTTGGGGCTGGCGATCCCGAATCTGATATTAGTTTTAAGGAGAAGTTAGTAGAGTAGGAAAGGGAGTTAGTAGAAAAAGAAGTGTGAGAGAGGAGCTTGAGCGAAGATGGTGGAAGAGGTGAGCATAACGACGGAGAAGGAGATGGTTCACGCCCGTTCTTCCATGGGAATGTGCGAATGAAGGTCTGTTTCTAAGGTTCTGCGCTAGGGCGAAACAGATAGTCAAACTAGAAAGGATGAAAAGTAAGTAGACAAAGAGGTAAAGAAGGAAAATGACGCACGGAGACATCGACGAGGGAGAGGAAGAAAGTATAGAAAACGATCGATTTCGCCCGTTAAGAGATGAAAAAGGGCAGGAGAAGATGATAGACTAGCGTTTTGAGGTCGGGCGAACCAGATTATGAAGTCAGTATTGGAGGAAAGTTAGTAGATTAGGAGGTTAATGAGAAAAAGTGTGTACGGGGATATGGCGGAAGGAGGGAAGAAGAGGAGGGAAGATGGCATAGCTTACTCGACTGTGGGTGGAATCAGGCAAGAGAGGGCTTGATATTGAGGTTTAGGGGTAAGGCGAGTTAGATTGTGATATTGGATTGCACGATAAGGATGTAGATTAGAAAGTTAAGAGAGGATGACAACGGTCGGACGTATCTGGCACGAGTAATTTCGTTCGTTCATTGAATGTACCTTCTCGTGTTTTAGTGGAAGGTCCATGCGGATTTTTTTTGATTCCATCAATGGGAGTAGCATGGGGCGAGTCATGGAATTAGAGACTTACATGTTGCTCGGTGCATTGCTCATCCTATCGATAGAAGGAGTCTCCCGCTAACTTATGCGTATACGACCGAGCTAGATGCGGGATGAACCAAACTCCAAGCTACTGTGTCAGACTGCACCTTGACCTGGCCGATGTGCGGGACCAAGCTCATACGATAAAGGAGAGCAGACACGAGGTAAGGAAGTATGCGGTCAGAGGGAGAGAGAGTAAGGGTACGGTGAAATGGGCGGCAACGAGGAGTGAAAAAGAGTGATTTGAAAGAAAGAGAGCCTACCTAATGTATGCGGGCGGCCAGCCTTGGTGATGACGTCACGTACGTTGGTCTTCGACTTCAATGTGATCCAGTGACATTAACATAGGTAAGCTAGTTAGGCTGAGTAGTATAGGCTGGGCACTGCAGGCCAGACAATAGGAGCAATATTGGATACAGTGTTGGTATGACCAAAGAGCGTCCGAAATTGACACTCGAGTCCATTGTACTGCTCTTATTTGGATGGTATCTTGGGACATTGTGCTTTTTGCTTGGCATCTGACTATCTGGACTACTTTCGCAACTTAGCAACGTGGATGTTTGTTTATCGCTCCCACTCATATTCGTGGCAGCAGCTGGTCAAGCTTGTGGCACAGTCTGTGTATCAGCACTACTGTTGTGTGTTTAGTTGGTTCAGCTAGTTGTCAATTGGGTGGATGGATATATCGAATTGAGTTGGGCCATATAGACGGCTTCAACCTTGACAACTAGCGGTGACCGCAAGAGGAGGCAGCACGTACTTAGTCTCGCTAGTTGTCTACATAGCTGACCCAAGCGTCTGCTATGTATATTGCTACAGACGACAAAACCGATGTTTCATCATTTATGCGCAACACGAGTCACTGCATTTCTCAACATGTAGTTTCTGCGCCCCGACTGAGAGCACAGTTGTTGGTTCATTACTACTGTTACGAGGTTGCTATGATGCACAGAGGTTTGCGCTCGGTATTCTTATTGAGTTATTGCGTCTCAAATAAAACACAAAAGGGAGGAATGTGCTCTACTTTGAATGTTTTCCGTCCGGGGTGTGCAACGACCTGTTTGATCAGTAGGGACGACGTTCTAGCTTTAGAAAGGTGACTCACTCTATAAGGGGAGGTTCGTTGCTGTGATTTGGAAGGATGTCAGAGAGCCACCGGTCGAGGGTTGAAGACGAGTTGACCAGATGCTACGTATTTTGGTTACCATTGCAGGGCCCTCAGGTGAATCAAGATAACAAGACCCTCTCCTAAGAGTTGAGTCTGTCCCTCACCTGTATCTCGAGCGTCTGAAGCGTCTCCTTCTGCCCTTCTTATTCTAAGTCTGGTCTCTTGGTTCTGAGAGGAAGGCGGCAGGCGGGATTGCAACTCGTATGACCGCAGCAAGACTCTGTGGGGAGTCAACCCACCGATTGCGGGAGCTCTGCCGGAACTTAGGAGGAGTTCTGGAGACAGGGAACTGAGAGGTAAAAATTTCACCTTTCTTTTATAAACTCATTTAAAGAGAAAAGTTGTTATGCCCTGTGTTTGTGTATATTCGATGGTTGAGCTAGACATGTTCCATAAGTTCGGGTGGTCTAGCTTTATTCTTTATGTAAGCCGGGTATAAAAAGGATAAATCATGAAAGACTATGAACTATTGTTTGATAAGGTTGACTTGGGGCTGATGAGTGTACTTACCTTTATGGTTTGGTCTTGCATGCGGCTGAGTGGATTATTTACTTAGTCTGAGTTTCAGTTTGATAGGTAGTTGCTTTAACTGCTCGCCACGTGCTAGAGCGATAGGAGTTACTTCAATTTCTGTATTTTCTGAGCTAAGTTTATTTTACTTAGGTCAATTTTTATATTTTTTAGGATCATTTGTTATACTTGGTCTTGTGTAAATCTTGGAAAGTCACTTTCCCTACGGGAAGCGTTGCACAACTTCTACAAAACCAAGGAGTTAGCCAGATTTTGTCTTTCAAAGTTCAATTTGTCTGACTTTTATATATGACTTAGTAAAAATCTAAAGAGTCTTCTTTTTTAAAAGGAGTGCTGCCCGAATTTTTGCTAATATAGGGAGTTAGACTAAATTGGACCTTGAGAAGTCAAAGTCACTTTAGATTTTAAACTTAGCTTTGTATAAATCTTTGATTAATATTTTTCTGAAGGAGTGCTGCTGAAATTTTTACAAACCTAAGAAGTTAGTTGAATTTTGTCTTAGGTGAACTCAGGTTTTGCTCTAGGTTCATATCTTACTTAGTAAAAATCTGAAAAGATTTTTTTCTAAAGAGAGTGCTGTCCAAATTTTTACTAATTCGGGGAAGTTTTTTTTTCTAAAGAGAGTGTTGTCAAAATTTTTACTAATTCGGGGAGTTGGACAAAATCTGACTTTCCAGAATTAGAGATTGTTTTTGTTTTCATAATTGAGTTAGTATAAATTCTGAGAAGGTACTTTTCCTACGGGAAGCACTGCCAATTTTTTTTTTAGTTTAAAGGAGTTAGATTATATCTTGCCAAGTGACAATTCTGGCAATCCACCCTGAATAGGGGAGATGTTGTCATAGGTCCACCTTATGTAGGGTACTGACTTAGAGGTAGACCTAAGTTAAGCTTGTAGGAGGACCTTGGGTGAAAATGTGTTACGGAGTTTTATTCTCCATACACTTATGAATGTAGCTTGGGTATTGATCTTTGCTGTGTTACAGGTCCTCTTAATCGTTTGATTCAGGATTTGGGCTACGTTCAGCTTGATCCCACGAGGATCATTTTTTGTTATCACTGATAACACTTCGGTTGTCAATTCGTCGGTTTACGACTCAACTCCAATTCACTCTTACCACTCAACCTAAAGACTTTAACTTTGTGGTTTGAATTGTCTCATTCTGTTTCCGCCCGGACTTTATTTGAATGACCATTTAAGAAAAGTGATGAGTATTTTATTTCGAGGAGTTGCACAAGAGTGAGGCTTGCATGACTAAAGCGAGGGGTGTGAGTGCAGAGAATGGTTGAAGTTGACCCCGTGTAGTGCATGAATTTTTTGTTGAATCTTTGATGTGATTGCATGTATGTTTGGTGTTTCGGACTTTGAATTTGACTGTCTGCGATCATATACATATATATGGCTGAGAGGAGTCTTACTGTGATTGTGAAAAGTGATCGTCATATAATTATAACTCTCTCTATATATGTAAATCATATATATGCCTTGATTGTTTCACGCGACCTACTGTGACCGCGCGTAAGGGTTAAACATATTATGTTTTTGAGAGAAAAGGGAGATCCCCTGTCATCCTTTTCTTTTCAGAGTTGGACGTTGTAGTCCGTGGCAGCCGTCAAAGTCGAACCTCTTGATTTCTCTCCAGACCCTGGATGATGGAGTTGGTCTCTACGGCGACAAGAGACGATTGCCACCACATATATGAACCTGTGTACCACCCACTCTCTGCAGGGTGCAGAAGAGGGTGTGGTTCTCAACCGCACTTGGCGGTTGTCTAGCGTCGAAAGTTCAATCCCTCAAGTTGCGTGTCAGTCGACACTTGAGTGTCGAATGCGACCCTCGAGATTAACGAGGACCTGATGAGTATGGGTACTACATAGTACGTTATCATTGCGACTGCTTGCGTGTGCTTGTATTGCAAGTCGATATGAGTTAGCCCTGCGTCTGCGCGGTTTACACTAAGTTTCGCGAGCGACGCCTATCCAATTTCCGCATCTGAGAGTTATGAGATGACTACTAAGGAGTGTTGTCGCGTTGTTTGTTCTATGTCGTTTTGTATATGTGCGCGTTCGTGCGTGTTCTAATTTTTATGTCTTTAGAATGGTGTACGCGTGGTGTGTGGGACTCGTTCTAGTCGACCGACGACGAGTCACGCTTGGGACCTCAGCAACCCAAGGCGTCGGTTCCCGTACGGGTCGATACAGGCGTAAAACCTCTCGTACCCCCTATGCTACAGCGAACGAGAAACGCCCTCGGCTGGTCCACCTCTGCGATTGCAACTGATTAGCTTTCGTACTGTAGACTAGTAGCTCGGCGGGGATACGCCCACCGAAGGAAGGTGACAGCTCCCGCAAGGTGGAGGTAAGTCGTGCCTCGCGTAGACCCTATCCTGTCGTAGGGGCTCGCGAGAAGTATGGCTGGCGCAGTCGGCCGGAGTGGCTTGTGGAAGCTCCATGTGTATTCGCAACGAGGATCAAACAAACTCCTGCGTGACGGGGCCGGGAGGGTCCCGCCCCGTTTTGTGAGGTGTTGAACTGACTTGCTCGACAACGCAGGTAAGTTATTACAGACACTGTCTGCGCACCACCCAAGGGGTAGTCCATAGTTGTTATATGTGGGGAATGGGCTATGGTGGGTATTCTGATGTCCTTGGTCTACGGGGTTGTCATGAGACTGCTGGGTGACTTGCATAGTCCGGTTTACTCGAGCCCAGCAGAGCACAGTTACAAATTATTTCACAGTATAGGTCAATAGGTTAAATCACTTGTACGATTCACATTAGGTATTGTGTTCGATACCGGATTGTAACTTAGAGTTGAGCATCCTCTTAGTACGTGTTCAAAGGATTGTGGTTGGCATAGCAGTTCGTTGGTACGGGATGTCAGGAGTGTCAGGAGATACCGCACTTTACCGGAGGGCCGGAACGGACTCTAGGGACATACGAGGGAACGAAGGATTGTCTGCTCTCATATTACCATACAACACTGGGATAATAGATTATCTAGGCTCAATACATGCAGTCCATGATTCACGATTGAGGATGGGCTATGCTCCTAGTACGTACCTTAGAGTTGAGGTTGGCATAGCAGTCCTTAGTACGGATGTCAGGGGTGTCAAGAGATACTGCACCTTACCATGAGGCGGAAACGGGCTCCAAGGATATACAAGGGAATGGAAGGTCCTCATCTCTCTACCATCAACATCATAGAACACTATAGTAAAGACAATATAAGGATAAGAAACTCAGTTCATAACTCGTGACCTAGGGTTGACTATCCTCCTAGTACGTAGCATAGGGTTGAGGCTGGCATAGCAGTTCCTTAGTACGGGATGTCGGGGGTGTCATGGCCGGAACGGGCTCCAAGGACATACGAGGGAACGGAGGATACCCAATTCTCTATCATCACCACACAACTAAGCTAAATGGGAGTCATTGTGCACCCTCATAAAGACTTGTAGTAGCATGCCTCTACCTAGCTCTCGAAGTACCCGTGCAATCAGGCTTGCACGGCTACCTGCAACCGTTGTCTGGTCAGGTTACCTCGCCAAGATGGCAATGGGTGATAGTCCTGGGTGGTACTGGGGGTGCGCCAGGGCAAAAAGATGAGAGGAAGGGTGGGTGAGGTCTTCAAAGAAGTTCATCTAGACAACCGAATGGCCGAATACTGTGGGTGACTGCCATCCATCTAGTATGCCACCTCTACAACAACATGGGTTTTATATATAAAAAAAAAAAGGATTATTATAATGTAGTGAGTGATGAATAATGATACGTGAAAGGCAGATGCTTATCGAAAAGAATAAAAGGTCGAGGAGGAGAATGGAGGAAAGAAGGAACAAAATGAATCAACTGCTTCCTTGTTTTGACACTGTGGGGGAACTTGTGCAGGCGTGGGCCAAGCTAGACTGGCTTCCCTCCATATAGGATCTCGCTTCATTACTCTGGACACAAAAAGTTCAGAGAGTAGTTCAAGAGTTGTCAAACCCTCAACACTCTCAAAATTTGCAGCCATGTTCCACTTACTTCATAAAACGATACTTTGTAACTTCTACAGTACTATACGACATAACTATCCAACACCCAGTGAACTCTCGAATTTCGAGGCATTTTGAAAGGCATGGTGGAGCACCCTCGAAATTTGAAACTTTGCAGACTGCAGACTTTCAACCCCCCGAGAGTTCAAATTGAGAGTCAATTCTAATAACTTTTGACTCAAAAATCGGGGTTTTGTTTCGTCAGTAAGCGGAGCAATGCCGAACTCAACGAAAATTTGTGAGACAAGAATACTAGTGGAGCGAGGCTCATACATAGCGAGATGAACTACGCGAGCATTGGCCAATTAGAGACAGACAGGTCCCCTATGGTCTATCTACCAGGCGTCTAAGAGTCAGTTTCAAGATGCTAAGTGTCTAGTCGGTTGTGACCAGGTAAAGTCTATTCCTTATCGGTTTGTCAATTATCCGGTTACACTAAAGTTCTAGTAATAGTGGTGGTGGGCGGGAGTGATGGCGGAATATACCTCCTTCAACATGACAGAGGAAAATTCGGCTTATATCTTGCTGAGAGGGCTCGTTGCAATTCCCAGGGTGGACAAATCAAGGCTCAAAGTAATGGAGCTTATTCGGGCAACAATGCTTTGGGCCACATGGACCCTGAGGAACGAAAGAGTTTGGCAAGAGAGGGCAATTACGACGCAAATGTTGAAAAGTAAAGCAATGGTGTGCATTCATCGATCCATTATAGCAGAAAGTCACAAATATAGGCGTCCTCTTGAAGGAAGATTGACCAAGTTCACAAAAACGTGAGGCAGATAGGACGGTTGGTGAGGATGGATGATCCATATGCGGGTATGAGATTGTCTTGGAACCTTGTGAGGACCTTGGAGAGGCATAAAAATCTGGAGGTCTGTAGGTTTTTAGGTTCAGAGGTTATATTGGTTACGCCTGTGTGAACGTAAAAACGATACTGTGTAGTCTAGTTTCCCCCCTAATTTGCCCATTAGGTTGGACATTGACAGTGGTATCCTTGATTTTTTATGTTTGGTATTCCCAATTTTGTTGTTGTTTACTTCGCTGATGATAAGGGTGTCCCTTTATGAATATTTATAATGGTATACTGTCGGGAGTTGTAAGTTTATATTAGGTTTTGTAAGCCTCAAGACATAGTGGTTTTCATAGTAGTAGTTTATATTTTGAGTGTACTGCTAACGTGCCAAGACTAGGTCGGTGTGACACTTGGACTTAAAGTCGTATACTACTTTTTTTTATGGAGCAAACTAAAATGCGGAAAGAGACTGAAAACCATGCAATTGTCCTATGTCAAGGGTTTTAGAAAAGAGTGGGTATGGAGTTTCAAATCGGAACCGAATGCTCATGTGTAGTTTCGACTATGGTCATAACCAAGACGAAAGACAAAATGGCAGATAAACAACGTCTCTCTAATTCAAAAAATACTTTTGAACGTTGTCATGTGCTCTTTGACGTTTTTTGCCCAATCGGAAAGGTATATAAGTGTACAAGGGATTTTAATTATGGAAGAGTGTTAAACAACATGTCTCACAGAGCTCAGAGTCGGAATCACACGGCCGCATACGCGCGACATTTTTTGCAACTTCTGAGTCTTCATGTGGCACATAATCATACCTTATTTTCCTTAATTGTTCTACGCGTCGATAGTTAAAACATAAAATATGAGGTCGGTGGGGAGAAACAATAGGCCACAAATGCCAATTAGCTCATTACAAGGTAGTAGGATAAAATAGCGAGGGAAAACATTGTTGACAATCATAAAGTTATAATTAACGAAATGCGAACACTGCAACTCAGAAAAGAACAAATATGGTTGTATGATTTGTCATACATCATTGTCTACCTCCCACTCGCATGCACACGGTTTATCCTCGTTATACATGACATTTGGATATATATTAGAATATCCTTGTGACGACGAAGCAGAAGGTCGACACGCGTAAGAAAACATCGTAAAAGATTAAGTCACCGAGGGAGAAAAATAACATATATCACAATATTAATTGTTAAAAAAAATATACAGATCATTCCCTACTTAAACAGACGCAACATATGTATACATCATTTGACTCGTACTACTCTCTCATGCAAGCGGAAGAGTGTCATGCAAGTATTGTACCTATTCATGTTTCGATTGTACAGACAATTGCAATATTCATCCCAGAGGGGGACTTAGTAATGAGCGTTAACCACATTCACTCATGTTACCGGAATAGTATAACGAGTATCTAACTTGCTACATATTTGTGCATACATGCAAAATTCGACATGGTATACGAAGATATATTTTTTCAACTACTCTCTATTAGTGGAATTAACTTAAACCCTAAACATTCATATAATTTGACTATAACATATTCATTTATCCGAGTATCAGATGACACATTCGTTTATAAATTGTCGCATTTCGTTTCATAGACGAGTCAAAAGACCAAAAGAGAATGATCAAAAGAGAACTTGAATAATATTCGTTTCGTCCGATACTAAAACAAACATGGATGTTATTGCGATTTCAAAAAGATCAGCGTCCTATGCAAGAGGAAGAGTATAACGAGAAATATTATCATATATTTCATTATTAGAAAGAGAGAAGGGAGAAAACACGTATGTAGTTATTCAACGAGTCTTATTTATGCATCCATTTATACAAACAAGGATCGTGAGACTTATAAATAGACAAACCAATCGAGACCAAAATTGGGATAAAAAAACTCACACCTCGTCATATAATTCTTATTCAAAATATATCGATGAATAAAAGGGGAGGAAGAGGAGAAAAATGTGGATTTTTCCTCTCTCATATTTATGGCACGTCGACCAACCAACTATCCACCATCTCTTACCCTAACCCAACACTGACAATTCTCGTTGTCGAACCAAATACCCTTACAACAAGGGTATTTGACCATGTTTTCATAGTCAATACAATGTCGACATTGACTACCATGAAGGAGCGAGTCTAAAGTAAAAAGTGAGAGGTTTCTAGCGCAACACCTACGTAGCACCCTGTTCACGTTCGAAGGCGAACGCGAACATGTTCGCCTGAACGCGAACATATTCGCCTGGACGCTAACAAGCGCCCAAACCCTCCGAACGCGAACATAAAAAATATTTAAGAAAAAAAAAAAAACGTTATCAGAAACATCTGAAAAAAATATGTGTTATGTCAAATACCAATGCAAGCAACTTTTGCCTTAGTGTCATGTTCAAATTCGTAGCCAATCATGAGTTAACAATAAAAAACCGAGAAAACAATGAATTTTATTTTATTTTTTTAACGAAAAAATAATTGTTCATCCGAACATGTTCGCGAGCTGTTCGAGCGAACGTGCGAAAACGTTCGCGCGAATGTACAGGGAAGCGAACACATCCGTCGTGCTACGCAACGCAACACCATGTGACCAACTCCTCGACCACTAAGTTGGAGGTTGTTAGATGATTGCACACTCTTTCTGGGCGTGCACGGAGACGACTAAAGTTAATAATTAAAATATTTGATCACAAAGGTCAAAGGGTTAGTAAAAAAAGAGAAAAGTCGAGTGAGACGTGACGACGACAACATTCCAAGTTAGTCAAAAATTCATACGATATGAGAAAATAAATTAGTTAGTTTAAATCCGCGGAAGTCGAAAGCATCAGTTTATGGAGACCGACGGTTCATTCCACCGTTGACTCAAATATGAGTTAAAAATTAATATAGGACCCGTCAATGCGGTCAGGGCAACCAAAAGGATGTGTTTGCCGACCATAGTGGACTCCAACCGAATCGACATGATTTTCCCTTTAAACGAGACTTGGGTCTGACACATTATCTAGATTGAGCTCGATCCTCTACTTATAGTCAGTCTAATCGAAGTAGGAACTGGCTTAGTAGGTTTAAGTGTGGATCGTTAAGGTAAGGATACGGAGATCGAGTCTCATTTTGCCTCCATACCGCTTTTTTTGGTGAGAAACGAGATAGACCCCACACTTTCAACTCTGTCTCCGATCGATTGGGGCTTGAAACTATGACTACTATTATGAAATATAAAAAAGTTAGTTGAAATCTGGGCTCTTTGCTTTAATTGGAGCCCGATAGTTGGTTGCATGGGACACATTTGAACTATTTCAGTTAGATTTCATTTTATTGATTTTTATTTTTATTTTTCAAATAGTTATCTTATATTCTATTTGTTTGAAATTTCATGGAGGCCTTTTCAACTATTATTTTAAATGCTATCTAAGTTATATGAGACATTCATTGTTAGATAGGAAAGAAAACGACACATCTAGCCACCTCAAACCGCGGAAACATCTAGCACTGTCTCTTATACACATCTAGATGTGTATAAGAGACAGGCATGGGACACATTTGAACTATTTCAGTTAGATTTCATTTTATTGATTTTTATTTTTATTTTTCAAATAGTTATCTTATATTCTATTTGTTTGAAATTTCATGGAGGCCTTTTCAACTATTATTTTAAATGCTATCTAAGTTATATGAGACATTCATTGTTAGATAGGAAAGAAAACGACACATCTAGCCACCTCAAACCGCGGAAACATCTAGCACGAGGAAATCAACCAAACGCATAAGGAATGAATTTTATGCTAGAACATGGGAAGATGGCTCGACATATGGTTTGAGCAAGGGTATGCCACCCTGTTGCCAAGACTAGTAGGTCGGAAAACCAACAAAGTAAATAAATAAATAAATTACTCGAGTAATCTTGCCTAGTATTAAAAACACTAACACGTTCAGATCCTTTAAACGAAGTGTGAATTATGGAATAAGCAACACTACATGTAACTCTAACTAAGACTTTTAAATTATTAATTTATCATATTATTAATTATTTATGAGTTATTATAAAAAATAAAAAATAAATATGCGATGACTCAAGGAGTAAAGTAATAATACTTGCGGGTAATAACAATGAACTAGGAGGTATATGAGCACTCGTAGGGAAAAGTTCAAACGAGAACGTAAACGGGGCCTTGAGCCAAAGAGAGTCAGAAGGCAACGAGCATGATTATGAGAATAGGCGTGATCCTAAGGGCAGCGAGCAAGCAAAAACGAGCACTGATAAAATAGGAATGCGAACGAGGTAATATGAGTGTTAAAACACAAACACGAGTAAGCAAACGAGCGTGGACGATGGGCGAAACACTAACTAACGTAAGCTCGAGTGAGAGAAGGTCAACGCAACAGTAAGCAAGTGAACAAGGGGCGAAAAAATTCAAGTAGTGAGAACGATCGTGGTAGTGAGAAGGACGAGCCAAAGCAGCGAAGAGAAAGGGATGCGTGAGCAGGCACCAACTAAGGAATGAGCGTGATTGTACTTGGAGACAAGAAGTGAGAGGGAATGAAGGAAGGATACGAGAAAAAGGAAACGTGCGCTATAAGGGCAAACTTGCGAGCGTGAACACAACGAAAAACGAAATTGTGAAGGGGAAACGGACGCTATAAGGCTAAGCTTGTTAGAGTTAGAGTGATCTCTACTAAGGAAGCAAGTTGTCGGAACGCTAGCTAAGCAAAAGCGAGCCGAGCGAGAAAATGAGCATATCAAAACACGTCAACGCGAGTTAGGGAGATTACGGGCAGCAAGTGATTCTAAAAACAAAAAGGAAGCGGTCAAAAACATAACGCAAACAGGGTTTCTGAAGAAAAAATGAATAATGTGAGATTGAGAAAAAAAAAGAAGGAGGCAATCACGGTAGAAAAACGAGTTTCATCCTTCGATTACTTCGCACCCTCGTGTTAGTTATAATTGATATGTAGTATAACTTGTATATATTCACAAATTAAGTGTGTATAGTCACGTGGTTGGGAAGAGCAAACGGAAGTCTAGACGGTTGATTGGTAAAAGAAAGAAAAAGTGAGAGTGCATGAGCATAAGAGAGTGTATGAAAGAGAGCGGTCAAACAGGGGCGTGTATACATTCACAAATTAAGTACGAGTGTGTATGGTCAGGTGGTTGGGAAGAGCAAACGAAAGTCTAGACGGTTGATTGGTAAAAGAAAGAAAAAGTGGGAGTGCATGAGCGTACGAGAGTGTATGAAAGAGAGCGGTCAAACAGGGGCGTGAGTCAAAAATCTTGTACTACTCGAATTACTAATGACTCACCGCACTTACCTTGGTGGTATCCTGCTCGTAAGGACCATTGAGACGTATTCTCCACATTGTGTTAGACTCAAATCACGTATGACCCTTTAAATGAAGCATTCAACGGAGGTAAGTTGTTTTTTTTTCCTTCTTCTTTTTTTAATTTTTAATTTTTAATTTTATTTAATTATTTATTCGCTTGAAAAATAACAAGTCTCTTCGGACCAAATACGAGGATAAAAAATTGATGAATCTTTCGGTGTTCGACTGATTGTACCGTTTTTACAAAAGACTGAGAAAAAATGGTGGTATCGTGCTCGTAAGGACGATTGAGACGTACCCTTCATGTTGTGCTAAACTCAAGTCACATTCGACTCTTTAAAGGAAACATTCAAAAAAGGTAAGTTGATTTTTTTTCTCTTCTTCTTCTTCTTATTTTTTATTTTATTTTTATTTAATTATTATTATTTGCTTGAAAAATAGCAAGTTTCCTCGGACCAAATACGATGATAAAATGTCGATGAATCTTTCAGTGTTCGGCTAATTGTACCGTTTTTACAAAAGAAAATGAGAAAAAATAATGATGAACTTATTCATGATCCAACAAAATGTTTATTATTGTTTGTTTTAGGCAGTTGTCCAGCATAACAATATTTTCCCCGATAACATAATACAATCTTGTTTTTCCTTGGTGGACCTGACCCTAAAAATAGTTTGTATATGTTTGTTTGAAGTAGATGGATTGAAGTGGGGGGAACAAACGAGATCATACAACAAAAAAATTTCCCATAATTAAATAATCAATCTATAGTAAAATTACATTATAAATTGCAAATTTTTATTTCATCTTTAAAAATGTTATTACCTCAAATTTTCCGTCGTACTTGAAAACTTTCCTTTCAAGAATGGGGTATACTTTCTTATTTAAATTGCAAGCTAGAGATGAAATGAAAATTTGGATAAGTTCATGAAATATTTTAATAGGACTCTCATTCTAAGTAAGGATTTGTAGTCGTAAACAGGTTAATCCAATTTAAATTATAAGATATTTGTTGTAGTGGAATAAAAGTTTAATTAAAACATTTCATAAACTCGCCCAGACTTTCATTCCATCTTGAACAAATAAATGTAGTTGGAAAGGAAAACTCATATTTAGACGGAAACTTATCAAATAAAACAAGAAATTTTACAATTGGACGAACATTGGAATGATAATTTATAAATATGAAGATTTTTTTTTTTAAGAATGTTTTTTCAACTTTCATTTCTCGTGGAAATTTTTCTGTTCTAGGAGAAAAAATGAATGGTGAAAATGAAGGAAGAAGGGTTGAGGAAAGATCAGAGAAGGGAAATACGAAGGGATGAAAAAATACAAAAGAAGGGAAAAAAAATATAAAGGGGGCAGGGTTCAAAAAGGAGAAGGAGACTATCACGAAAGGGATGACGATTGTTCTCTTCTCTCATTTTGACTGTACATGACCAGGGATATAGACTATTTACATTTGTAGTTAGAGTAGGGGATCAGGCAGGGAGTAGGGGAACAATGAACTTCATAGAAAGGAGTAGGGAGTAAAAAGGTAAGGAGAGGCGATCCATGGTTACGTTCCTGTCCATAAGTACTATATATTAGGGGTGAGGGTTGAACTTCTTATATTTCAAAAGATTCTTCCTGCGGGTATTTTTGAGTTTGTTGATTTTTTTTTTATTGCTACTTAATCGATCATCTGTCTGAACTGATAAAAGACTTTTTTTTTTTTTTTTTTTTTTTGCTTACTTTTTGTTATCCACTGAATTAGGATGCATTGAGTAACAAATGTTACGCAGAGACCTACTCGTGTAAAGGAAAAAAAGAAAAATAAGGGGGGAGAGAAATTGAGGAAGGGAAAACGAGTGTGTCCCCGAACGCAATGCACTCTCATTTTCAATGTACCTGACTGCCAATATAACTTGAATACGATCCTATTCAAGGCTTGCTTATGCAAGAAGTATTAGACTTAATCGCAGAGAGAGAAATGAGATAAAGAAGGAAGGAGGAAAATATAGTCACTCGCCTATTTTATAAGTTTTTGGCAATGAGGATGGTGTTACGAGTATGAGTTTTGGGGTTTTGTACTCAAGTTGCTAAGGACTTTTTGCGCTTGTATAAGTGGTTCCGTACTCGTTTGATAAAAAATTGTCATGCTGCACTCGGTTTACGAGCTGCTACAAAGAGCGTACCTCCGAGAAGCTCGAAGTACAACATAGACTTCCTCGTATTTTTTTTATTTACTCCTGATTATTTATTTTTATGTATTTGTTATTTATTATTGTTGCTTTTTAAATATATATATTGAAATCCGACTTGAAGTAATGAGCAAAAGAGAGAAGTTACTAAGTAATTGTGATGTGTAACAGTTAGTTGCACTGTATTGATTAAAATACTACTTTGGTACATGGTGGGTAAGTGAAAGAAAATGAGGGAGTTGTTGTATTCGAATGAGTTGAATCGTATATTGTTTTTATATTCAGGGGGTAAGACCAACTACGTGCATTAAGAACTAGCCGGGAACAGGTTTCGAATATGCTGGGGGAGTCAGACTAGCTTCATCTGCGAAGGTGAGTATTGAGAGACAAACTTTGATTTAAGATAAGTGAGCATGGGGGAGTGTACAAAAGGAGAAAGAAACCGGTATTGAGAAAATAAACTATTGTAAAAGATACGACTAGGTTGAAGAGCTGACAAGAATAAGGGTATCGAAAAGGAAAGGAGAAATGAGGAGAAAATGATAAAGGAGGGGGGGGACTAGATGAGACTCACCTCCGCAGTAATGTAAAACTAACAGATCTAGTACCGAGTGAACTACATTGTTCCCATATCTGAATCGAACAGGAAAATGACAAGTATATGTTACATTGAAATTTATATCTTTGTTTTAAGTTCTTTTGCACTCGCTCCTTGACAAGCTCGATCTATTGAGAGGAAAATGAACAAAGGGCATGCCTGTTAGGAGGCAAATAGTGTCCAGCGGCTTAGAACAGTTATGATGTGCAGACCGTTCATTGAATTTAGATAAGGAAGCAATTTTCGTACAGGAGATTCATCTAAACAACAAGATAAAACATTCTGACAAAGTTTTGTTATGACTGTCATATAATGTTTTTTTTTTTGTCGTAACCACCGTTTTCTATCCTGTTTGTGACCATAGATAGGTTTCGTTTGTAACCGTAACCTCCTTGAAAGCCTTATTGTCTGATTGTTTTTGTAGAGGACCTCGGGTTGGCCTGTGAGACCAACCCCTTGGCCTGTTCTCACAGGCCTGTGTTGTATTGGGGGTAGGCCAGTGCAGGCCAGTACCTCTGTCGGTACCAACCAGTCCAGTCCAGTCCCGTTTGTCCGCTGGGGTATACCCCAGCCATTGTCTGTTCTTAGTCTCATTCTTCACTTGCACATTTTTGAGTTTGTGCGTTGGAGTCTTGCGTGGGGAGCTGCGTTGTGCCATCTCGCTCCCCCCTTCTTCCTCCATCTCTATCTCTGTCACTAGCGGAGCACCACACCTGGTGGGTCCGCTACATTGGTATCGGAGCGGGAACGTTCCCCTCTCCCACCTACCGCCCCGTACAGCTGTGCAGGCATACAGCTGAGGGAAACAGCAAAACCCGACATCGGTTTTTTTTCGCAGTTTTCGGGCGTTTTTCTGTGAAAACGCAGGGGAAAAGTGGTGCGCGCAGCAGGTGCCACGTGGCGAAAAAGAGAGGCGCCACGGCGAGCGTGTGCGCGCAAGCGCCAAGGCCAAGGCCGCCGCACGCGCGCGCGCGCCACGCTMCCACGCTGCCCCGCCCCGCCCCGCTCCCGCATTTATCTTATCAAGATCTGGGAGTTTTTGCTGCCGCTGGGGTTTGAACCCAGACACCTGCCGAGCCATGCGCGTGTGTAAGCAGCCTCATAACACACTCGCCACAGTGTGTCCATGCTTTTGTAGCATGGCACACTCGTGTTGAAGAGGTGCCGTGCTGGCTATTTACCCCCCCTCCCCCCGGCAGCGAGCAGTGAGCAGCAGCGAAGTTGCTATTTACCCCCCCCCCCCGTGGCTGTTGCTACCTGTGCCTGTGCACGTGGCCATCTCCACGGCCACGTGGCAGCCTGTGGTGGGACTGAAGACCCCCCTGCTTAGGGGGCTGCTCTACAACGGAGAGGGCCTGCTCACACAGCAGACCCTACATCTGCACATCTGCAGAAGTGCTGCTGGGGGCTGATCAAGATCTCAGCCCCCTCTCTCCTCTAACTGGCTGCTGCAGCAAAGACCAAGACCCTCCTGGTCTTGGTGTACCTTGTGCCCTTGGAAACACCAAGGGCCAGGTATCACTCCCTTCTCCCCTCTCCCTCTACTAACCCA
>BFEA01000346.1:700241-713506 GCA_003427395.1 Chara braunii | reverse complement strand
CACTCGTCGTCGTCCTGCTCGATACGACGATTGACTCTGACTTACCTTCCCACGTCTTTGACTTCTCAGTATTCCATCCACATCAGTTTTGGTACTTCAGCTCGTCGACACTGCGGCTCTTCCTCGACGGCATTCCGGACTTCTCATCGTGGACGTCATCGGCAGCTCCATGGACTTCATCACGATCAGCTTTGCCTACTTCAGACGTCGCCACTCTCTTACCACTCTACCCTGTACAGTACCTTGCTTGTGTCGCATGATGGTCTCCCTTTAGCCGGTTCCTCTGAGTTGGGCTCTCCCTCGGTATACGCATAGGCATCGGGACCGTAGCGTTGCCCTGGCTTCCCATCTTATGGATCTAGCTCCGACTTCCCTTACTTTAGGAGTCATTTGCATGATTCCCTTACCTATCATCTTTCTACCCTTCCCCGACCCTCACGCCCTAGTTAGGCAGCCCCGCATGCTTCATCTAGGTGCGCCCAGTATACCAGGTTCCCTTATTCCCATGGTCGACCCTCCATAGCGGTCATCCCTTAGTCGAGCATTACCCGCCCTGATGGTCTATCTGTTAGGGTCATTGGTTTTGTTCGGTCTCCGTTCCCTACCCTCATTGAGCCTGATGACATGTGTCTCCCTGTTATCTATGTGTGGATGCCCTTAGGAGTTTCGACCCCTAGGCTGCATTTGCCACCCTCCGAGACCATCCCACCCTTTGGTTTGCGACACACTTCTCATGTGACATATGGTTGTCTTGTTGATTGCTTTGATGCTCTCAGACTGAGGCTACTGCCTCCAACATTCTAGGATCTAGTTGTCACTACTTTCTGCTTTCCTAGGACATGTATGCAAGTTAGTTGCTTTTGCTTTCCTAGGACGTGTATGTTAGTTAGTTGCTTCTATTTTCACTTAGGCTGTTAGCTGTGACATTGTTGTTTTGTGACATTTTATATCCTAAGTTGCATCGCATGGACTCAGCATGGAGCTCGCTCCGCATCCTAGACTACTCAGGTTTTCTTTTCTTTGGTAGAGTTCCGTCTCTTGGCGGAAGCATGTTTGTATCTAGGCGATCCATCACAGGCCGAGGATCGTGTAGCGGACCTCGGGTGGGCCTGTAAGACCAGCCCCTTGGCCTGTTCTCACAGGCCTGTGTTRTATACGGGGTAGGCCAGTCCAGGCCGGTGCCTCTGTCGGTACCAGCCAGTCCAGTCCAGTCCCGTCAGTCCGCTGGTGTATACCCCAACCATTGTTTGTTTTCAGTCTCATTCTTCACTTGCACATTATGGAGTACGTGCGTTGGAGTCTTGCGTGGGGAGCTGCGTTGTGCCATCTCGCTCCCCCCTTCTTCCTCCATCTCCATCTCTGTCACTAGCGGAGCACCACACCTGGTGGGTCTGCTACAGTTTTCGTGAGTTTTAGCAAAATGCGATTGCAAACATAAACATTCATTCTTTACAAGACTCGTAGTTACAACGGTTTAACTGAGGTAGGGGACGATTAAAACAAAGATTGAGTATTTTTGCTCAAAGCTCTGTCAGACTTTTCCCGCATCAGGTAACAATGATGTTTATGGTCCGAATTCCAACACAAACACGCAAACATATTCATATTGACCAAAGACCCTACCAATACTAAATAAGGGAAGGTATGTCAATTACCTCAGTTAATCAGCACAAAGAATGCCGCTTATATGCGTAACCAACTGAGTTACGTAGTCTCATCTGAAAACAACCGTTTTTTCTTAGCTTTTACTGCTATTATTATTATTATTATTATTATTATTATTATTATTATTATTATTAAATTTTCCAACATGTTATTGTTTGTCAATATTGAAGTAATAGTTCATTTCAGCTTAGGCATGCGGCCCGTGGTTTTCGACTCTATTCATAGTTACTTCTCATATTCCACTAATTTTTCTACAGTTATTTTCACTACTTTCTGATAATCGTTCATTTATTCATCAGTGGTTGCACTGTCAATTTCCTGTTGCTTTTGGGAGTCGAGATTTTTTTTTTTTATATCAAAGTTATCTGTTGTTGATTACCTTAGTTGGTTAACTGGCTGTTGCGGTCAATCATTGTAGCGACTATAGTGGATGCCCGTAGTTGTTTTCTTTTACTCTTACAAAATTTGAAATTTTGACAAACTAAAAAGAGATGATAATTCAGTTGGGTGCTGATAAGTTGAAAGCAAGATAAGACGAAGAGATGAAAATGAGAAAATAAAAAATGAGGGAGGAAAAATTAGGAAAAAACAAAAGATGAGGAGAAAATGAGAAAAGAAAAAAAGTGAAATAAAGAAAAGTGAAATTGACTGATGAGAGAAGAGATAATTATCATTGACTTCTCGATGGTGTATATTTTTTTATTCTTTAGTCTTTTTTTTTTTGCACATGCATTAATTTCTTATATAATTAAGCAACATTATACTTCATTCTGAAGTTGATAGGTTAATAACATTACTATTATTATTATTATTATTATTATTATTATTATTATTATTATTATTATTATTTAATACATTATTATATTCAGGGTCACCAACCCTTACGTACGGAGGTCTCAAGGCAGACCTTGCGTACGGGAGTTCGGGGTCCCGAACGGAGTTCGAACCTGACGGCATTCGACCTCGCAAAAAATTATTTCGGGGCCTAAAAATATTTCTTTTGTTTCTATTTTTTTTTTCGGTGAGTTCTTTATGACGTGAGGTACATGCCTATAAATTTTCAAGTCATTTGACTTGGCCAAAGAATAATTAAAAATCGTTAAAGATACCGGTGTCATAATGTGCTCGCCCACGTTGTTTTTCACTTTTTACTTGTTGTTTTCACTTGGGTTCAGGGTCTAAACAATTTTCGTATTTTTTGAAACTTGCTTAGAGGGTTTTTCATTATGTGAAGTACACATCTGTAAATTTTCAGGGCATTTAGCTATGCCAAACAAAAATGAAAAATCTCTAAAGATGGCAGTGTCGAAAACGTGCTCACGCACTCACGAAATTTAATTCTTTTTTTATTTTTGATTATTTTTATTATTAGTATTTATTTTTTATATTTTATTTTTATTTTAAATTTGGTAAGGAATTTGGATGTAATTCTCTGGCAAATCTTGTTTCATTTATTTTTCGTCATAGAATATCTTTTTGAAAGTTTTTTTTTTTTTTCTCGTTCAGCCTGAACGGTTGAACGCATCCCCAAGGGGTCCCATACGTTCGGGCGTTCGAACCATCCTGAAAGTTGGTTACCCTAATTATATTATTATTATTATTACTATTATTATTATTATTATTATTATTATTATTATTATTATTATTATAATAATCATATTATTATTATTTTAATTGTTACTAAGGAGAGAGTAAGAGATGAAAGAATGTGAGGTATTGGAGATAAGACAGTCAACGTTTGTTCGTGATGATGCCTACCTCCCCCATCCCCCTTCATTCTCCCTTTGTTTTATCTTTTCACATAGCTATCTCTTTAGCTATGATTGCATAACTTTATCTTTTCGTTTGAATTTTATATAATTGCGAGTTTGTCAACTTTAGACTCTGCCTAGACCAAACAAATCCAACGATATGACGATTGCGAAAATTTTGTCGAAGTTAAGGAGGAACTCTTGAGGCAAGAAACTACAATATAAAAATTCCCACAGGAAATGAAAGTTAATAAAATATTTTATTAAAAAAAATCTTTATATTTAAAAATTATCATCCTAATGTTTATCCAATTTTAAAATTTTGAGTTTTATTTAATAAGTTTCCGTGTAAAAATAAGTTTTCCCTTCCAATTACATCTATTTGTTTGAAGATGAAATAAAATACTGAACGAGTTTATGAAATATCTTAATTAAACTTTTATTCTACTACAACAAATATCTTTTAATTTATATTTAATTAACTTATTTATTATTGAAAATTTTTATATGGAATAAAAGTTTAATTTAAATATTTAATGAACTAATTAAGACTTTCATTCCATCTCTAGCATGCAGTTAAATAATAAGGGATACCCTCTTCTCATAATGAAAATTTTCAAGTGAGACGACAAATTTTAAAAGTGGAATAACATTTTGTAAGATGGAATAAAAATTTAAAATTTAGAATGTAATTTGATTATAGAAATGATTATTTAATTATGAAAAATATTTTTGTTGTATGTAATATGCTCAAGCAACCTCATATCTTGCACAAAATAATCCAAGTACAGGGCGATTGTGGGAGCTGTGTCGTAGTTTAGGAAGGAACTCCGAAGGCAGGGAATTAAAATGTGCACATGTTTTTTTTTTTTTTTTTTTTTTTTACTTTTATAGTCTACGACTCTCTATCAGACTTCATGAATAACTAAGTGATATATGACTCCTTAACTTTTTTCATGAGTAAGGGATATCGAAAGTAAATAAGTACTACGTGCGTGAAGTAAGAAGTTTGTCTGATGGCAAAAAGAAACTTAGGTGCAACAAAAAAAAAGTTGCTTTCTATTGAAAAACAAAGTAGTAGCATGAAAACTTCAATATAGGTTGTCCTACTACTTGCGTACGTAGTTATTTCTCAGTGAGAGACAAACAGTGAGATAGTCTTGTAAGACTTATCACATTGTTTCCTTACAAAAGTGTTGTTTAGTAAGAATGTTTGTCTGATATCAAACCGGTAGTAGGAGATTTCAGTGAGGGTCGTCCTACTAATTGTTTGACATTGCCTAAAGAGATGATAGACTATTTCAGTGAGAGTTATACTACTCCTTTCTTGAGACTATGACGACTAAATACCGAAGGGTAGTGGAGTACTCTTATATGACTTACTCGACTACTTGTTTGAACATATGTGTGATCCACATTGGAAAAATGGTAAAACGCTTCAATGCAAGTTAATTCACTACTTGTGTGACTTGTGTCATGTCCATTACATAGTTGCTAACAAGTATGGGTCATCATGCCAATAGTTTGTGTGTCGTTCGTTTATATATTGTATACGAAAATATGTGTACTAACTATCTTATGGTAGACAAATAGTAAAATAACTCTAATGTAAATTATTTTACTGATTGCTTGCATGTCGAGCCGATAGTAAGAGAGTCTATTGCGAGTAGTCATAATACTTGTTTAACCCTATGATGATTAGCAGTGAAAGGTGAATGAAATACATGTGATTGAAAGGTAGTAAAATGTTTCAGTAAGAGTTATCCTACCACTTGTCTCTGTATGTTTAACGTTTATACAAATCTACGAAGTCTGGCCGATTATTGACTACATACAAATTGTTTGTCTAAACACTGAACGAGTAGCAGAATACTCCAGTGAGGGTCATCCTAGTACTCGTTCGAAGGTAGGACAATGCGTTATTCAAAACTATAGTAGGGGCGTCAGTGAGATTCATCATATTACAAGTTTGAATATACTAAATTAATTAGCGTTACAAGAGTAGTCGGATACGTCAGAGTGAGTTATCATACTATTTATTTTTTTCATGTTTACTTATCCTCAACTTGTCTAACGCCAAAAGTGGGTAGTACGATACTTTAGTGAGGGTCATCCTATTACTTGTTTGAGTCTAAACATGAATTCAACCGTTAGGTAGTAGGTTACTCTAGTGTAAGTTATCCCACCACTTCTTTGAATATACATCACTTAGGATTGATCAGTAGCGGCACGTTCCAGTGTGAATCGATCCACTACTTGCGTGTGTCAAATTAAAATGAACCAAGCGAAAGAACAAAAAAAAGTAAAAGGAACAAAGTAAAGTTAATAAAGGCTCAAGTGAGTCGTAGCTATGTAAGCACCAATGAGCGTGCTTGATTCATGAGAACGAATGAGAAAACCGAAATAAAAAGAAATATAAATTTCCTTTGAAAACTTAAGACATAGGTGTAAATCTCCTTAAGAAAGGAGAAGAGACCGACTATTAAGAAAGGTTTGTGAAGTAAAACTAGGGATTGAACTTCGGGAAGTCAGGCCAGGAGCTTACAATCCTTATCTGATAACTCGACCATCAGAAAATAATTTTGGAAAAGTGTGAGAGGGGATGTTGACTATTGTCGACATGTGTGTATATGTCACTGTCATACTGCATTCATGAAGGACTTGCAGAAACGATCTACACATACTACAATTGTCTGTTATCTTTCGATAATACGTCGGTTTTTACACCCACACCTAAAAACAAACCCTGTACTCAGTAAGACTGCCCCCTGTGTTCAATGCATGAATAATCCAAGTTGCTCTAAGGGGTCCTTGAAAATGAAGTGCGGGGGTCGGACTTAATGAATCTCATGAAAAATAGTGTTGGTAAGCATGGTTTTGGAAGGTGAGGGACATGTCAATAGTGTTGTCGGAGCATAAATCCTTACAACAATATCTTCTCGGGATTTTCAATGTCGGGCGTTGCCCCACTATGGGTATGATTTCGTTTGAATGAGTTTGCTTGATAGGAGTGAGGTATTTTGCCAAAGTCTATTAAGACCAAACCTACGACCGAAAAACTAAGACGTTTTTACCTAAGTTTGAATATAAGTGATTGCAAGAGCGACGACAAGGGTCGGTGGTGTGACCAACCAACTCTGTTTGGCGAGATCACAGAAGCATGAGACCATTTAAAATACCAAATTTAAATTTCTTTTATTTAAAACAACCACGAAATCCAAGGTTTAAGTGGCCCAAAAGAGCGGTCACGTCGATTGGGCGACTATGGCGCAAAAGACATGGGGGCTTAGAGTCATTTGTCCCCAAAATTGTCCTCCCCAGAGCTCGAACTTGTACCAAAGTGGTAAAGTACCTACGTCCTATCCTATTCGGACAGACACACATCGCTCCGAGGATCGGCGATCGACTATTTTTGTGGCAGGGGAAGGTGGAAGTCGGCTCGACAATGTGCTTGTTATCTATATTGGGCATGGCTTCTTCATAATGAAGAGTTGCTCCTATTCAATGTAAAATAGGAGTTAGCTGAGTAGGTTCACATGCTAGATTCTCACCTAGCAGATACTAGAATCGAACCCGATAGTTGCACTACTTGAGCTAGTTTTTTTTGGAGTGGCTCACCGAGGAGATAAGTGGCGCGATCAATTTCGATCGTGAGATCGTTTATATCACGCGACATAAATCGGTCGCGCTCGATTAGCATGACCCCTATGCAAGGATGATACACATAAACTAAGAAAATGTTCAAATTTTTATTTTGTTTGAGTTCGATTCCTTCGGGAATCGAACTCTGGTCTGGGTTTTGACAGTTCAAGGGTGTGCCACGAGGGTGCAGTGTGAGGAGATTGTCGTTGGTTCAAACCAACAGACGGGAGAAATTGAGACTACCTGCCTCGTGGTTGGAACAACCACTTTCGATGTGTGAGAGCACAATGGGTTCCCACCTCCATTTGTCTGCCTCATGGTTGGAGCAGCCACTTTGGCCATGTGGGAGCACAATGGGCTCCCACCTCCATTTAGTGCGAATATTCATAGTCCCGGGATCTTACATCCCCATAGCCACGGGATTTTATATCATGTAACTCACACCACGCGCGTGTGGGAGGGAGGGGGTTGAGAAGGTCAAGAGAGAAAGAGAGAGAGAAATGTGAGGATGAGAGAGAGGAGGATCTACTCCTCCCGTGCTGCCAACTGCCTTCCCGTTGTTATGGGGGAAGAAAAAAAAGAAAAAAGGAAAAGAAAGGGGGAAAAAAACCGAGAAAATGAGATCATATTTTTTGAAAACTTGTGTTTTGCAGTTTGTGTCAATATTTGTTTTGGTGTCGTAAATAATTTTTGTCGGCCTTGAATTTTTGTTTTAAGGTAGCTGGGCACCTACGTCAAGCATGTGAAGTTTTTCAGATTTTTACATCAAACGCATTTTTATTTAAAAGTCGTCAACTTCGCGATACTTTTTGCACCCCGCTTTAAGCCTGTCGGGATTTGAACTCGTAAGTTTTCATGAGTTATTTTCCTACCTCTCCCAACCTGACAACTGCCTTCCCCGTTTTTAGGGAAGGGCAGAGAAAAGTAAAGGAGGGGGTTGGTCGAGGTTAGGGTTAGGCGCGTGCAGTTAGATTTTGTTTTTTTCTTCTTTGTTTTAGTGCATTCTCATGAGAACACTTGTCCTCACAAGGTGCTATTTCTGGCAGCAGAAAGTGCCAGAGGTAACTGTCAGGCTCCCGTTTTTAGAGGGAGCCTGAAAATAGAAGGGTCATAAAGGAAAAGGCTAAGTACAACCTTTTCCTTTATGTAACTGCCCTAGGAAATGAGGTTAGATACATCAAAATAAAAAGGGTTATATTTTTCTAACCTCTTATCATAAAAGTAAAACAAAAACAGTTTTGGAAATGTTGTGATCTCAACTATCTCGTGAAAATTTGCCATAGCTGAGATAAAGAAAAAATAAATAAAAATAGGGCAGTTCAAGAAACTACCCCAACTAAGGCTGTAGTTGTTGTTCGACCACAGTTAGCCTTTTATCTTGGTCAAATCAAGAGTTCACTATGAGCCCGCGTATCTGCCTGGGGGCTGGAGTGACGTCCAACCCTCGTCGGCTACTATAAAGCAGACAGTTGTCCCCAACTGCCACACACAGAAGCACTTGCTGTCAGTGTGTGACAAACACACTTGAGTGTTGCTAGGTTGCTGGAAGTGTTGCCTTAGGCAATGCGGGAGGAGGCCAGAGGACTGCTGAGAAGCGCAATAGGAGGGACGTTACAACCATAGCCAGGGTAGGGAGCACTCTGTTTCTCTTCCTTCTGGCTGGTGCTGGTCCAGCGGGACGGTACTTGGGACACTGCGGGACCATAGCAGTGCAATGCGAGTAAACTTTGAGTCTGGATTTTATCTAGGGCTCAAATTTTACTAATTTGACGGCAGGTTTCAACGACAACGGCGAAACGTCAAGACTTCAACTGCAGTGATATCGGCGAGCGGATTTTCGGTCGGCAATTTTTTCACTTTTATGGGGAAGTGTTGCCGGAAATTTTTAGTGAAAAACAGCGGGACGTTAGAACTTCATTGGTGGTGGTACCGGCAGACGAATCTTTGAGAAACGATTTTCTCATTTTCCTGGGGAAGTGTTGTTGAATTGTTTTCGGCAGCAACGACACTGACTTTTGCAGCGTTACGCTGCCAAAATTTGAGTTCGGCAGGTAGCACTGAGTGAAGGGAAATTGATGAGTTTATTTTTTGTGCGTCGAGGGGCTAACCGTCAACGGCAGGGAAAAGGAAAATTGCAATGTGACAATTACGGCGATACGGCAGGTGACATTAGAGGTATCGACGATAGTCTGTGGGTTGGACCACGCTTATTAAGGCGGAACTACACACTATTTTTTTTGTGTGCGAGCGGCGGCGATACTGAGGTCATTGGCGTTGGCCAGGTGAAACCAGTGGGACCAGCGGAACGTGTGGGTGAGACGGGCGGTGCCCACAAAGTGTAAACTTGAGTGTTTTTTTTGTTTTTTTTTTAGACGTGGTAGAAGTGGTTTTGGCGGGTGGCGTTATAATGTGCTGGAAGGAATAATGTTGTATCACATGTAACCACTTCGAACCCATTAACACTGACGTGAGACCAGTGAACTTTATTTTTTTGGACGTGCGCGGCTCGCTATTTCCACACTTGGGTTGCCGCGTGCTGGACTTAAGTTTGCGAGTCAGGAACGGATTGAGACTAGCGGTTGCCCCGAGACTTCCTTTGGGACTGCGATCTTCTTCGGCGAAGTGGACATTTTTACTTGGCTTTCTTGAGTGAGCCAGGGTGCATTCGACACCACTTCACTCAAGGTCAGTTGATTGACTCGGATCCCTTCACACATTTTGCTTGACCCTGTTTGTTTTGAAATTTCAAAAGAAAAGTTGAATAAAGCATGTGTGGTCATGCATGTGAAAAAAGGGGGTCTAACGGAAGTATGGGTCGCTTGATTGTCTGGACATGTTGTTGGTTTTTAGTGTGCATGTAGGTAGAAGGATGTCTGCAGAGGAGATTGGTTATGCCTATTTGAGAAAATGAAAAATGATTGTCTTCATTTTACTTCTTATTTTCGTGCATGTTAAAAAGGTTTTTTTTTGTTTTGAAAATGTTAATTGTGTGTACACCATAAAACGAATTCGATTCAAATAAAGCAGATAAGGTCAAACAGACTTCGTATTTTTCCGATGATTGACTATTTTACCCCGAACAACCTAATTTACCTATACCTGTCTAAATGTTTCTCATTTTCTATCACCTCTGATTCTTTTCGTCTAAGTTACCTTCAACTTGCGAAAAATGAGAACAATTAAAACCTACTTGTGGTGGATATGTCCTTTCTTTAGGAAACATCTGAGGTGGGGGTTCGCTGCTTCAGGAGCCGACCATGTTATAAACCCGGAGTGGACCGTTGTACGGAGGGGTACTTGCCGATTTGGTGGAGATGGTCCGACTTCTGAGATCCGAGTCTTGTGCTCGGGCGAGCAAGAAGAGTACCCCAGACCAATTCCTAAAAGGTGAGACATGCAATACTTCAAGTAATGCACCTGATTAAGAATCATTCGCAAATCGGTTTGTTACCCAATAAGATTATAAATGTATGAAGATTTGCGTCTGTGTGTTCCTAATCTTAGGTCGGCAATAGGGTGGAATGAATGACTTTGGCAGCGCATCTCATCAAGTCAAAACTAAGGCAGACCGACTACCTAATCGACTGCATCGAGGATTTTGTCGAACCCAACGTTCTGTTCGTTGTTAAGTATAATTTTTTTGTTGAGTTCGACCCAAGGTGGTCAGGTTTTATTTTGATATTGTCTTATTGGATGTATCGAATTATGATTTTGAATCTTGAAGTTATCAATTCAGATTGAATATATATTTCTATCGACAACTGTCGACTTTTTTTTTTTAATATAATTATGTTTTATTATTATAAATTTTTATGAATAGTGTCAAAGGAGGCTAGGATTAACTGTTGAGCTTCATGTCTGGTTGATACCGTCATAGTTAACCGACATATGTCTCGAGCTTGGGAGATGAGCGCCCTGAGCCTCGAGCAACGTTTCGGGTACGAAGGTGTTTTACTCAAGCGTATTTATGTTACAATAAAACGAACAAACATCATCAGCTGACCTACCCCAGCAACTGTATATAAAAACGTTCGCATGTGGGTCAATAGCTCTGTAGGGATACGCCCCTGAAGGTGGTGACACTCCCTTAGGGAAGAGAAGTTGTGCCCTGAGGTAACATATCATGTCGTAGGAAACCGTGTGATGTACAACTGGTGCGTCCGGCTAAAACGACGAACGCACGATGCGACCACGTCGGTCTCAACGGTTCATTGGATAAGTTATGTGTCCTCCTTGAGTTATCTCTGTTTTTGTTTTGTTTAGATCTTGCGTGACATGGCGTGGAGGGTTTTTGCCTTTTGCGATAAAGGCGGGGAGCCAATCCCCTTGACGACGTGAATAAGAAGTCGAGTCTCATTAGTGCATGACATATGTTTTGTCTTTTGCATCTTCTGCGCAGGTATTGTGGTGTGCGTTGTTTGAATTGGACTGACTTAGTCACGTGAAGAGTCATTCAGATACGTCGCAATTATGAAACTAAGAAGTATTTCACCATGATTACCCTTTATGTTATTTTTTGCATGATCTAATGAAAATTGACTTTATTTTTTGTACGTTTGAGCTATGTCTGTCGAAATAGAGATAAAATACACCTTCAAAAAAATATATATATATATATATATATATATATATATATATATATATATATATATATATATATATATATATATATATATATATATATATATTGTGACGATATATATGTACCCGGGCCGACCTCCGTACATACGAGCGTTCGAGGTCCGAACCCGGCGTTAGCCCCCCGCCAAAACTTATTTCGGGACCTCAAAATACGGGTTTTTTTCTGATTGTTTTTTATGACTTCTCTACGATGTGAGGTACATGCCAATTAATTTTGAAGTCATTTTGCTCAAGCCCAAAAAAAATAAAAATCGCCAAAGATATCGTTGTTAAAACGTGTCCGCCCACTCACTATTTTGTTTTCATTTTATTACGGGGCCTAAACAATTTTTATTTTTTTTTTTACTTTTTTCATAAGTTTTGTATTATCTGACGTATATGTATGTAAATTTTCAAGACATTTGGCTGTGTCGAAAGTTAAATTAAAAATCGTCAATATGGCGATGTTGAAAACGTGCTCACTCAATCACTATTTTTTATTTTTTTTCTAATGATTATGCTTATTTTTAATTTTTATATTTTATTATTATTTTTATTTTTTGGATTTTTTTTTTTTCACATTTCGTAAAGAATTTTGATGTATTCATCAGTCAAATGTTGTTATTTTATTTTTCATAATATAGTTTTGTTTCAAATTTGTTTGAGTTTTTTTTTTTTTTTTTTTTTCCACGTCCGACCCGGACGGTCGAACGCATTCCTAAGGGGTCCCGTAGGTTCGGGCGTTCGGGTTCGAGCATTCGGTCCGTCCTGAACGCCAGAGAAAAAAAAATAATAATAATAAATAAATATCAAACAAATCCTAGACTACCAGTCGGGACACCTGGGTCACCCTATTTTTCTAGACGACCTGGCCGCGCAAGGAGCATCGTGGGTCATAGCAAAAAAAAAAAAAAAAAAATCTAAAAAAACTTTGTTACGACGAGGCTCCCAGAGTGGTCTGGATCCACATGCCAGGCTGGACAAAAAACAAATAAAAAAATAATAATAATAATTTTATTTCTTAATTAAGATTTTTTTTATACCACTAAAGGAAACGGTGGTCCTCGTGTGGAGCTCAACAGAAACCGGCGGCCGCCGCGCGGGACCGCTGTCGGGCAGTGGGCATAGGGGAACCGACGGCGCGCTGGTGTCGGGAAGCGGCCGCAACGAAAATGGGCGACCCCGGGCCCGACAATGGGAGCACATATATTGCGACTTTTTTGCTCAGCGACCCGTCCACCGTGCGGGACCGCTGTCGGGCTGCCGGCAAGGGGGAACGAAATAGGGCGATCCCGGGCCCCAGAAAGCAAGTACATACATTGCCACTTTTTGGTTTCACGACCCGTCAACTGGTTCGTTCCAGAAGGATCGTGAGCCGCTTTCTGTGGATGGGAATCCACCGCGGGAAGGAGGGAAAATACATTGCCATTTTTTATTTTTGTGATATCGTGACCGACCCGTCGGGCGGTTAGACAGAGAGAGAGAGAGAGAGGAACGGGCCGACGGAGGTACACCTGTCTCTTATACACATCTAGATGTGTATAAGAGACAGGGTTTTGGCGGGTGGCGTTATAATGTGCTGGAAGG
>BFEA01000346.1:634273-650493 GCA_003427395.1 Chara braunii | reverse complement strand
TTCTTGTACGAACTGGCGTTCTTGTACGAATGGGATCATCTACCACTTGAATCCCATCTAGCCATTGCTTCTGTACCAATCAAGCCATGCTTATGGCCTTTGCGAACTGGCGATCTTTTTAAGCCTACTTAGCTCAGAGGACAGAGCGTCATTCTTGTACGAACTGGCGTTCTTGTACGAATGGGATCATCTAGCACTTGAATCCCATCTAGCAAGCACCAAACACTTTCTGGACCTTAGATTTGTGCTGTAGCCTGCCTCCATGCACTATAGATTGTCCCTCCCATACTTCTGTAACAAATTACGAAGGCGTTCGCTCCTTGCTGGCCTCGGATAGCAGCTAACAGAGCCCGTGAGATGGTTGTTTCACCACCTATTCGACCCTCCTGCACCTGTCTCTTATACACATCTAGATGTGTATAAGAGACAGCTTATGGCCTTTGCGAACTGGCGATCTTTTTAAGCCTACTTAGCTCAGAGGACAGAGCGTCATTCTTGTACGAACTGGCGTTCTTGTACGAATGGGATCATCTAGCACTTGAATCCCATCTAGCAAGCACCAAACACTTTCTGGACCTTAGATTTGTGCTGTAGCCTGCCTCCATGCACTATAGATTGTCCCTCCCATACTTCTGTAACAAATTACGAAGGCGTTCGCTCCTTGCTGGCCTCGGATAGCAGCTAACAGAGCCCGTGAGATGGTTGTTTCACCACCTATTCGACCCTCCTACCCTCTTCCCTCTCTTGGTTTATGCAGTGCACTGCTCTCGGCAGAACCAAAGAGCCCCTGCAATACGGCGGTGAAGGATTTCTCATCCTCAATTACGCAGCAAACGCACCCTAAAACAAGTGGTACCTGCGTCGCCAACGAAAGCCATCCCTGCCAGAGTTCTCCTGGTTTGCTGGCATCAGTGAATGAGCTCTACCAGATGAAGCGTCCATGTCTTCGCATGCGTACGTCCACACACCCTTCACACGCTTCACACACACATAATCAGGCATGCCCGTCTTTCTTTCCGTTTGTTTGTCTGCATTTCTCGTTGCTTTCCTTGTGCCATTCTTCCTGCTTTTTTACTAAGAACTTTCTGTGTGTTCAAGCGAGCACCTCTAAACAGTGCCAAACAGTCAGTGTCTTCATGTCTGGAGTGCCTCCAACACTATTAGCGGACTGCTCGGTTCAGGATGTCAGTATGACCTGCAGGGGATGACGGACGCTCCTCGGAGTGACTCCCCGGCTTGGTCAGTGTTGGGAACCAACAGTCTGCGGGGTTCGCTTATGGCGTAAGTGATATACTGCTTGTACTCCATGTCGGATGTGTTGACGGTCTTGTGTGCGCTCCGCCACTGCCTTGCTGCCCATCCCGCTTGCTTCCCATGTCGTTCTTTGCAGCTGGTGTGTTTGCCGTGTAGTCAGGCTGCACTGTTGGTGTCGCTTTGTGCATCGCTGTGCTGTTGCCTTGCTGCCCACCCACATGCCTTGTCATCCCATGCATTGTTGCTTGTGTACTATGTGGTTTGGCTGCTTTAGCAGTGCCTTGTGCATCAATGTGTTGTGGCCATGCTGCCCGTCCACTTGCACTGTCGTTCCACGGAGTTAGCTTCGACTTTGCGCGGTTAGGTTGCCCGTCAGCATTGCACTCATCATGGGTACGTCTAAGTGACGAGGTAGTGGAAGGCGTAGATTCCGATGGCCTCTCGTGCTTTTGACAGCCATCGACGACTTCTGCTACCGCCTCACCATCTCCTTTTACCTAGACCGTTCATCTCGCCACCTAGACCTAGCCACAACCAGACCCAAAACGCACTGACTTCAACTAATAATTCATCGACTTTGCCTGGATAGTTCTCACTACTGGGTTATGAAGACACCCATACCCAGCCAACCGCCAGTCTGACTACAGGGCGCACAGGTCTCAGGAACTATCTAATGTTCGCAAACACGATGACATGGCTGGGAGGGGTCAACACTCCCCCTCGAGACGCAGACAGGTCAGCACTCGTGGTGGTGTGGTTGCCTGCACACTGGGGAGTACGGCTCCCTTGAGCTGATTGTAGTGTCCCCTTGCTGAGATAGGGCCTCACTGGGCGCAAATGCCTCCAGATAGACTGGCACTTCCTGGTATACAGGAAGGAGCCTACTCCGGATGGTCTTCTTTCTTGACACCCGTGATTCTACTTTGCACGCTGCTGCTTTTGCAGGCTGCCTCTACCTACCTACAACAAACAGTAGCCTGCAACAACCTACAATACCTACGATGACCAGCAGCAGAGATTGAAGAGACCAGAAAAGAATCATGCAGAATTGAAAACAACATACAAGGCTAGGGCAAAGATGCACTTACTGAATAGACTTGATGAAGAGGCTCCACAATCGCTCACTCTCCGGATATGGCTATTCATGCCAGTCTTCTTTGTTGCATGCCCCATATTCCGTTCCACTTGCGCAGACTCACGAGAGGTACCAGTAGTCTTCTTCGAGAGCAAATCGAGCCTCCCTATTCTGGTGCACGATTTTGCCCATGCCTTAATTTCCGAACCATAGCGAGAAAGGGTCTACTCGCTGCGGCCACCCATTTTGGTCCACGAGGCCGGAGATTTCCACGGCCAGGCATTCACCGGCACGAGATGTTCGGGCATTCTCAGACTACGACATATTTC
Source organism: Chara braunii (assembly GCA_003427395.1). Classification (NCBI taxonomy): domain Eukaryota; kingdom Viridiplantae; phylum Streptophyta; class Charophyceae; order Charales; family Characeae; genus Chara; species Chara braunii. The sequence goes on along the minus strand of BFEA01000346.1, from coordinate 647,835 downwards.
GGCTGTGCGTAACTTCCGGCTGTGAGATTTCCTAGGAATCAGAATGGCCACGTACACCAGTGAAAGTCCTGCTGTGCATAAGCGCTTCTAGCTAGCAAACAAACGGAAGGAACACAAGGTCCACAACACGCCCACGACAATGCAGCACTGATTGCAGAATCCTGCATTTTTCTGGCACAGAACACCAGACTCGTGAGCACTTGCCAACTAACCTGTGGTCTGGTGCTGTCATCAGTGCAGCTCGGATGTTGCAAGGAGTTCGTGATTGTGATGGAATAGCCCCAAAACCTGTGGTGCTGATATAAAGTCACATCGAACCCTATAGCCCCCCTACGCCATTGAGATTGTGATGGAATACACATCCCGCAAACTACTGCCGTCTTCTGGTGTGAAGGGTTTTTGTGGCACTCCAACCAGTTGCTGCATCGAGCATGGCCTCCATATGGCTTACTGATGAAGGGTTGCGGATTGATGGCGTAGTATACTACCTATACCTAGATGGGTGGATGGAACAGAGCTGGCAGCAGTCACGTTCTTCGTGACGACAAACAGATTGCAGAGTCGACAAATTTTGAATTTTCATTTCCCCAAGGCCACGCGTAATGGGAGAAAGAGCAACAGCATATATCAGCCACAACTGGAATTTCAACAACAAGAACTAGAGTCTCAAGAATTTCAACCGATGGAAACAGACGAACAACTTCCGCTGCAACACCATTAAAGTAATAAAAACTCAGCCAACTGATACAATCATGAAACCTTTCATTTCGCCGATGGAAACAACAAATCTGCTAGAAAGAAAATAAAAAATTTGGAAACCAACAAACACACAGGGGGGGAGGCATGGTGACCGCCCCTCTGATCATGCGCCTCTCAGATGATCGCCTGCATGCCTAGCTGTTGCATCTCCCTTAACCGCCAGCGAGTCTGCATCTCCCCCTCCTCCATTTCGTCGGGTGGCACTTGCTGCATTGCCCATGCATAGTAGACAGTGTGGATGTCATCCTGTATCCACAAAAAAGGACGAGGCACAGGAAGACATGGTGAAATCAACCACTCAACATATTTTTCAGCACTCTCTTTATCTTCAGCACCACGTAAGCCTGCAATCGGTCCATTGCACCCCAGCCTCAAAAGCACAGTGGTCAGGCTATATGATATATCCACAGCAACCCAGTACGGTTGGTCCTGCCGAGGTCCTATGCACAGCATGGTTGCAAAGAGGCACATCACCCTCACAAGAAGAACTGTTCACAATGGAAAAGCCTAAAATGGAAGGAAGCACCCGAGAGCAACCTGCAGTTACAAATTAATTCTCCGTTGAGGAGAGCAACCAAAGCTGTTTGTTGTTATTTTCTATGAGTTGCGTAAAAAATGGAAAAGGAACCGGACTAAGCCTCCTCAGAATAGACAGCAGCCATGACGATAAGCCATGTGCTGTTTGATCTCCAAGGAAAAATATTTTTTAAGTGTTTTGTTTTTGACAGCCAACACATGTTTGCGAAATAATCCAATGGCCTACCTTAGTTGGTTAGGCACGCAAGTGGAAATTCAAGAGGTGGTGGGTTCGAGACCCATGACCGCGTGCGGCGCACTTAGCGCCAGCCGACTGTGATAGTCCCCTTGATACCCCTGATCGATATTAGTAGGGTCTATGACTAACACGGGTGTTAGTGTGAGCATGCGTGGGTTGTGCGTGGTGTGTGGGAGAGTGTTGGCCAAAGCCACTTCTGCTACCCGATACGGGGTGGGCAAAGTAGATGGGAGGCGCAACTACTGGCAAAATGCTCGGTCTTTGTGTTAGCCACCGACACAAAATCTCAGGCTTCAAGGCTTGTTAATTGCCAAAAACTCACACATCTCTACAAAGGGACGACATGCAGTCCGATCTCTATTTGAGGTTCAAGCTCTGACCCAAAATTCTTCTTTTGCTTTTGACTAACAATGATCCCTCCGCGTCTCCCTCACGGAAAGACCACCAACCCCTGCCCCCGGACTTCTCTTTGCCACCGAAGATCGTTGTCATCATCAGGTTGCGGGATTGGCAGACAGAGAGGTAATTGGCTGAAACTTACCTCAGCCCCTTCTTTGATGTTACCGTGCTTGTCCTTTACGCAATAAATTTGCTGGGTCCGGAACTGGGAGGCAAACACACACACGATCCAAGCATCCACTCAAGAATCAGTCGGGCGGGAGCAGCAAACAACAACAGCAATAAGTCAAATCCCAAGGATGACAGCAAACCAAGCTGACGCTGTAGAAAAAGGACGAGGGAGAAGTTGGAGAACCCATAGACCAAGGAACGAAAACCGCAGGGGTCAACAAACAACTCAGATGCAGCAACGGGTCGGGATATCTACCAAGACAAAAGAAGAATTAGCTACAATCTGGGTATAGCCGGACAACTAGGTGGACCGAAGAAGACGACAACAGCAAGGCTTTTAAGGATAGACGAAAACAGGGATATCTCAGGAGGCACGAAGAGCACCCAACAACAACGAGCAATGGAGCTTGGACAGGGTTTGGGATCTCTCAGAGTCAGAGCTTTATGTAGACCCGACAGCCAGGGTACACCCCAGCTGAGAGGAGTACAAAGCATAGTTGCGGCGCACCAGTGCGCAGTGCGGTGCGGGGCAGGGCGCACTGCGCTGTGCGCTGGAACGACAGCGCGCGCACTGTGCGCTGTGCGCAGTACGCAGTGCTGTCCGCTGTGCACGATGCGCACGCTGGGCGAGTTGCATTCTGTGCGCGATAAAAAAAATAGACAGGCCCAGAGAGAGAGAGAGAGAGAGAGAGAGAGAGAGAGAGAGAGAGAGAGAGAGAGAGAGAGAGAGAGAGAGAGAGAGAGAGAGAGAGAGAGANAGAGAGAGAGAGAGAGAGAGAGAGAGAGAGAGAGAGAGAGAGAGAGAGAGAGAGAGAGAGAGAGAGAGAGAGAGAGACAACAAAGGGTCCCCTTCTCGTCAATTTGAGGCCCCCTGCAGGTACCTCGAATGGCTCCTACAATACATGTGGAGCCATTGAGGGCCAGCTTCATCGAGAAGGATAGCCTCGTCATGTGTGGGAGAGATGTGGGCAGACCACCAATATATGCTGTGGATTCAAGTTCAGGGCTGTAGCTCGGCAGTYATGGGTCACCAATTCAGCTAGACCCTGTTCGTGTCTCCACGTGATTCTCAGGGCCTCCCTCCACCACTCACCAAATGTATATAATATTAGTAGAATGAATCTTCTGCTAAAACATGGAACCATACACCGCCATATGCTATGTCTTTTGTGCATCCCCACTGGACGTATTCCTAAGAAAACAAAAACAAACAAACGAGAGAGCCACGGGCATCTTCATCCTAACCCATAACTGCCGACATACGGACCTGAACGCCAATCTTCAGCAAATACTGGTGGTCGGCTGGCGATAGGACATGAAATTTGTGACTTCTGTGAAGTTTCGCGGGGCAGGCCGTTATTAGGCAAGTACCCCTTCGTGCGAACTTACCCCACTACTGTGTGGGATTTGCAGAAGGCAGCGGGAAGGAAAGCTTTCATACCCCGCCTAAAACAAAAGTTGGAATGAGCCCTATTTTGTGCCTCGCCATGCTGAAACTTTTGGGGGAAGGGCCTGCGCAAATCGAATTTTCAGCAGCCCTTACCCAAAAGAAAAGTTTGGGCCGTGGGCTTGGCCGGTTTGTGAGTTTGCGCGGTGAGTTTAACATTTTTGCCGAGTTGGGGGCCCTAAGAAATTACAAAACCCCTACTTTTTTTTACTTTTTTTTTTTTGGACCTAATTTTTCAAGTGCGCTGCGCGTGGTGCGCAAATTCGCACACCAAGGTTCGCCGCAACTATGGTACAAAGGCAAGAAGCTGACAGTGAATCCATCAAGATGGAGCAATCAATGCTGTGCAGGGGTCCTTCGGCCAGACTGAAGCAAGCTTGTGTGCGTATACTGTTGTATTTTTCTCTTGACTTGCCGGTGGAAATGGATCCGGACTGACGCTCCCCAGAATGGATATGGAGCCAGGACCATAAGGCCCTCTTTTTATTTGAAAAATATTAACATAATAATAAAATAATAATAATAATAATAAAATAATAATAATAATAATAATTATAAATTATAGATCACAGAGACGAAGTATGGAGAGCCCAGGGCTAAGAGAGACCCCATAGACCGGTCAATGGACAACGGAGAACCCGTAGACCGGTCAACCAAACAAACCACAAAAGTTAGGGAGAAGCAATCATAGTAAACCAAGCAAAAGTTTGAAAACCACAAACCACAAGGAAACCACGATGGTTAGCCTTGGCCGGTAAGCAAAGTGTGGGAGGGTCAGCCAATTAACTCACCCCTAGGATAATTGTAGGGTCTTTGCCAACCATCTTCGTCTCCCTGACCTCCACGTCGGAGATGTGCAACAGCTGTGCGGACACAGTAAATTATTAGACCCGCATTCGGAAACATTAGACTCGTTGCAAAAAAGAAACACAATATTCGAAAACCAAACAACTTCCAACAACCATCGCTTTCTGATGAGATGAAATAACCGCCACCAAGAAGTGGCTTAATGTTATTATTATGTACTTCTGATTCCTTCGAAATTCAAACTCGTTATCGTGATCTGTTAACTGCTGTATCAGCCTATAAAAATAGAGCATTACATTTTAACTTTACCTTATAAAAGTCGGGCGTTATACTTAATTTACCCTATAAAGTCGGGCGTTATACTTAACTCACCCTATAAAAGTCGAGCGTTATATTTAGCCGAAAATAACACAGGCTGGGCGTTATATACAGAGTTACGAACCTTATAAGATTCAGCACCCACGAGAGTGTTAAATTTGAATGTGGCATTGATAGCATGCTTAGTACATTTCAGGTTTGATCTACAATTCTGTATTCGGCACCACCACGCTTCCTTCTCTTGCCCCTGATTTCATCTGCAGCCTGCACCATTTTTTTAGTTCAGAAACACTGATAAACATTGAGAGAGGAGAAAGTTTGGAGCACCACGAACTTTTGTTCTGAGGCCCAGCATCGCTAACGAAAGGGGCTCGATACTTTGCATGCAACTTAATGGTCCTACCGATATGTGGGAAAGAAAAACCAAAAAAAAGAACGTGTTCCATAGTATCCATACCTAAAATACCTGGGATGCCCAGCTGAATGTCCAGGAAGGTCGTCCACGTGACCCCTTCAGCGACTCAACTAAAAACCTGGAATTATTCATTTCGTTTCTTGGATTGACGGTGGGGCATTTCCTGTAACGAGCGTGAGGCTGAGGGTGAGCCGAGGGAGATGAGAGAGAGGGAGAGAGAGGGAGAGAGTGAGACCACACACACACACTCACTCACTCGACACGACGGACTCGGACTGAGGGTCGGACGCAGACACAGTGGCAAGGCACAAAGTCGAAGTCTTGGATTCCGAATGCCGAAACGGCAAGTCACACTGAGTACGAGTACAGCAGCAGAGAACTGGTCGAGACTCGTCCTCGTACCGTACGGGGAGCCGGCACAAGTACCGGTGACACGTACGGTACCAGGGGCATTTCTGCAAAGGCCCCGAGGGCAGAACTGAAAAATGCAGTATTTGAAAGTGGCGCCCTAATTGCAGCATGGTGCCAGTTATCCTCCTACGGTACCAAAGGAGGGGTTTGGAAAAAGGGTGCCAGGCCGAAAACGGGGTGCAGCCGAAACAGCAAAAGATAGACCAGGGATCGAGCCCTGGCGAAGTCCGTAACATTTCCCGCACCCACCAGGACCAGTCCAGATCCAGGTGCTTTTTTCTGCTTTTCTATGTTGTCTGTTGGGGGTCAGGAGGGGAAGGGGATATAAATGGGGTTTAGCCGGTTAAGGGGTTTGAACTTTGAAGGGGTTAAGTCTGACTTGTCGATCTTCGATTTAATGGCGAGTGGACAAGCCGGTTCGCAAGGACCACGAAGACGGGGGGTGGGGATGGAATTGGTCCAATCTTTAGAAGACTACTCGGCAACAAGAGACCACACAATAGACCAGAGGTGGGTTTTCAAGGAGACCACAGAAGAAAAGGATACCAGAAGAAGAAGATGGGCAGCAAGATGCAGCTTGGAGAGGACGACGAAACACAGACGGCGACAAGATGCAGCAAGAAATGTCACATGCAGAAAGGTGGCAGCTATAGATGTCCGTGAGGACAAACATAGCAGGACCATCTCAGCGACGGACGGCGTCCACAAAATAGCATGCAACGTGTGAATGTCATCAATTGGAGAACATGTCTATCACACCATTGAGTTCCACAGTAGAACAGCTGCTGGTACAATTGCCGGGCAACACAAGGCGCAGACCATCCATGATGAGAATTTAGAAATGGGACTGGTGACTGTACATACATCCACAACCACACATGCAACAGACAACGTCCGCAAAAATAGCACGCTACGTGTGCATGTCATCACTTGCCGAACATGTCTTTCACACTGCTAAGTTCCACCATACAACAGCCGCTGGTACAGTGGCCTGGCAACCAGCGGTGCAGACTGCACCCATGATGACAAATCAGACCGGTGACAGACTGTATACACATCCACAAACAACGATGACAGCAAGCCATCGCCGACGCTCAGCCACAGATTCCCAATGCATTTGTGCACACAGGTAATTGTTGATGAACAGTTGAAGAGTTCACCTTGTTCAGATATGTAACTCCCATGTAGTCCATGGCTTTCCTTTCTGCTGCACATCTCTGCACCACTTCTTTGGAGCACTTTTTCTGTAGTGCCTGTATATCTCCCTGCACACCACCATGTGTATCAAATCAGCACACACAAGAACCAGCGCAGCTTCGCCTGCCTCAAAAAGGAGTATGGCACCAGATTATGTTACAATGAAGAGAGGAAGAAGAAAACTGTCGAAAGATGCGTCCAGATAAAGAGGGGAGGATTGGAGGAGCACTTTTTTTCTTTGGTGCCTGTAGATCTCCCTGCACATCACATGTACATAAAATCAGCACTCACAAGGACCAGTGCAGCTTCACCTGCCTCGAAAAGGAGTATGGCAGCAGATTGTGTTACAACGAAGAGAGGGAGAAGAAACTTTTGGAAAAGGAGTATGGCTTCCAGATAACGAGGGGAGGATTGGAGGAGAGCAAGGACCAAAGAAAAAGAGTTCTCAGATGGAATCATAACAGACGTGCTATGCTTAAGGAGTTAATGGATGTCGAAACATCAGACTAATGATAGTTCTGATGCACTGTTATGTGACTGATTTAAAACGCAATCCAGCCCAGCATCAACATGTCCCCATAGACATCCCACGATGACAATGCAGACATGGAGAGGGATTGCACAGCGGAAGTCTAACAATCAAGAAGAACTGGGAGATATCAAAAGAACCCGGATATCACAACCGAGACTATACCGCCTTGAACAAACTCGAAACAAGCTTTATCAACCTCCACACCGCCAGCTATGGCGCACAGCCCAATTCACAGAGCCCAGCCATAAACTCCTGTAGACCTCCAGCGCCTTACTTCTACTATCTCTGCAGCACCGTGCAGTACAGGAGTCACTCAGATATTCCAGAGCTAGAAAGGAGACCTCTCAAAACAAGAAGCACCAGCAACAGGAAGAAGGACAATCAGCTTGAAGAGTGAGAAGAACGGCTGCCCCAGAGGAAAAGATACGGCAAAGCCACAGCACAGATACAGTGCTGGCAGGCTCAGCAGACAAAGTAGACTTCTCTGCTGCCCCAGAACCCTAGCACCCTGGCGGCCTCAACACGAGCACTGAACAACTGCTCCAAGCCAAAGACTAAAGATCCCTGAAACTCTGAACCCATTCTTTTTTTTTTTTTTTGGCCATGCTAATCTTCTCTGTATCGTTCCAATTTTAATGGATGTCCCGAAGGACAATTCTATACTAACCTACTGAACCTAAGACACCACTAACAGTTGTGGGTTTGTGTTTGCTAGTGACAAGGGTAACGGTCTGAGGCACTAGCAAAACGACAATCCGCCCAGGTCTGAAACGAAGATTAGGCCCAGTAGTACCTGAGTAGCAGCAGTTTAGGGAGTTGACAGAAATGTTCCAGGAAATTACAAAAATCATACAAAATGTCCCCGTTCGTGTTACAGCCCACTGAGAGCTGCAAGAACATTGCAGTACTCTGTTTCAGGCCATTTTAGGACAGTCAGTACCGCGACAATGGCAGAGTGCTTGGAATGACTTCTGTGTTGGAGCATAGGAAGAACATAGCTCTGGATATTTCTTCTTGTAGTATTCGGTTACGTCGACAGTGCAGTTTTTCAGCCTTGTATTTCTGTATTTCCGTCTCTTTTAGCCGTTGTGTCCATCTTTATATACATCTGTTTCAGACTGTTTGTCATTTTTGAACCTTTGTATGTGTTTCTCTTCAGCATCTTTTATGTGATCTGTCCTGTAGTGGTCTCTCTCAGAAATGCTACGTGCCCCTTCCGTCCTCCCTGTCAGGGAAACTCATGCGGAGTCAATATCATCTCCTGCATCCCCTTTTCCTTTATTCTCCCCCATTCACTATCGCACTCCCCTTCCCCTACATCCTCCCCCTCACCCCAACACCACCAACCAAAACCCCGGAGCTCCGATGCCATTCCCCCCTTCAAGCAGAAGAGGATACTTTGATTTGCCTACAGTCTACGGAGTTAAATAGCACTCCTCTTCACCACCACCCGAAAACTCCGCAGCTCCAACTCCCTCCCCGCTTCAAGCAAGGACATCTTTTCACTTGCCTTCGGTATAAGGTGTTCGACAAATGCACTCCTTGGTTTTGCCGAGACCATAAACAATGAAACAGTCTGAAGAGTCAGTGAAGACTCTGAAGACTCTCAAGTCAGGATAACGATCTACCTCAGAAGGAGAGTATCAAATTGATTTCATTTACTTCCTTCCAGACTTGAACCCAGGTCTGTATTTCAATAATGTATTGGTGTACGAACTGAGCTATGCGCGTTGGCACAAAGTATCAAATTGACGTGTTTGCACCAGAAGGGAAAACATGAGATTGCTGTGTCACTACCCTTCTTCTTTGTGCAGTTTTTTTTTTTTTTTTTTTTTTTTGCCNAGTTTTTTTTTTTTTTTTTTTTTTTTGCCGTTTTTTTTTTCCCATTTTGGAATTTGTTTTTCCAGCTTTACCTCCAGGTTGCTCTGTCTGCATTACTGCTGCTGCTAGACCAGTTGACGTCTATCACGTTAACGTCTGGACAAGTTGGGGTCTGGACAAGTTGACGTCTATCACATTAACGACTCGGCACGATTCACCAGGATCTAACCTTGTTTGGTCATAAAGGCTACAGTTGAGTCTGCAGTTGCCAGACAATAGCATCAGGTGCTCCATGCGCTCCCACAAGTCGACACATTACTTCCACGTTCGTTATTGCTGATGCTAGACCGAGGGTCTGGACAAATTGACGTCTATTACGTTGACGACACGCCATGATTCACCAGGATCTAAACTTGTTTGGTCGAGTCCACAGTTCCCAGACAATAGCATCAGTGCTCCATGCCCTCCCACAAGTCGACACATTCAAGAGCAGGAAAACAACGCGAAACAAAGATCTGCGCCCCGGCAGCAGACACTCACTGATAGATAAGCAGTCAACACCGGCTTCAGATCACGCTGAACGTCTTGCACAAACTCCGGTAAGGAGAAATACCTGCCAAAAGAAACAACACAAGCCAATCACATAAATACCCACGCAACGAGTGCCAGACCTGTTCCAACGGAACCAGTGTACATCCGACCGCTTTTTCTTCCCTGCCCCATCCCACGGCGAATTCTGGTATCATACCGTTTCCGTTCCGTACCGATCTTCCTCAAGCCCCTTCTTCCTTCCGTTATGGCAGTCCTTGCAGGCATCTGCTTTTGTTACTCCGGATGGGATGTGCTCTGCTCCCTACAGTTTGTTCTCCCCTTCTTCCTCTGCTCTGCCCACCTCCCTCAACCTAATAGCTTTGCCAGACCAAATGGCTCAGCCACACCCAGAAAAAGGGTAGCATTTACAAAAAGTTTGAAATGTGATACCGATGCCAAGTGCCAAATGGCATTTCACCGCTCAAGCCATGAGATTCCGATGCTACTTGCAAGATAACACTTCACAACTCAGAAGCATGGCAGTCTCTGCGCCCCCGACTACAGGTAAAGTGACTCCCAAAGAACGTCTGAAAAAGAGGAGAACACAGATGCCAGCACTTTCAAAGCATTTAGCAATAAACACATTGTGTGATGTGAACATATGCAGCTGAGAAAATGACAACAGGCAACGCAACCGATGAAATGAAAACTTGAGGGCTCCGTCCGCTAAGCGATCCAGGAGTTAGTTGTGCAGGTACTTCTAGAGTCATTTATAAGATGGCAGGAACAAGAAGACGACAAGCAAGAAAGTATGCTCAGAAACTTACGGGTCTCTTTCTCGGATAACCCGCATAGCCGCTGCTTGAGGTGTCTCCCCAAATATTGTCTCATTCATACTGAAAAAATAGAAAACGGTATCGAAACACCACAGACAATAGAAGACATGCAGGTGACGCATGAAAGTAAGTAAAAGAGAACATAGAAGACAGGGCTATCCGTTTTCACCTGAATGGAACTTCCGGTCATAATGTGACAGGGCTATCCGCAACATGCAGTGGGCATAATGAAGCCGGTAGTTTCGGTAAGGCTATCCGCAACATGCAGTGGGCACAATGAAGCCAGCAGTTATCCCATAAATAAATCAAATCCGTAGACAAGTTTCAATAAGGCTAAGGTCATGCATCCAATAATCTTTAGAAAACTCAGTAGTAAATTAGTAATACATATTACATATGCTCTTCTTTCCTATCGTTTTCACCCGAATAGAACGCCCAATCATTATAGCTGTACTTGCTGCAACTTTTAAGTCCAGATACAGCCATAATGACCAGGCATTCTATTCGGGTGAAGACGGTAGCTCCCTTTCCACAGCAGGAGAGAGCTAGAAAACGTCAGCATCACTAGACAACCATGTTCACTGTCTCAAAACCGTGGGCGACTTCTGTGTGCAGTGTTTCACGTCAGATGCATTAGGTTGCACTGGTTTCCCATGGCTGGCTCAGACCGGCCGAACAGATTTTTCACTACATCCTATATCTTATGGAGCATTGGCCACGCGGAAGCACTCTCGTTGCGCGCTGCGCACCAACTCTTGGTCAAATTTTCATCGAAGCGTGTTGGATCGCGATGATCCACGGCTGTTTGTGAGTAGAAATGGGTTGCATGACTAACTGTATCGCTGCGCGCCGACAAACGACCATGCAGGACTTAGTGGAGAGGGAAGATGACTGCCGTGGATAGGCATGGGGTTATCTTGCAAGGGCGACCCCGCGATCGGCAAACTTGGATGCGCTCTGCGGTGGAGTTAACCGTTTTGTCGTGGTGCACTACTTGACCATCCACGAATAAGATTGGTTCCACTTCTTCGTTTTTTTTTTTGCTCTATGTCATCTTTCAGTGCTTTTGCCAATCGGTGTACCAAAAGTGCCTTTTCGACTTCCAGGAGAGGAGGATGCAGTTTGGGTAGACAGTTTTCTCCCCACCGCCGTTTTGTGTCTTGGGAGGCGATTTCTTTTGCCAGAAACCAGAGTTAACAAACGAGTGTCCGCCCAAAATTTTGGAATGTACCTGGTCCATTTTTTTCAGTCCAGGTATGTGTAGAATAAAGGGCAGTGGAGGGAGACCCTTCAATCTCGAGGGGAAGGGCATTTGTACCTTTTTGTTTTCAGGTGACGAACTCTTCTTTGTTGTAACTTTAAACAGTGAGCCTCCGTCCTCTACACAGCGTTCGAGACGTATGGGCTGTGCACTGGTCCAGGTACATTTGGACTCTCTGAGCATTCTAAACATATCGGGACAATATTCGAGACGTAGGGGCACAGATACGTTTAAGATGCTGTGCCGTGGAGGCAGACCCAGTGTTGCATGCATGTTTCTTGCAAAGGATACGATTGTGTTCAGTTCCGTTTTGGTGAGGAGATTGCCCACCCCACCTGCACCACGGGGCCGCAAGCTACTTCCACCCATTTGTCAGCCCATGTTAATCTTTCAACTCAGAACTTACAATCCCCATAAACAAAGAAAACAGAGAAGTCAGAATCCCCGGAACCACCCAATTAGTCCAAAGCGCCGTGCAAAAACATTGGTACGTATAGCCACTTTAGTGTGCTACAGGTTTCTGGACTAGGAAAGAAAAAGTTTTGAAGATAAGATAGGTCATCGACCCAGAGCGCTCAAACTGTGGTAAGACGAGTACCTCCTGTCAAAATCCTAAATAACTCTGTCAAGCATAAGCACATAGTCAATGCCGTCAAGCAGAACATCGCACCTCTACCATTTACAACGGCCCTGCTTAATGAGATCGACAATCCAACACCCAGAGGTCGTTTTCTCCGTGGGTTCATTAGATTCACAATCCAAAAGCAAGGGTTTTTTTCCTCAACTGGTACATTCGACTGAGACTGCAATACCCAGGGGTCTTTTTTAAAGTTTTTTTCCATCTCCAGGGCCTAACAACAAGCCTTCTCAGGAGGTAGCAGAGGAGCAAAACAACCAATTTCATAGAACAATTACGTGACCACTAACTGTTACGACTGCCCTGCTTTCAGACAGTAGTCGTCGTGTGATGCACAAATGGACACTGTAGATGAAGTCACATTGCTTAGCAAAACTCTGAGCACACGTAAGCCAGCTGAGCTGCGGACAAGAAGGACCACAGCAATATCAGCCAAAGATCTACTGCAAATTTGCTCCTGTGTTGAAAGAGGACCACATACAGATATCCTAAAGGGGAGCAAGCCATCTCTGACGAGACAAACCAGAACAGTTCGTTGAAGAAATTATTGTCAATCATTCATGTTTACCAAAACTGTATTCCAGAAACCCAAACACAAAAAAAGGAAGCCTCATGAAAACATAGCCCTATCTGGGAGACGTCTTGAAATCACAACTGCGAAACCCTTTCCACTGAAATCAGATAGACGTCTTAAACCACACGTACACTCTCCACTGATCCGTCTCCCTGGTATCTTGTTCCAATGTGCTGGTTAACGTGCAGCAAAATCGCAGCTCAGGCCGCCTGGAAGGAAAAGGCAGGCAGTGCAGGGCTAGATTGTGCCCGCGGCCTTTCGATTTTTCTAGGGCCAGGCAGCACAGCGCATCGGAAAAAAGCATGGTTACAATATGGCCATCCGGATTGCAGCGCGGAGTGTTCGGTTCTGGATTTACCGGTCTGGTGTCCGGTCCAGATGTCCTGATCCGCTCCACCTCGCTCCTCCCAAAAAAATCTGGAAAAAAGATATGATATGCAGCATTGCAATACACATATCTTTTGGCTTAGGATCATCTCCAAATTGGCATCCAAATCCAAGGACGTCTTTTTTTTTTTAACCACCAGTACCTACCCGTTGGGGCGGCCGTTAACGCAGTAGCCGAATCGGCGTGCCCCTCCGGTCCAAATTCATTTGAACCCAGGGGGTACGAAAAATGCAGTGGGTACTGGTGGTTAAAAAGGGGGGCGGGGGGGGGGGGGGGGGGGGGG
>BFEA01000346.1:582028-624305 GCA_003427395.1 Chara braunii | reverse complement strand
CTCTCTCTCTCTCTCTCTCTCTCTCTCTCTCTCACACACACACACACACACACACACACACACACACACACACACACAAAATTGGCTACACAGGTAACTGCTAATAAACAGATCATGATTTCAAATCCCAGTGTGGTATGATAATGTGAGCAGTAAACCCCCATAGTTAAACATGTAACCCCCTGTCAACATACGTAGGTATATGTAGGTCTCCAAAAATGAGCAGTCAACCTACATAGGCATATGTGCATCTATACGTCGGATTCAATTACAGTGCCGAGCCCTGGCATCACCAATGCAACCTGTAAAACTCAGCAACATGGGCATTGACAAAAACGGCACAAGACAGCCTGACCCTAACACAACAAATACTAAGCGAAAAGTGCCACACCATGCAGGATAGGGTATATCCTACACATCAGGGACCCCCGGACAGTGAGACCCAGGGCGCAAGACAGCGCATGAGATGATCAAGGTATGGCTCTTATGAATGTGCAACGCACCTCTTACCTGTTCAGTTGCTTCCGACACCTTCCCTTTCAGAGTATCTGCAGCCTGCCAACAACATGCAACGTATTATGTTTAGGTTTCTGGCATTATTCATGAATGAATGTGCACAACTGCTCAAGGACAACATGCGACGTGCTAACTTTGTTCTTTCAAAAATGCATTATTCACCAGGCCGGGCACCGGGAATGCCTCTCACTCCGGAATGGGCAAGGCAGGCAAGGTCCCGGGCAAGGTCTGGGCAACCCCAGCACAAAATCAGAAATGTCGGAAGAAAAGTCAGAAAACCGAAAATTTTCAGAAAAAAAGAAATGTTGTGTAGAATTGCCATGCAAACAACTTTCTTATTGAATCAAATATTACGAAGGAAAAACAACAACAACAACAACACATAAAAGTATCACACGAAGGCACTCAAAATTTGAAGTTTGAACCCCTTTCAAATGCGCATTTATACCCCCCCCTTTTCCCCCAAACAGCCAACGGCACTAAAAGAAAACAATTTCGCCTCCTTGGTGGGCTGAGATGCCCCACCGACTATCCAGAAAAAGAAAACTATTTCGCTGCCCGGGCTGACCCAGCCAGCAAGTGCCCTCCCACAGCTCTCCTCCTTTCGAAAAACCGTGCGGAACGAAGTATAACTCCATACGGAAGGTTGCCAACTGATAAGGAAGGTGCTGACGAGGCACCTATGCTGATGAGCATAGCTGCAAGGCGGACGAAATCACTCTAACCATGACAAGATTGCCTCCTGTTTCCCAAGTTTTAAACAATTTCAGCATCCATCGCTGATGAATGCTTGACTGGAAGCAAATCACAGTTGATAAGAACTTCACACAAAAGCTTCATCTCCACTTGGAAACTTAGCTGCCCTGAGCAGTCTGCAATACACAGTTGTCTAGACGATGGCCTGTATCACTGGAAACTAGCAGCTATGGCTGCACACAAATTCTCTCCATCGATACACTAAGAGTAGCAATGCTCATTTCCCGGTCACTTTTCCACCACACGAATGAGGTCGCACACACATGAGCTCTATAGCTGAAATGTGTCTGACCATATTTATGGCAGGACATGGAGGTATCTGACTGCAATTACGTACATAATGAACAAGTAAATAAAAGGTCCTAGTTTCTGCATGGAGCATGCCCTAAAAACTGAGGTGAAGCTTGCTACCGCCTTTCTACTTTTGTCAAATCGGTTTCACCGGACAGCTGACATTCTTTTGAAAGTTTTAGGTGCCAGGTTTGAATCTGGCCCGCAGCAAGCATACAAAACAGCAAAAATAGGAGCAGCCTATTTTTACCTCGCACTTGGGCCCCATCTTGGGCTCCCGTCCCACATAAGCCCAACACATCTCGGATTGAAAGAAAAAAAAAAGACAAAAAAGGAAAGAACAACTCTTGAGTTTAGAATGAATGTTTGATGAAGTTCCCTTTTTCAGGGGGATGTGTTCATCTACATCTTTATGTCTCTCTGTCTTGTGCTCTGCACCTTGCAACTCGTCACTTTTTAGAATGAATAATAGTGATTTGTTTGACTCAGGTTTCCACCTACACGTAGGTTGATTGCCTACCTGATAACCCCCCTGCCGACGTCAGATCACACACAAAAAAACGAGACCTACCTAAGTACACAGAATGCAACACTGCATTTCACGCTTATGAATATGCCCACAGCAGTGCAAAGAGCCGTCAGACGGGTTCGCCTGCTCTATTATAACCCTTGAAGGTGGTGTTCAGCAAATGTGGCATACTGCGCAGCCACACGGGCCTGCAGGGCCCGACCAGCGTTTTCAGCCTAAAAGCCTGAAAACAAGGGCTTACAGGCCCTGTGTCGTTTCACCCTGAAAGCCTGAAAACGAGGGCCTTCAGGCACTATCGTTTCAGCCTAAAACTGGGCCTTCCAGGCCCTGAGTCTTTTCAGCCTGAAACGGAGGGCCATTTTCAGGCCCTCATAAGATCGACCTGCCCTGAAACTTAGGCACCAGACCAGGGTTTTAGCACAGGCCATTTTTGGCCTGTTTTCAAGACAACCCTTGGTTGAACTTCAACGCCAGGGTCTGGCACGTTTTGGCATTGGCAAGAGAAGCCTCCTGGACGGGCCAGCACTATATAAGACTGGCCCGCCCTACAGGCTGCAGACAGTCACGAGGTAGTTCCTAGGAACTTCCCAGGCACTTCACGTGCAGGAGGCAGGAGGCAGTCTTCAGTATTCGGCAGCAGCACTCTGGAGGAGCGCTGCAGAAGTAGTAGTAGCGTTAGCAGTAGTCTTCAGCGCTGGGCGCTATTAGGAGCTAGAGTGGTAGTGGAGAGAGAGAGATGGTTGGCGGAGGCCAGGGAGACTTACCTGTGGCGCCATAGCTCCAGCTTCGTCTTCGATGTACCTGCAACAAGGCGCCACCTTCACAGGTTAGTACTGGACAGAGAGAGAGAGAGCTCTTCTTCTTCCTCTCCTAAGTCCACCATCTCCTCCTCCCCCTCTCGCCACCTAACTTCTCAGTACCTACAGACTACGAGAGAGAGAGAGATTGGTGACTTTGGGACTTGACGACATTTGGATCCAGACTCGACATTGGGATTCAGACATTTGACAAGGGGTTATTTGGGACCTGTACCGAAGACTTGGTGTTGACGACATTCCCATCTTCCCTTCTTCTTCGTCCAACCCCCCCCTTCTTTGTCTGTGTATGGTTGGGGACTGGCGCATTCTTCCTGTGTGAGCACAAGGCCCCTTCACACATGGAATGATGATGATGTATGTTTGGGCTGCATTGCAACAATGATTGTTCGGATCATTGGTATTTAAGCCTTCCGCTACGCTATCTTGTACTTTGTGAGAGAGGTCGGTTCTTGTTCTGGTCTGCACCTTTACGGTATGCGACAGCAAAGCAGCATGCCTGACATGGAAACCAACTGATGCGAGCCACAGACCAGCATCCAGAGGGCACCACAAACGAGCTGTCGACAAACACAACTTACAGCAATGTTCAGCTGGGAGTACAGCAAACACCTCGAGCATACTCGCACAAGGACTTTCTTCAATGTATCCAGCCACCACGGCACCCAGAATCAGTCTAAACAAGTCCTCATGCGGATGTACAGGACCTCGTAGAAACAGTGAGCAGCAACAACCCCAGCCCACCCTACCGAGCACACACACACAAACATGTAATGTGGACCCACCACGAAAACAGGCATAATGCCTTTTTGTCCCCCCCCCCCCCCCCCCCCTGCCCAATGACTCCTATGTCCCTAAACCTGCGTAACGGAATGACCACACGCAGAAGAGGTCGATCCTCACCAGTTTTGCTCTCGAGCCGGCTCCTTCTCTTGCTGCATCTATCTTTTTTTTGAACTCTTGGATGACCTGTGCAGCTTGACCCGTCTGCTCCTTCGTCCTGCCAATCGGTGACACAACGGCCATGCAAAGCCGACCATTAAACCCTTCACAACTGTTTTGAATACTGTGTCATAAATAATAATCTGCCATCAAATAATAATCTGCCATAAAAATTTCAGCACATTAGAACACCATTGCCAGTATCTGTTTTCAGAAATTTAAAATAAAAGGCACCTGAACTGCTGAGAAGGTCCACGGCTTGGCTCCCCGTACCAACTGGCCTAGTCAGAAAAAAAAAAAAAAAAAAAAAAAGCCATTGCCATTAGCACCATTACTTTTGGGTGGTACATTTCCTAAATATAAGAAAAAAGAGTCCACTGGAAGACACAAAGCGCAAACTACCAAAATGTGAACTATCAATATGATATTCATAATTTTTTTGCACTGGCGTCCATGGTAAAATTTCCCGAACATACGAAAGAGTCCACTGGCATTCATGGTAAAATTGGGGACTGAATCGTAAATTTTGAAACAGAATCCAATTCAATCCATAGATTGACTTGATAATCCGACCATAACAAAAACTCAGAGAACTACCATAAAAAGGCCATTGCCATTAGTACCATTACTTTCGTTTGGTGCATTTTTATTTGAATTCAAAATGCCCTGGTAGTCGATGCCGTAAACGATGTGCTGGACAGCAGACGAGACCCAGACTAGAGCAGGATGGGTCCCGATTTGGGTCTGCGAGAGAGAGGGAGAGAGATGGAGAGGAGAGATTGCTGAGTACACTTCCCAATTTTTTCTCTTTTGTTTTGTCTGTTTCTCATCGTTATCTGGGTTTTTTTTTTTCTTGAAGATACAATAAAGAGCAGGCATCCTTCTTCTTGATTATACCTTCCCACTGTCTCCCCCCCCCCCCCTCTCTCTTTGTACTCATTGGTCTTCACACACTACAACATTCATGGCAAAGTAGATTCGAATCCGAAAATGATATTGTCACAGTATCCAAAGGAATCAGATAACGACAAAGCATATTCCAGTGGAGATCCGAACTGGCAAATAGAGATCCCAAATAGAGAATAAAAAACATAAGCAGGACGGATGACAAATAGAGATCCCAAATAGAGAATAGAAACCATAAGCAGAACGGACAAGCATCAAATACATAGTCTGTATCAAGCCAAAGAATACATGAGTGCACTATTATATTCCTTTTGTACTATTATATTCCTTTTGTACCTGTTGGCGGCTGAATGGCGGTACGAGTTCAAATCCTGCCAGATACAACAATGCTAGGAGCTATCCCCCTTTCATTTGCAAACCAAACGAAAGGTGTTATCCCCCTTCCTTACCGAGCCCTGATGCGACCGGTCCACTCGTTACCTCCTCTTGAAGATTCCCAAAAAGAGGAAAGAAAAAAAAAAGAGACGCAAAGAAAAAAGAAAAGAAGAGAAAAGAAAAGAAAAGAAGGAAAGGAAAGTAGTAGAAAGGTTATCCCACGTACCGGGTGGTGATGTCACCAGTCTTCTCCTTCAGTTCTTCAATCGATTTTTTCAACTCCGGGTTCCTGCATCATCCAGTTTCATTACCTCGATTACTAAATACATTTAATTTCAGAGAAGGAATTTAAAATTTTCTCCATCAGAGAGCGTTCACTGAGGCACTTACAATGGCATTTAAACCAAAGAGCTAAATACAATGGCATTTACAGTGGCATTTCCTCCTTGTAAAGCGAGGAAATGGCAGAGCGCAGCACTGACGCCTCCTCCTAGGTGAAGGGGAGGTGAAACCAGAGTGCTTTGTTCTAGTCAGGCATAGGTAGTCGGGACACAGGGAAGTCTTCGTGGTTCCAAGTAGGGGCTTAATTGGCCCCAAGTAGGAGGTTCCAAGTAGGTCTTAATGGTTCCAGACCAGCTGAAGAACTGAAGAAGTAAGGGCTTAATTGCAAGGGAGGTTCCAAGAAGTAAGGGCTTAATTGCTTAGGAGGTCCCAAGTAGGAGCTTGATTGCTAGGGAGGTCCCTAGTAGGGCTTAATTGCTAAGGAGATCCCTAGTAAGGTCCCTAGTAAGGTCCCTAGTTAGGTCCCTAGTAAGGTCCCTAGTAGGTGCCTAGTAAGGGTTTGATTGATAGGGAGATCCCAAGAAGGGCCTTAACTGCTAGTGAGGAGGGTGTTGATTGCTGCGGAGGTTAGTTTAGTAGGGGCTCCCAATTGGTACCAGGGAGGTCCATAGTAGCTCCCTCCCTACCAGGGGCCTGATTGGTGCGGAGGTCCCATTAGTGGCTTAATTGATAGGGTGGTCCCTACGGTAGTGGACTTAACCGCTAGGCAAGTCCCTGGTAGGTCCTTCGTAGGTCCTTCGTAGGGGCTTGATTGCTAGGGATGTCCCTAGCAGGGGCTTAATTACTCGCAACATGCCACAAATATAGCCCATATATAGCACTGGAGAAAAGATACAGTAGCCCATACATACACACCCATCAAATGACACTGAGATACAGTGCATCGCTTGCAGTTGCATGACACCACATAACACAGACACAATACTTGCCATCAAATAACATAGAGCTGCGGACAATAAACAATAGCGCTGGCTATTTTGTGGGTCTGGATAATCCAGCATGGGCGCAGGCGATTCGGGGTTATCTTCAGCGCAGAGGGCTTTGGTAGAAAAAACCCTCGTCCAGGTTGAGGTTTGGAGTTTTCGTAAGGTAGGCCTTCTGTGAAGGAGAAAACAATGGCCTCACCCACAAACTGAGGCACCTTTCGCAGAGAAGCCCCAGAGGTAGTGGGTGGCAGAGTTCTTCAAACCAGTGGGAAAACACTGAAATACACAGAGTGACAACACTGACACAGGAGCGACTGACTGGATGGTGAGGACTGTGGCGCTGGGTGACGACAAGTGACGGGTGAGTTACAGTGAACGACTGTGCATTGCAGAGCGACGGTGTGTGACAGAGAGAGTGTATGACAGAGTGAGTGTGTGACAGAGCGCGTGTGCGACAGAGAGTGTGTGACAGAGTGTGTGTGACAGAGTGTGTGTGACAGAGTGTGTGTGACAGAGTGTGTGTGACAGTGTGTGTGACAGAGTGTGTGTGACAGAGTGTGTGTGACAGAGAGTGTGACAGAGTGTGTGACAGAGTGTGTGACAGAGTGTGTGACAGAGTGTGTGACAGAGTGTGTGACAGAGTGTGACAGAGTGTGTGACAGAGTGATGTGTGAGGGAGTGTGTGTGACAGAGTAATGCGTGAGGGAGTGAGTGTGTGACAGAGTGATGTGTGAGGGAGGGAGTGTGTGACAGAGTGTGCGACAGTGTGTGACAGCGTGTGTGAGAGAGTGAGTGTGTGAGAGAGTGAGTGTGTGAGAGAGAGTGTGTGAGAGAGTGAGTGTGTGAGAGAGTGTGTGAGAGAGTGTGTGACAGAGTGTGTGTGACAGAGTGTGTGTGACAGAATGAGTGTGTGACAGGGAGTGCGTGACAGTTGATCGACACAGAGAGAGAGAGAGAGACTGACAGAGTGACAGAGACGCAAAGAGACAGAAAGACATGACAGTGACATATTTCACACTGTGACGGAGTGATAGAGTGATAGAGTGATAGAGTGATAGAGTGATAGAGTGATAGTGATAACGAGTGACTATGGCAGTGAGTGAAAGTGAGTGACAGTGAGCGATAATGACCCACACCAAGGCACAGCGAGCCACACCATCGAGCAATGCCGAGCCACACCATCATACTGCGCCAAACTCAACCACACTCGCCACAAAAGTCCAATTGTGAGACCGCCAATGTACGAGTATTACCGAAACACGAGAAATGAACGCTCAAAGAACGCCAATGGATGGTTAACAACGCACTTTGCCACAATATAGATCTAAAAAGAACGAATTCACCCATTGAAGGCCTTGAAACCTTTCCCACGTTAAGTACCCCAAATCAAGCCCCAAAATCACGAGGTCGATTCGATATCCGGGACAACCACAGCCCAATAGAATGAATGTGAGAGTGCAGGGCGGCCAAGTACCTCTCAATTTCACCTTTCACTCGCTGTGCAATATCCCGGAAGATACTGAGCTCACGCGCAGGAGCCGCGGGATAGCAACGTTGACCAGGACGACGAAGACGATGATGATAACAGAAGACCAACTGGCCCACGTCCTGCCACACGATCCAATTCGCCACATTAATCCAATCAGTTCAGGGTTCTTTTTTGTTCACTCTTCTGGATCTCTCATTTTTGCAAAAGCTCACTTAAGTATCCATTTCTTTTTACCTTTTCTCTTTTTCTTTTCATATCGAGCTTCGTCGGGGTTCCACTCACAAGCATGCCAAGCTGTCAACAGATAGATCGCATGCAAGATCTTGCGAATCGCCTTATGACAGCCAAGACCTTCAACGCAMCCCCCCCCCCCTCTCTCTCTCTCTCTCTCTCTCTCTCTCTCTCTCTCTCTCTCTCTCTCTCTCTCTCTCTCTCTCTCTCTCTCTGTCTGYCTGGATGTTGAATCGGCCGCTGTCCTTCATCACATCGTGTCCCCGTCCTCATGTCGAACAATCAGAGAAGAACAGTTCGACGTCATTCCCAGAATCACCAGACTTCGGTTGGGGCACGCCATCGTCAAGCATAACCCCTCTCTCTCTCTCTCTCTCTCTCTCTCTCTCTCTCTCTCTCTCTCTCNCTCTCTCTCTCTCTCTCTCTCTCTCTCTCTCTCTCTCTCTCTCTCTCTCTCTCTCTCTCTCTTCCGTCTCCCCATCCTCCGCCTAGTCCACCCCCCTGGCTAAGGCAGGAGTAACCCCTCTACGTGGAAGATGCACGCCGCTCCAAGATGTTCACGCAGCTCCGCTGCAAGGTGGACTCCGCTTGTGACCGCCAAAGAAGAGTACAGCGCCTGCGAGCGTCGAACGTGCCGCACCCGAATCCATTCAGCAATTATCGTATTTCGTGCACAGTCAGCGCTGAGCTGGACGGCAACGAGCGGGGATGCCGAGCCCAGTCAGCTTATTAGCAAAGCAATACCACATAGCGGGAAAACGTGGTGGATGTGGGCAATGTGAGAGAATGACACACGCCTGGGCAGAGCTGCCCAGCACTACAGCGAGAGATGACACGTGGCGGACTGTCCCTCGCGATTGTGCGACGAGTATGGAAACGTGCATCGAACATGAGATTAGGGGATACCCCACACTGACGAAGAAGCTGAGCTGAGCATGAGATCAGGGGGGAGAGAGAGAGAGAGAGAGAGAGAGAGGTCGCATTCACCACCGTCACGCGTAATTTGCGGCAGGCTGAAGATGAAGCTGACCATGAGGCCTGGAGATAGAGAGGGAGAGGCGGGGCAGGGAGCGAGACGCATCCCCAGCCTTGTGCCTGAATGGAACACACACGTAGCTATTGATTATCAGATCATGCGTCCGAATCCTGTTGGATACGATACTGTTCGGCACAGTCCCCTCTTCCAAAAAGGAGAGAGGGAGACAGAGAGAGAGAGAGCAAGAAAAAGGGACATAAAGACATAGCCGGTGGAAGCATACGGAGAGATCCACTTCTGGATGCGTCTCTTATAACGGGAAGAGGGAAACATGAAAGAAAACGAAGGAAAAAGAACGAAATCGAGAAACGGCGGGAAATAACGGCAGATCCACTTCTGGATGCGTCGAGTGTCCGAGCTCTTAGCGGGTTAGGCCCCGGAGGTAGAAGGAGAGCAGGAGAGAGAGAGAGAGAGAGAGAGAGAGAGAGAGAGAGAGAAACAGAGAAAGAGAGAGAGAGAGAGAGAGAAAGAGAGATCTGAGAGAGAGAGAGAGAGAGAGAAAGAGAGATCTGAGAGAGAGAGAGAGAGAGAAAGAGAATCAGAGACAGAGAAAGAAAGAAAGAAAGAGAGAATCAGAGACACAGAGAGAGAGAAGGTCACGTAGCATGAATGCAGGGAGGGAGAGGATCACGAAATATACAAAATGACAAAAAATTACTCACATTACTTCGGCGCGCTCTGACCGCCAAACCTCGTGCCACGTGTGCCGCCGCTTTTCGAGACGCGCTCAGCAGCATGGCGCAGTTGTTGTGGACCTCGCCGAATTTGCTTAAATGACGAGGTTGCTGTGCACCTCGTCGGCTTATACAAGTCACCGTCACCGTCGATCTTCTTCCCTCGACTTGATTCACTGCCAACTAAACTCCCCACGCTCTCTTACGACCAAACGTTATACTGTATTATCTCTCGGACAAGTCCTTGATCCCTCATCCTCGTCCGTCTACGCCGTTCCGATATCGATGACGGCGAATCACACGTCAGGCTGATCTGTCAGCAAACCACGTCGGGCTGATCTGTCAGCAGATTGATCGATCCCATCCGTCTACGCCGTCGCAATGAACGCGATCAAATTCGATCGACGTCAGCCGTCGCAGAACCGTGCTGACAACCGCGATCGACTGGCGATGCCACGTGTCGATCTCTCGCCCACCCGTTCTTTTTGCTTTCTATGATGGGTGATCTCATCTCAGGGCATACTCACACGATGACTTTTCCGGCTTCTCTGTGGACGTGTTTGCGGTCAGGTGCATCCACGCCTGCCGTAAAAGCGGACATATACATCCAGGAAAGACCTCGTGTGAGTACGGCTCAAACCGCTGGACCGAACCACAAATCAACGGATCGTGTTCGTTATCAGCGCGTGGTCGTTATCAGCGAGGAGATCGAAAGACGGGCCGGCTGCGCAGCAAATAGCATATATTAGATCGCCAGTGCGGCATCTGCTCGTCCGTCCGGAAGATAGGTACGCTGGGTCGGTTCGACAGCCTGTTGAGATAATTGAACGGCTACCGGTAGTGGCCGAAATAATATCGGAAAGATCAGCGAGAAGTCCGGAAGAGAGGCGTAGCGATGGTGACAACATGCAACCCCTTGGTCCGCCCGGTAGCTGTCACTCCCTCCCTCCCCTTTCGCGGAACAAACGCTAACGACTGGTAATCACGGACGACACACGTGTCATGGATCGTGGCGGCCGTCAAATGCGGACGTAGCGACGCACCTGACCGCGCGACATCAGGGCTGGAAAACACCGTCCCGCGCTGCTTCGCCACTGCGCTCCACTTCGCCCAGCTTCGCCCTACTTCGCCCACTTCGCCCAACTTCGCCCACTTCGCCACGCGACGTAGCGGAAAACCGGATCTCGCGCCTGCGCGCACAGTAGGCGTGAATGCCCGCCGTGGCCAAGCCAATCTTTTTGGGGTGGAGATTGCCAGATCGATCCACGACTGCGATTCGAACATGGGACGTCCTGCTGGCGAATTGCCTGCATATAGGTTGACGACACATAAAAATAGTACGGTCGTAGGTACAGCTCGCGGTGGGCAGGTGCCCCTCGCTAATACTGATGTTGTACCAGCGGGTCCACCCACAGTGGCGAACTCACTGCTTCGGCACACCGCCAGTAACGAAGGACCACAGGGCTATCCTCTATCAGGCCCATTTCCTAGGTCACGATCTCCCTAGAGGCTGGTTACCTCTCAGATGGTGTCATGAGACAGAAACGAGGGTATTCCTCCAGCCAAAGCAAGGGGTAAATGGGTCACTCCAACAACGGAAACGTGTATTCAGTTTTGTGAATGGCAGCAGATCCAGTGACACGGAATACATAAGGAGTATGCGGAAGTTTCAGCGTTCTGGGAAGATGATGCTGTTTAGAAGGGCAAGAGGTGGGGATTCGAAAGAGGTGGGGATTCGAAAGAGGTGGAAATATGTCCAGGAGGATGAGACGAAGGGGCAACCTTGGTGCTCTTCAAGGGCTTTTATCAGCGGGAGGTAAGCGGGCAAAGGGAGGATGAGGTGGACGGTGAGGATGAAGCACTGCTTCTTATGGATTTATAAGACTTCAACCGGCTAAGGCGGGTAATGGAGGAGAAAGTGTGGGGAACTCGAGGGCAAATAGTGTGCGAACGGGACTCCATGGACAGCCATTTGCTCAAGGGAAGTTGGGGACGGAGAACAAAGAGGAAGTGGAGACCAAATCGAAGTATGTGCTATTCTGGTTTTGACATGTGCAAGGGGAAGAAACGAAGACTAGGGAGAAGAGAAATCGGCAGATTATGGGATTGATATTCATAATGGGGAAGAGCAAGAGGTAAGGGAGGTTTAGTTTGCAGCACCTCCTAAGCGATGTCAAAAACTTGAAGAAGAGAGGAATAAGGATATTTAGGGCATTCATCATAACTTTCAATGAGCAGAGGGTGGTGGTGGCGGAGGTGACCAAGAATATATTGGCGTTGAGAGGCAACAAAGGTAAGCAGTCCCGGATCAGGATTCTCAATGTAAGTACATGGAGATGAAGAGGAATAAGGAGATTCGTGACGTGATGAGGAGTGAAAGGGCAGCATGATAGTATAGAGTTAAACCGGAGGAACCCCTCTTTTTTTAAGAGGCTCTAGCTCGAGAAGGTGATGGAGATTGTGAGGTTAAGAAACCATATACATCACATACAACATAAATAATGAATGAGGGGGAAAGACAGTATGAAAGTAAAAAGTTAAGCCACCACTAGCTTTCCAAGTTGTAGTCCCATTAGGGAAAGTGACCTCAACCGCAAAGTTGCAGGGTCCAGGCAAGGGTTGGCAAAAACAAAACATTTGGGCCTTATGGGCCCGATAGGAGGGGGGAAAAAAAAAATAAAAAAAAATGCAGAGTTAAAAGGAAAGACATCAGGGAAAGCCATGAAGGGGGTGTGCTTACAGTAGTACCCTTGGAATGCTTCTGCCCATAATCATGGATAGTTTCGTTTTTTTGTTGTTTGTGTTTTTTAATTCTTTCTTAGTTTCAGTGTCCTGCCAACGAGGGAGGGCGATTCCCACGGAGAACTGACACTTGCAACAAACAGGGCACTCTCACAAGTACTCAAGATTTTGTATGCAACTGCTTTTACGTCCAAAGAGTTGTTATTGTTTTTTTTTTTTTTCCCCTTGTACAATCATGTTTGCTTAAAGTTGTAATGCCCATTGGGATAGCATATTCTCACTTGTGCTCAATGTTTTGTATCCAACTACTTTCACGTCCAAAAAGTTGTTGTGTTTTTTTTTTTTTTTTTTTTTCCTCCCTATTGTTGTGTCTTGCTAAGGACAACAATGCTCTTTGGCAGAGCATACTCTCACATGTACTCAATGTTATGTATACATTTGCTTTCACGTCCCTAACGTCTTTGTTTTTTTCTTTTTTTTTTCGACGGTTACCATAAAAAATAAGACAATGGGACTCAGCCTTGACAAAACTTGGTGCGCAATGAAATTCAGGGTCGGCTAAACACAGACTGAGAGGTAGTGGTGGTTTAAGGTAAATGGTAGAGGTTGCTTCCCTCATGAGGAGATTCTAACTCGATAAGGTGATGGAGATGGTGAGTTTAATAAAGCATAAATAATACATACAATATAAGATGATGCGTGAGGAAATTATAACTCCACACTTTATTAAATAAACAACATGAAATGGATTGATAACCGGATTGCTTATTCGTTTAATCACACTACTATATGCACATGCAGAGGGTTAGACTCCCAAAGACCGACGAGTGTAGCAACATGGAGTGACCGCATAAGAAGTGGATTTAAATCGAATTGATGGTTTTTTTTATCATGATGTTTTCAAATGGGTTACTCCTATTTGGATAAACCTTGAACAATATGAAAATTATGAAGGTGTAAAAATGTCGGATATTCTAAATATTCCCTCTTGCATTTAAATGTATATTGATGTTGAAGATTCTTAAAACTTTGAAGTGTTGAACATACGAAAAATTTTGACCTCCTTTCCACAGTATCAAAATCCATATTAATGCTGAAGATTTTGAAAATTTTGATGTGATGAATAAACTCTTATTCACCTTTTTTTTTTTTTTTTTTAAAAAGCAAGGATGTATATAATTTTTAGCATTTTTATCACTTTAGATCTTTTATAATTTTCATAAGTTAAATTTGTATAAATATTAACATTATAAAATCTTTATAATAATAAAAATACGAAAAAATACAATATTATCTCTTCCTCCATATTTTATTTTGTTTTTTTGGTGGGTATTTAATATTGTAGCAACTATATAATGTTAAATATTATTGAACTTGTTAACCTTCTCTCAACACTGGAGCGATGATTTTTCGATCATCCTGAGTTATAAAAAAAATATTTTCACAACTCTCTTAGGGAGATTATTGAAAGGTGCACAAGATCTTAAGGTTCATATATGATCCTCGACAGATGAGCATCGTGAGTTAGTTCCACATTTAGTGTTATTGTAATAGTTTGTTTGATTTTTAGCAGTTTTCGCACCTTACTTGTATGATATTTACATGTACTTGCACCCAAACTAAAGGGGATGATTAAGTTGTGACATAAAATGGTTTGACACTTAAAATATAAAATTGAAGTGTTATAAGTAAAAAAGTTTGTAAGATTGAATCGATCTGGTATCTAAATTAATTTGAGATATTAACACTTTGAGCTTTACACATTAATTGATCGATTTTAAACATTCTACCGGATGCACATTTATGCTACAACTAACGAGGAACGCCCTCGACTGATTCACCTCTAATACGACAAGTAAAAAAATGTTAGATGTGGGTCAATAGTTTATGATATATATATATGTTCAATAATATTGACAACTTATAGAGCAAATACAAGTTGTGTCGCGCGGTACCCTATCATGTTGCAGAAGGCCGTAAAAGCTATAGTCGACGCATGCAGCTATAGTTGTATGTTCACAAGACTCATGTTTTTTAAGCTTCATGATACAACCGAGAGAATCTGCTTGTGCGTGCACATTTAGGAAATTGATGCGCTCGACAATGGGATAAAACATTGTGTGTTATAAAAATAACTATTAATCATCATAAACACTATCGACTCTCTTCATCACCTAGACAACAACATCAACCATAACTATGCAAGTTACAATTAGGATAATGAATAAGATTGCAAAAAATCTTTATATTTTTGTATAAGGGTTAAGCGGTCATAACGAACTTCTTCGTTTAAGATGAATGAGGCTTATAAGTAGATCTGACGTTCTGCTTTGATTGCCACTATACTGACCTATGCCCAATCTCAAATAGGGAGTATGACCTGTCACATGTAAGCTTTGAGACGAGTAAGAAAAAAACAAATCGTATAGTTAGATTTAGTAAGGATTCTAAGGAATTGGACAGTTGGGTAAACTTTGTTAAATATTTTTAAGAGTAAGGGTTTATTTTGATTGTTTGTTTGTCGAAGGGTTATTTAACTGTTATAGATTTTTCATGTATCCCTCTTGGTCGTGTATTCAGGTTATAAATATACATTAGTTTAACAAAAAAACAAATGTCATTGAAAAACTTACTTTTATTGTAATATATGAATAACCATGAGTTAATAGGTAGTGGGGATGCATCCAACGAGTATGTGTAATAACCCTTAAGATAAAAAACCAATGACCTTCTGTTACTTATCTACAGGGATGAAATGTGGTATGATTGGTGCAATTAACTAAAACCTTAATCACACTTAAAAAAAATATATGTTGAAATATGTAAGTCTGTGAGAAACTTATACATACATACCAACTCCTATGGGATGAGGTCATCAGACTTCTCATTTTTTGTGGGGAAGTTGATGATCTCGATAATGATTACTTGAGAGAAATCGGGCAAGACGCGTATGACAATGCAACCTTTACCTTCAGTCATTATATTTTGACACTTGTTGAAAATGTTAAGTTTTTTAGCAACTCTCAAATTATGTATAACTTTGATTAATACTCCTGTCATAAATATACATTACTTTAACCAATAAGCAAATATCATTGAAAAACATACCTTTGTTGTAACATATATGAATGACCATGAGTCAATAGGTAGTGGGGATGCATCCCAAGAGTATATGTAACAATCCTTAAGATAAAAAAAAACAATACCTTTCTTTTACTTATCTATAAGGATGAAATGTGGTATGACCGGTGCAATTA
This sequence comes from Chara braunii, assembly GCA_003427395.1. NCBI lineage: Eukaryota > Viridiplantae > Streptophyta > Charophyceae > Charales > Characeae > Chara > Chara braunii. The sequence goes on along the minus strand of BFEA01000346.1, from coordinate 608,478 downwards.
ACGAAAACCTTAATCACACTTTCAACGAACAATTATGTTGAAATATGTAAGCATGTGAGAAACTTATAGATACATACCTACTCCTATAGGATAAGTTTCGTGCCTTCCATTCATGAATATAACATTATTGGCGCCAACCTTTAAACCACCAGTACTTGACCCATACATTGGCCGCAGACCCTTAGCGTTAACGCTACACGTTCCCCGTGCTTCGGCAAAGGCTTGGCATGGCAATGGGGGAGGGAGTTGGTGGCCCCTTGGAAATGGGGCAAAAGGATGACACAATGTCCTGGTGGTGTGCTATGTGGAAACACACGGACACTAGAATCAACGAGGGGAAAAACAGAAACGAAAAGGAGAAAAAAAAAAAAACGAAACAGATCGTTGGCACCCCGTGGTCAGACTCCCCGTTGGACACGAGAAGCATTGAATGCCAGACAGTGTAACGTTGTCGGTGCGAATACCCTTTCAAGGGTATCCGCCCTGGTTTTTGCAAATGACATAAAAATGAGTTTGGCTTAAAGTTAAGTATACCGCGCGAGGTGCGACCGTGTCTTTGATTTACGTTGACTGGATGGTTGACTAGAGTAAACAGTGCGTGGGCGCGCAAGCTTAAGGCGTGCGTGATTCATCCCCCGATGTTGATTACGAAACCGGCGCGAGCGCCGGTCTTTTTATGTTTATTTTTATTTCAAGTTTTTATTTTTGGATCTAGGGGATGTTTTTTTTTCGATGGCTATGTTCGACCGAGTCGAGTGCACGTGCGGAGAACGACCTCGACGACGGCATCGGCAACGACGGCGCGACGTCGTGCGGTGAGCGGGGCGTCGTAGGATGGTGCGCGGGGCAATTATAGCACGGTATAAGCAAGCCGGCGCGGGCATTGGGAGCCGCGCAGCCGGTTTGTTGGCCCAAAGCGCCGCGCCGCACTGCCTTGTATGGTACTCTGCGGACGTTGGTCTCAGGCTTGGGCATAACCCTATAGGTTACGACAGCGGACTGTTACTATGGAGGTTCGGGGATCGAGGCCAACAGGCGTCGGCGCGTCGGCAGAGGAGTAGCATGGAGCAAAAGCCTGAGGGGTTGAGGGCCATGTGGGGCTATCCCCCTCAGCTTTGCTTATGGGTGCGGCAGCTCCCCGACGATACTTTTATTTTTTTCCCTTTTTTATTTGTTTTTGGTCTCTTTGTTATCGCGTCCAGTTTTGGGACGCGAGACTGCGATAGGAGCGCGTGGGGGGGTGTTGTATTTGCGGGGTCGCTTGACGTGCAATTACAAACTGTTTTCGTAGCTACGCCGAAGCCAAGCCCGACTCCAGTTTGCCAGGGACGCTGTGTCGTGGATGTGGCAGGCACCCAAGAGCCTAGCTCAGTGGGTACACCCCTAAACTGCTGAAACGCAGACCGAGGCGTGCCCGGTACGAATCCGGGGCGGGTGCGTGCGCGGAGAGGAAAAAGCGGAAGAGAGTGGGGGAAAGGTTGAGGCCGCGTGGCCTTTGGGGGAGCCATGGGGCATTACCCCGCTCAAGTCCTTCGGAACATCTGTTGAAATTGGAACGATACAGAGAAAATTAGCGTGGCCTGCACGCAAGAGCGACACGCATAGATAAGAGGGCGGGCCGACAGCCAGAGTATTTGAGAGGCTTAGACTGTCGGACCACGTAGTGAGAGGTCGGGTGACGGGCGTCGGGACGAACGCACGTTGGCAGCGAGCATCAGCAGAGACGGGTGTGGCCGGAGGAACGGATCGCGCCAGGTACATGCACGTTGAAAAAGGGGGGCGATGGCTTGTATCGCACCCGTTCTTTAGGGACAATGGGCAAATGGAGACTTGGATTCGAAAGTTGTAGGCGGGGTGAATCTGATGGCAACATCAGATTCTGCGTTTGAAGTAACGAGTCAACCTACCTCGGTCATAGAGGCTGCGTGAGGGAGAGGCGATGAGAAAATACGAGTGAATCTGCCCGTGCTTTAGTAGGAGATCCGTCCGAAGTTTAGACCAGCGTTGCATGCGAAAAGCGAAGAGGGAGGCTAACAAGCGGAGCGGAGTGCTGTGCGACTTAGCAAATGGACCTAGTGGTGAGAGCGTAAGGCCAAGTCAGAAGACCCACATGAGGTGGTGTGTCATTCCCCCTAACAGCCTGTGCAGAACGGGGCCAGCTACAGCAGTGTAGACGCATTCCTGACCTACGTAGTGTGCATGATGAGTGACATGGAGCAGTGAACTAAGGGCGTAGGACCTACCTGTCTACCTGGTGCAGCTCAGTCGGTCCAACGAAGCAACAAGAGGCAAGCAGCGACAACGAGGGCTTACTCATCTGGCCAGAAGTGTCGCTCACCGTATCGAGTGAGGTGTAGGTGGACTGCGGAAACGTGAATGCTCGCTTACTGGCTGATTCACCCTTCCATACTGTCGTGTGAGGAGAGGGAGCAAGCCGGATGCATGAGTCGTGCCGGGATGCTGGGTGTCGCCAACATGACTGACGGTGACCCAGCACCCAACAGTTGAGACCGGTATTGTACCCTGCAAAGTCATGACGGGCCGTGCCTGGGTACATTGTGTAAGGCTGCGCGCAGACTGCGGCTATTGGTGACTGGTGCTATTGCTGAAAACCATCGTTGCGAACTGCCGCCTGCTGCTGGTTACGACACATTACGGCATACTACCGTAGGATGTGGCCAACTGAAATAGCCCGCCGTACGGCCGCCGTTGGGTTGAAGGTGAGGTGTTGAGGCTCAGGGAGGTGGTCAGACCGGACGAGTAGGGGGTTAGTGCTGCGATTTGGGAGGTCATCAGGGAGCTGACTTCAACAGTTTGGCTACGGATTTGGGTCAAGCTTGTAAATTGGCCGCCATTGCGGGGCCCTCAGGTGAGTGAAGGTATCACGACCCTCTCCTGCGAGTCTGAGAGCACCCTCTCCGGATCTGAGAGTCTTAAATTATCTCCTTCTACCCTTCTTACTCTATGTCTAGTCTGTTTGGTTCTGAGACGAAGGCGGCAGGCGGGATTGCAACCCGTAATCCACGCCAAGGCCTTTGTGGGAGGTTTGCCCCACCGATTGCGGGAGCTCTGCCGGAACTCAGGAGGAGTTCTGGAGGCAGGGAATTGAGAGGTACCCATTGTTTCCCCTCCATGTACCCTGGTATAACCCCTATCTATACATCTTGCTATGTATCTGACTGAGTATATTGCATGCACCCCCACTTTGACTTTGGTTTGACTGACATGACACAGCTCAGATTAAATAAAGGAATGTGTGAGAAAACTCAGTTCCAGTTTCTTTGACTGACTGAAAGCAGACTTGTTCAGGAAAAGGGGTTGCATATGGGGGAAGGGTGGGAGAAAGGTGGTTTTGCTTGAGACTGAATGGGTCTTATGGGGTCAGACATGTTCCATAAGATTGGATGGTCTGACCGCTGTGTTTTACCTTTTTAAGTTGCATTGAGAATTAGACATGTTCCATAACTCTGAATTGTGAGGGCATGACTGTGATTGATTTTTAGGGGCCAAGCCTGTACCATAAGATTGGAGGGTTTGGTTGCCATGTTTAATTTGGGTTTACTCTATTTTGTTAGTTTTCGAATCGAGGGGGTCTGGCAAGTCCATAAGATTGGACGGCTCGGCCTCTTCTTGTTTTATTCTGAGGGGGGTAATTTTCGCTGAAGGCAAAGCATGTCCATAAAATTGAACGGCTTTGGACTCATGCCGCACACAGTTGGATCAGAGAGAAACGAACCTGGCAGAGGACCAGATATGTTCCATAAGATTGGATGGTCTGGCCCAATGCCTCGCACATGTTGGAACCCAAAAGGTTAGAATTTGGTTATATTCTATGCTATCTTATCTATGAACAGGCTAATCAGGCATGGGTTCCATAAGATTGGATGACCTGACTATAGTTTATCATAAAATGAAGAGAGTATAACTAATAATATAATTGAAGGTAACTTTGGGCAGACTGAGCTTTGTTTCTAAGATGAATGACTCAGTCTTATGCTTAATTTTTGAACACTAAGTTCAGAGAGATATATAAAGTTTGGATATTAAACAGTTCAGGGCGACCCAACCTTGCTTCTAAGATGAACGACTTCGTCACATGCCCAAAAGAAGAGAGAAGTAGTGGTGCAACATGTTCGTGTATACTTAATGGCTGAGTCAAGCATGTTCCATAAGATTGGATGGCTTGACATTACGCTTTATGTAAACTGGGTGTAAAGGGTTAAATCATTGAAGGGCTATGAACTATTATTCGATCAGGCATACTTTGGGCTGGTGAGAGTACTTACCTTGGTGGTTTGGCCTGCATGTGACTAAGTGAGGCTACGACTTGGTCTGAGTTTCAGTTCGACAGGTAGTTGCTTTAGAGGTTCGCCACGTGATAGAGCGATATGAGTTAGTTTCAATTTCTGCATTTTTTGAGCCAAGTTTATTTTACTTAGATCCGTTTTTGTATTTTTCTGAGATCTTTTATTATACTTGGCTTTGTATAAATTTTGGTAAGCTACTTTCTCTACGGGAAGTGCTGCCGAAATTTCTGCAAATCCAAGGAGTTAGTCAAATTTGATTTGTCAAAGTTCAACTTGTTTAAATTATATATACGACTTAGTAAAAGTCTGGAAAGTTTCATTTTCTAGCGGGAGTGCTGCCCAAATTTTTGCTAATTCAGGGAGTTAGACAAAATTGAACTTTGAAAAGTCAAAAACTATTCCTGTTTTCATATTTAGGCTGATATAAATTCTGAAAAGGCACTTTTCCTACGGGAAGCGCTGCCGAAATTTTCTTAGTTTAAAGGAGTTAGACTATATTTTGACAGGTGGCGGTTCTGGCGATCCACTCTGTACAGGGGAGATTATGCCAGAGTCTACCTTTGCTTGGGCACAACTTAAAGGTAGATTTAGGCTTGGTAAACGAGGAATAATTGAGTGAAAATGTGTTATGGAGTTCTATTTTTCATACACTTATGATTTTAGCTTTGGGATTGGCCTGTCATGTGTTACAGGTCCTCTTGACCAGTTGATTCAGGATTTGGACTAGATTCAGCTTGATCCTACGAGGATCACCTTCTGTTATCACTGATAACAGATCGGTTGTCGATTCGTCGGTTTACGATTCAACTCCAATCCACTCATGTCACTCAACCTAAAGGCTTTAGCCCTGTGGTTTGAATTGTTTCATTGTGTTTTCACCCGGACTTTATTGAATGACCATTTAACTAAGGTACTGAGTACTTATTTTGGGGAGTTGCACAAGAGTGAGGTTTGTATGACTAAAGCAAGGGGTATGAGTATAGAGAATGGTTGAAGTTGACCCCGTGTAGTGCGTGGACTTTCGTTGGATCTTTGACGTGATTGCAAATATGGTTGTGGTTCGGCTTCTGGATGTGACTGTCTGCGATTACATACATATATGGCTGAGAAGAGTCTCACTGTGACTGTGAGAAGTGATCGTCATATATAAATAAGCCTTATGTATATATTTATATGTGCCTTGGGCATGCGCGCAGCTTATTGTGATCGTGCGCAAGGGTTAGCCAGATTATTGCTTGAGAAAAAAAAAAAATCCCCTTTTATCCTTTGCTTCTTAGGGATTTTTATGGTCGGACATTTGTCCTGGGACGGGATTCAAGGTCCTTGTCCAGGACATCCCAAACCCTAGACTCTGCAGGGAAGTAATCTACCCCCGTGCAGAGTCTATTTGCCTCACTCTCCACAGAGTGCAGAAGAGGGTGTGTGGTCTTCAAACGCGCTTGGCGGTTGTCCAGCGTCGAGAGATTAACCCTCAAAGCGAGTGTCAGCCGACACTTGAGTGTCGAATGCGACCCTCGAGATTAAGGAGAACCACACGAGTATGGGCACTACATAGTACGCCATCATTGCGACTGCTTGTGTACGTTTGCATTGCGGGTCGATATGAGTTAGCCCTGCGTCCGCACGGTTTTATACTAAGTCGCGCGCGCGGCGCCTATCCGATTTCCGCCTTGGAAAGTTATGGAATGGCTACTAAGGGACCAAGAGTGTTGTCGCGTTGTTCGGTGTGTGTGTGTGTGTTTTATTTTTGTGTTCGTAGTGCGGTGTATGCATGCCTAATCGACCGACGATGGGCCGCGCTTGGGACTTCAGCCCCCCAAGATGTCGGTTCGCGTTCGGGCACAATAGGCGTACTACCGCTGTCTCTTATACACATCTAGATGTGTATAAGAGACAGGCGTTGTTCGGTGTGTGTGTGTGTGTTTTATTTTTGTGTTCGTAGTGCGGTGTATGCATGCCTAATCGACCGACGATGGGCCGCGCTTGGGACTTCAGCCCCCCAAGATGTCGGTTCGCGTTCGGGCACAATAGGCGTACTACCGCGCGTACCCCCTATGCTACAGCGAACGAAAAAACGTCCTCGGCTGGTCCACCTCTGTGATTGCAACTGATTAGCTTTCGTACTGTGGACTGGTAGCTAGGCGGGGATACGCCCACCGAAGGAAGGTGACAGTTCCCGTAAGGTGGAGGTAAGTTGTGACTCGCGTAGGCCCTATCCTGTCGTAGGGGCTCGCGAAAGGTATGGCTGGCGCACTCGGCCGGAGCGGCCTAAGGAAACTCCATTTGTATCTTCGTGACGAGGTTGGTCTAACTCCTGCGTGACGCGACCGAGAGGGTTCCGCGCTGCCGCGTGAGGTGCCGGACCGATGCGCCCGACAACGTCCATACTCTCTCAAATGTATCTGGATGTAAAATGCAACACATGAGTGCATAGCTTAGCTTCCCTTTTCATCTTTTTTTTTTTTTTTGCTTTTTCTTAAGAAGATCCTTGACACTTCGTGATTTGACTCTTCGTTGGACCGAGGGAGCATTGAATGCCTGGCAGTGTAAAGTTCACACTCTCCCAAACGTATCTAGATGTAAAACGCGACACGTGAGTGCATAGCTTGGTTTCCGTTTTCACCTTTTTTTTTGTTGCTTTTTCTGAAGAAGATCGTTGACACTTCGTGATCTGACTCCCCGTATTGAGTGTCTGGCAGTGTAACGTTCACATTTCGCACTGACTGCACTCCTGGCGAGGCTTCGGGTGCCAACTGAGTGGAAACAAAAAAACGACGGCCTGTTTACGTTCCATCTGCTGGCAGTAGGTCCAGCATAAGGGGCGACACTTGCTTGAAGCAACAAATGTCCTGTATTTTTTCCCATTCACTGCAGGCTTGGCAAAAATCGGCGCTTAGGGCATATTCAGGCTCGACTTGAATAGCTGGGCCAAGTACTGGTGGTGTAATACTTGAACAATCTCACAATAGTAAATTTGGGGGAATAATGAAATTCCACAAAGAAGTCGTGCCTCCACTGCACTGAGCCCGTTTTTTCCGTCATGCCCATGATGCCCCATAAAGGGTTTTTTCGCAGTTCGTCTTTGTAAAGCGCATTAGTCTTCGTAAAGCGCATTATGTGCTGACCCCTACTCTTTCCCTAAGTCTTTGTTAGTCTGGCGATGTGCTGACCCCCACTCTTCCCCTAAGTTGCAACAGCAGCCAAATCCGGCTGTCTGATCCGGTAGAGATCCTTAGATGAACAATTTTTGTGAAAGAACCATGAAATTCGTGGGCTGTGGAGCCTCATGAATTCAAGTCGGTGGAGCACAAGCCTTAGTGGAAGGAGGCCCAGGGATTAGGGGGAACGAGGCGCAAGGATAAGGGCCTTCTATTGCCGGCCCCTTGAACTGAAGGGTTTTCCCAAGTGGGGTGAAAGAGGGTCTTTCCCCAGGCACGCAGGCCGACAGGGATGACTGCCCACAAGGGTGCGGTTCATTCCTTGGGGTCCTCTCACAGACGGCGGGAGGTGTAGTTCGGTTTGTTCCGGTTCTGCGGCGTAGGTGGGCGATGGGCCGGTTGTTCCCTTCGGACCTGTAGTGGTATGTCGGGGGAATGGCACACAGCTGTGCTCCGCTACCGGTAGCCCGGCAGGATCGAGAGAGTTATCACCTCTCACCTATTAATTGGTTGGTTGGTTGATCGGTCGGATCTCCGTTGTCCGGTCGGATTAGCGCGAGTGCTGCCACGTGGCGAGACGTGGCTTACTCTTGCTGACTATCGCGTCTGAGAACGACGTTGTAATAGATCTGTCTCAGAAGGTACTGAAACTCTCGGTCGTGGTGCATGCTTCAGGCGGCGTTCGCGGCCAGATTCGATCAGCAAGTACTCATAACTGGTCTCCAAAATATCGCAGGGTCTTTTTCTCATTTCACCGGCCGATTGTATACCGTCATCAACGTGGCTCTCGTCGTGCTTTTGTGTTCACCGTTGTCGAAGCTTGAGGGCGAAGATTGCGGGAGTGTCTTGTCATGCCACGTGGCAAAATGTGACTGAAATTTGGATTGATGCCTGCGTGGAAGAAGGAACGACAGCACGTCGCCTTGTTCTCATCGAAGACGTATAGGATAAGAGTATCCACGTGTGTACCTACCCACAGAGCACTCGTCAGATGACCACGTGGGTGAAAAACCTAACACCGGCCCTTTCCCGGGTGCTGCTTGTCATGTAAACAGCATCAGATCTGTATGTGCTAGAAAGGGGCCGTTCGAAGGATTGTCACGTGTTTCAACATTAGAGATGGACAGATAGATAGATAGATAGATAGAGATAGATAGATAGATAGATAGATAGATAGATAGATAGATAGATAGAGAGAGAGAGAGAGAGAGAGAGAGAGAGAGAGAGAGAGAGAGAGAGAGAGATGGGGCGGCCCAAAGGAGATGCGACGCGGTCAAAGACGCGGCCTTCAAGCAGCAGGTGAGAAGATCGGTGTGAACCAGTTGTTTCCCCTTTCTCTTCCCCTCCCCGCCCCCCTTCTAGCCCGCCTTTGATTCGTACGGGTCATTCTTAAATGCGCAGGGGTCATGCAAAGGTTCTCTGCTTCAGTCCAGTTTCACGGATGTCCCGAAGAACTGTTTTCCCTCTCTGAAAATGCCGTTGAATAATTCCTAGTGTCTTGACGAAGGCGGTTCAGTTCGTAATTCACAAGGCGGATTGGAAGAAAACACGTCATCATTTATTTCCTAGTGTGAAGGGACGCAGAGAAATATCATCATGTCCATCAGACGTGCCTGGCCAACCAGACGTCTAGGAGGGGGCACAGTTAGTTGCTTAGTTACAGTATTATTAACTAATTAATGAGTATATTGAAAATTCAGTCGATTTGGTATATATTCATAGCACAACGGTTTATTCATGTATATACTGAAAATTTTGAATCAATCTCGAATCCATTGCAATCAGAATGTATATGGCCAGTATTTACGCGCCCGCTGCCACATTCTGGTCCCTCCTCGCTCCTGTTCCCAGCGTTCCCTTCCTAATCTTAACTCCTGCCGCCCCAAATTCTGGTCCCTCCGATCCTTACCCCCAATCATGTGCTTAAGGCCCTTATCATTATATTATATTATATCATGCAGTTATTATATGTTATATATATGTATTATATTATATTATATCATGTATTTAAAATGTTGAGAGGGTGTTGTCACGTCATCTGGTGATGATGTCGTCATGGCATCGTAGTGGCAGGGAATCTCTGAACAAGAAAAGGGCGATGATGTCGTCATGTCATCGATGGGGAGAATGAGGAAGATGTGAGGAGGGGGAGGAGGAGGCTGCTGGGAAGCAGGAGAGGAACGATATGTTGGAATGGTTTCTCATTTCAGGCCATCAGCCAATCAACTGACCTATCATCCAATGAATGAGTGAATCAATCAATCAACGCACCCATCGACCAATCAGGAACCAACGAATCCCCGATCGATCGATCGATCTCCAATCAACCAAACAATCGAGCAATGAAGGAACGGATGAATCACCCAATCAATTGATTGATGGATTGGATTGATGGATACTCCAATCAATTGATCATCAACGAGGTCTGGTCAATCAATTTATCAATCAACCGGTACTTTACGATCGATTGGTCAGTCCACAGTATCGATCGATCGTTCGACTAATCAAACAGCATCTTAGATTGACGGCGTCTAATCAAACATCATCTTAGATTGACTAATCAAGCAGCAGGTGTGAAGATCGGTGAAGTTTTTACGAGCGCCAGTAGTCACGCCCGAGGTGCTGAGCGATGAAGAGACATGCCCTAATCCGACGGCCTGCGTTGCAGCATACACCTTTCAGAGGTTTCCCCGGTCATACCGATCAACGCTTACGATTCATCGAAGTAAAGGAGTCGTTTGGAGCGCGCGTGGATGATCAATTCATTTTTTATCGTTAGGCATTGTACTGACTGAACCTCCATATATATATCGTCACATAAATATCAGAGCGCAAAAACGAAAAAACAAAGGAAAAACAAAGGAAAAACAAAGGAAAAACAAAAAAGATATCAATTCATTTTTTATCTTCTTCCTTACAACTCCCCCTGTTCAGAACCTCTTGCGTACAAGGCCGCCCACGTGGATATATATTTTTTCCTCCAGAATATGTAAAAAGTCGGGTTTTATGTCTATCATACAGTATAAGCACCTACACATAAAAAAGAAGCTGAAGAAAGAGACCGCTCGATGTCGAATTAAAGGAGATATCGGCACCTTTCGGACGTCGATCAGTGCAAGTTGTAGGCTAAGAGAGTGTGGGGGAAAGCGTGTTTTAAGGGGGGGGATATCTGCTTGAGCCAGCGACTTACTGTATATACATTATATATACATAGATATTGACGATGTATATAGGTGGGGGCAGCCGCCGCTCAACCTACATCCACGTGGGCGGCCTTGTACGCGAGAGGTTCTGAACAGGGGGAGTTGTAAGTAAGAAGATAAAAAATGAATTGGATTTTTTTTTCTTGTCTTTTTTTCGCTTTTGCGGTCTGATATCTTTGTGACGATGTATTAGAGTATACAATTGCAGATGTAGGCCCAGGTGCAAGTTCACGATCATACAAACAGTAAGTAATATTCTGGGAATATACGGTTGATCCTGAAGGGACGACCAGGGCGGGCCCTGCACTTGGTCTGTTTGTGAAGGTTGGTGGACTCTGGTGGCCTGTGTTTGTGGCAAGTTGCTTATTCCGTGACCTGGCTGTTGTGTGTGTCATTTCCATTTTTGGAAAGAAGCTCAGACTGTAATGTTGCTTAGCCACAGAGACTCAATCATCAATCTCCTCCTTTTTCCCTTTTACAATTTCATCAAATTTCCCGTCCCTCTTAGGTCTACGATTCCTTCCTTTTAACGGAACTCCCGGTCATTTTAATGGCAACTTCCAGTCCCTAAGTACAGCTATAATGACCGGGCGTTCTATTCTGGTGAAGACTGTAGTACGGGTTCCCTGGTCGGTCTACCTTCGATTCCTTTGCGATCCTATGGCCGTTAGTTAAACCAACCCACCACCCTTTTTGCGATTTCTGTGGTTGTCAGGAGCCCCCCTCTTCCCTCTCCGCCTCCCCTCCCCCCCCTCCCCCCCCCTTGAAAGGAAAAAAAGGGGGTCTGCCCTTTTTCTGTTCCTACGTTCGATTGACCATCCTGTGACCGCTGTTTTTTCTTCTTTCTTTTCTGCCCCCTTAAATTTCGTCTGCTGTTGCTGGCCCGAGATTCTTCAATTTTGACCAAGGTGATGCTCACATAGACCGTGCCTTCGTCAATGACCTTGGATGCTTGTTATCGACAAGTTTTATACTCGTTACCCTAGTATTGTCATAGTTAGCGGATTTGAAACAGCCCGTGATCGGCCCGAGATATTTCTTCAGTAAATGACCTTGGATGCTTGTGATCGGCCCGAGATAAGTATTTCTTCTTCACTTAATGACAGCATGAAGTGTCACGTGGCATAAGGTTCTGAAAAGGTTGGATTCACGTGGCAAACCTTGAGGAGTCAATAAGAAAGGGGGCGTGTAGGTGACGACGATCCACGTGTCTGTCTTGCCTTCTACGAGCCACGTGTCTTTCGGTCTGCTGGCGACGATCCACCACGTGTCTTTGTCTGTCTGTTTGTCTGTCTCCGATCCATCACGTGTCTTTGTGTTTTCTACGATTTGCATGTCTGTCTTTCCTTCTCCTCTCCTCTCCTCTTCTCTCCTCTCCTCTTCGGTCATCGCAGCCGATTGAACCTTATCTCGCTCGTTGCCACCAAATCCAGTCTGTCTCCATCTCCATCTCCCGCCATTTACTCTCTTGTGTCGAAGGACGTGCGGGCTTGGAGGCAAGAGAGAAAATGTGGAAAAAGCAATTGGTCGCTGACGACTGTAAATCTGGAGATGTCTGGAACTGGCGGGAACGGAGGAATTAAAATATTGAAAAGAAAGAGGAAGTAAAATATTGAAGTAAAATTGACCAAGAGTTGACGAGGAAATACTGAAGTAAAATTGACCAAGAGTTGACGAGGAAGCAAAATATTGAAAAGACTGAGAGGTCGAAAAAAATGGAAAGTGGCATCAAGCGGCCATGGAGGAATTGGTGGAAGCGAGCTTAGACATATAGAGATTGTCTGAGGGAGGCTGGAATTGGCGGGAACGAGCTGCACACTGACCGGTTGATTGATCGATGGACAGGTAAATGGTGGGTGGTACATCCTCTGGACTTCGAGGACTTCGGTACGACGAATCCTTAGAATTTCGTGATCAAAGTCAGAAGGGTGAAAATGAGAATAAAAAGTAAAGAAGGAAGTGTAGGTGCGCTGTAAAGCGAGCGTGGTAGATCCTTAACCAAAATTGCAAAACTGTGAAAAAAAGAAGAATACAGTAAAAGAAAGAAGTTGTGTCACCTTCCCTTCGCCTATCAGTTTTCCTTTTTTGCTCCTCTTCCTTGTGTTTAACACCTCTCCCTTTACTCTGCCTCTTTCCCACAGCGTGCAAGTGGGCTGTTATGGCATACGGGGATGGGGGCAGCTCGCGCTTCACTTCATCAACGTGGCGAGCCTTGTATGTGAGAGGCGCAGTGGAGGAGGAGTTAACAAGACTGAGAAATTGAATGATTTCAATGTGTCCTTGTTTTTTATTTTTATCCTTTGTTCAGTGTAAAAAATTTATAAAACACTGAAAGAAATAAGAATACACTAAACAAAGAAGAAGAAGACACTGTTTTGTGTCTTTCTGGTTTGTCTGTGTCTTTGCCTGTCTATCCTTTCATTTTTCCTTTTCTTCGCTCGTCTTATTTTTTCTTCTGCTTCACGTTGTCGAGCGCATCGGTCCGGCACCGCACGCGGCAGCGCGGGACCCTCTAGGCCGCGTCACGCAGGAGTCGGACCAACCTCGTCACGGACGTACAAAAGAAACTTCCTTAAGCCGCTCCGGCCGAGTGCGCCAGCCATACCTCTCGCGAGCCTCTACGACATGACAGGGTCTACGCGAGGCACACCTTGCCTCCACCCTACGGGAGCTGTCACCTCCCTTCGGTGGGCGTATCCTCGTCGAGCTACCAGTCCACAATACGAAAGCTACTCGGTTGCAATCGCAGAGGTGGGCCAGCCGAGGGCGTTTCTCGTTCGCTGTAACATAGGGGGTACGCGCGGCAATACGCCTATCGGACCCGCACGCGAACCGACATCTTGGGGGGCTGAAGTCCCAAGCTCGGCTCGACGTCGGTCGACTAGGACGTATCCCACGCACCACGCGCACACCACTCTACGAACACCAAAATAAAACACACACACACATACGCACGAAACGACACCACACGAACAATGCGACACAAACAACGTGACAACGCTCATAGCCCCTCAGTAACCACCCCATAACTTTTCGATGCGGAAATCAAATGGGCGCCACGCGCGAGACTTGATATAAAAATCGCGCGGAGGCAGGGCTAACTCATGTCGACTCGCAATGCAAGCGTACGCAAGCGGTCGCAGTGATGGCATACTGTGTAGTACCCATACTCACGCGGTCCTCGTTAATCTCGAGGGTCGCATTCGACACCCAAGTGTCGGCTGACACGCGCCTTGAGGGTTAATCTCTCGACGCTGGACAACCGCCATGCGCGGTTGAGGACCACACACCCTCTTCTGCACCCTTATGCAGAGTGGGTGGTACACAGGTCCACGTCTGTGGTGGTAGTCGTCTCTCGCGGCCCTAGAGGTGAGTCCTCCCCGGGGCTCGGGCGAAAATCAAGGGGTTTGACTTTGACGGCTGCCATGGACTACAACGTCCAACCATAAGTCTCTAAGAAGCAACAAAACTCGCACAAACCCAAGAAGGGGGGATAGGGCAAAGGTCTCCTGGCCCTTAAAACAAAAACTCATGGCCTTGGGACACATTTCCCTTCTATGGGCGGTGCCGGCGGCCTATAATAATCCCAGGCGCCACGCCTACGTGCGAGCCCGACAGTCCCATAACTTTTTAGACGCCGGGACGGAGAGGCGTCGCGCGCAGGGCTCTGATATACAACTGCACGGCCGCAGGCCAACCCTATGCCAACCACTGATGCCAATCATATGTGGTAACTGCGGCTTAGGCCTCGCGATATTGAATGGCTGAAGGAACTCATCGCGAGGGGTTACCCCTCACGATATTGAACGGTTGGAGGACGCGCCGTTCGGCCCTTGCGGCGTTCCCGCCTTTCAGATGGAGTGTCCCGCCGGCCAAAGTAAATAGGCTCTATGCAAGGGGAGGCTCCTCCTCTTCAGGGCCTAGGGCTTGGGATGTCCTGGACAAGGACCTCGAACCCCAGCCCAGGAGCAACGTCCGACTAGGAAAGCCCCAAGACGCAAATAGGCAAAAGGGGGGGTCTTCCCTGTCTCTCAATCCCAACTCTCACGCGGTTGTTAACATGGCCTCTTAGGCCTCCCGAACACTCATCATACGTATATCCACGCATACATACAGAAGGGGGATAGAGTTATGACGATCACTTCTCACAGGCACAGTGGGGCTCCTCACAACCATGTATGTGTATGTGGAATCGCAGGCAGTCCAAATCCAAAATCTGAGCCACAGGACATACCTGCAACCACACCAAGAATCAAGCAATAAAACACGCACTACACGGAGTCAACCCCAACCATTCTCTATGCTCATACCCCTTCGCTTTAGCCATGCAAGCCCCAACTGCCAGTCCAACCAGCCTCAGTTAAATGCTCAGTACCTTTGTTAAATGGCCATTCAATAAAAGTCCGGGTGAAACCCTTAACAAACAGTAAAACCCACCAGGGCTAAAGCCTTTTAGGTTGAGTATGGGGAATGGATTGAAATTGAGTCGAAGACCGACGAATCGGCAACCGACCTGTTATCAGTGATAACAGAAGACGATCCTCCAGGGATCAAGCTGAATCTAGCCTTGATCTTGAATCGAACGATCAAGACGACCTGTAACACCTGACAGATCAATCCCCAAGCCGAGATCATGAGCTTATGGAGAATACAACTCCATAACATATTCTCAGTCAAATCCTCCTAGCTAGCTAAGCCTAAATCTAACTCGAGGCGGTGCCCAAAGCAAAGGCAGACCCTGGTTGAATCTCCCCTAGTCAGGGTGGATTGCCAGAATCGCCATCTGTTAAAATATAATCCAGCTCCTCTAAATCAAGAAAGTTTCGGCAGCGCTTCCCGTAGGAAAAGTGCCTCTCCAAAGTTTATATCCGCCCAAATATGAAAACAGAAATAATCTCCAACTCTGGAAAGCCAGATTCTGTCTAACTCCCTGAATTAGTAAAAATTTGGACAGCACTCCATTTAGAAAGGGAGACTTCCAGATTTATACTGGGTCAAATATGAACTCATAAGGCAACTTGAGTTCAACTTAAACAAGTTTTGACTAACTACTTAGTTTTGCAGATATTTCGGCAGCACTCCCTTTAAAAAAGTGTTATTCCAGAATTTATACAAGGCTAAGTTCAGAATTTGAAAATAACCCTGACTTCTCAAAGTCCAATTTTGTCTAACTACCTGAATTAGCAAAAATTTGGGTAGCACTTCCTTTAGGAAAGGAGACTTTCCAAATTTTTACTAAGTCAGATATAAAGAATTGATAAGTTGAACTTTGACAAGTTAAAAGTTGACTAACTCCTTGGATTCGTAGAAATTTTGGCAGCGCTTCCCGTAGAGAAAGTAGCTTGCCAAGATTTATACAAAGCCAAATATAACAAAAGATCCCAGAAAAAGCAAGAATTGATCCAAGTAAAATAAAGTCAGCTCAGAAAATGCAGGAATTGACCTAACTCCTATCGCTCTAGCACGTGGCGAGCCTCTAAAGCAACTTCCTGTCAACCTGAATCCCAGACCAAGTAGTAATCTCCCTCAGCCACATGCAGGCCAAACCACAAAGGTAAGTTCTCTCACCACTCCCAAGCCAATTTGAACAAACAATAGTTCATAATCTCTCAGCGAGTTATCCCCTCATACCCAACTTACATAAGGCATAGGTCAGGGCACTTGAACTTACAGAGCGCACCCAACTTAGCCAGGCCTAAAGTCAGAATACCTAAACTTATAGAGCGTTCTGACTCGGTCAAATATACACAAACAAAGGGCACAACTACTTCTCTCTTCTTTGGGCATATGACTAGACCACTCTAGTCGCCCTAAACTGTTTAAGTAGCCAATTTCTATATACCTCTCTGAACTTAGTCTTCAAAAAACAGGAGAAGGGCTGAATCACCTAAACTTATAGAGCGGTTCAGACCTCCTTGTTCAAAACCAAAGAAATCGAGGGAACCCCAAATAAAACGAGGCAACCCAGGGTACCTAAACTTATAGAGCGCCTTGGGTCCCTGAAAGTCACCCACAGTCAAACCCTTACAAGTCAGAGCAGTCAAGACACCTAAACTTATAGTGTCCTGACCCTTCATGCAATTCACAGCACCAGGTCTCCCCAAACTTATGGGGACATCCCAACCTCCAGAGCTTCAGGCTACCTAAACTTATAGAGCGGTCTGAGGCTCCATACACCCCAAAAATAAACAAAGCGCTGGGCTTCCCCAAACTTAAGGGGACCTCCCTGCCTTAATGACCCAGTCAATCCGCACACAATACTGCCTTCCTCCCAGCCTTCCTCCGGATGCAACCCATTTCATTCGCAATCTGCTTTCAGACAATCAACAAACCTGAAACCGAGCTTGCACACACACTCCTTTACTTCAGTCTAACTTAAGTCCTGACAGTCAAACCAAATCAGAGTACAGGAGTCACGCAGTACACTCAGTCAAATCATAGAAAGATGTACAGGTAGGGGTTATAGTTGGGTTTATAGAGGGAGTCAAGGGAGTACCACTCAGTTCCCTGCCTCCAGGACTCCGCCTGAGTCCCGGCAGAGCTCCCGCAATCGGTGGGGTAACCTCCCACAAGGCCTTGGCGCGGGTTGCGGGTCAGAAGCCCGCCTACCGCCCTCCTCTCAGAACCGAGGGAACAGACTTAGAGGGAAGAGGACAGAGAAAGAAGGCCCGAGATTCTCAAACCCCAGGGAAGGAACACTCAGAATCGCATGAGAGGGTTTTCGATCCTTCCGCGCCTGAGGGTCCCGTAATGATGGCCAAATAGTACCGCAGTCTGACCAACCTCCAAAGTCAACTGTCCATGTCCATCCTCCACTGGCCTCTCAAATTGCAGCACTAACCCCCTTCCTGTCCTGACTGATCTCCTCCTCGAGTCTTAACACCCTTCCTTAACCCAATCATGGTTACACAGCGGCCCGTAACATTTCACATCGACAAGTAGTGATACGTAGTTGCCCACAGTAGCAGCCCGCCCGCAACGCAGCCCACACGCTATCAACCAGCCTCCGTAGTCTACGCGCAACAGGTAGTTGTAAACTGTGCCCTGTCAGCGGCAACCGCAACCATGCTCAGTCAAATGCTGCGACGACCGTTTCTCCCCCAGCTTCCGATCATAGCCACAGCTCCCAGCGGCGGCCATTAGCAATTGCAGCAGCCCGCGCCCAGTCTGCAGCAGCAGCAGCAGCAGCAGCAGTTTGCCCCGGGCTGACAGAATCAACAACGGCTGTGCACTGCAGCCATCCTCGACCAAACCGGCAGGTCCTCAACCCCCGTAGCTTATTTCTCCCCCCTTTTTTGTCGCCCCTCTCAGTCCAGTTGCCGCCGCACAGCGGCGGGTCGTAGTGGCTAACAGTAGTCGCGTTGGTATTCAAGTACCACACCGCAGTAGCAGTCGCCCGCAGTTGGCTACGGTCATTAGACGCAACAAGTTGCACACAGCACGCCGCTGATAACCTGTGCACGGTCGAGAGCAATAGTAGCTGTGCATGCTCAAAAACAGCATCAGCTGTTTCCGCCGGGCGGCCGAACACAACAAAAGTTCCTAACAGCGGTCAATGGCGACAGCAGTAGCGATATTGAGCGCCCGAATGCCGTAGACCGTAGCTTGCGTAGCAGCGTCCCGTGCTGAACACGCGGCAACCACTTATGAGCGATGCACAGCACCCGGCCTCTCCTGCAGTTCAGTCACTTCTTCTGATATCCCTCTCTCTCCTTGCACCCCCCTTCTCTCTGGTAGTCTCCACAGCATAACTACACCTGGCCGTTGGTGCCGGCCAGGTTCGTTCGAACCTGCTATGGGTCACGACGAGGACACGATCGAGGCAGCGTTCAGCGCAACTTTGGCCCACAACACACTAGGTACACACTCCCCTCCTTTCGAGGCCCCTCTCACTTCTCTGATTCTCCGAAGACCTCTGGAATGGATCTGGGGCCGCCAAAAAGCGGCCTGCAGATGGCCAACTGTCACCCGTTCACCCCTGTTGGTCTTGCCTTCGCGTCCGTCGCCCTACCATGCCGGCCTCCCAGCTAGCTTCCTTGTCGCTAAGAATGACGACATAACTTGGTCCGCCTGGCCAAACCTTGTCACAGTGGCCTCCCCTCCTCACCCAATCCCGTTAGAGCTAGAGTCGGGATCGCTACTCGCTCCTACACCTTTGCTTCCGTTCCCGTTCCCACCATATCCTGCGCATCCCTCTTTTGCACTAACTCCCCTTGCACCCACTTACTCGCCACCCTGACTTCACCGTTGAGCTCGCCCGCGGCCAAACTTCCAAACCCGTCTTTTTCTCGCGTGCGCAACAACCATAGACCGCGCGCGCTACCCCCCTTCCCCTCTGCGCCACGCTTGCTTCTCGCCGCACCTGGCCCGTCTCTCTCACCTCCGCTGTCGTCGGGTTGCCGTCAACACGGCGACGCTGCTGCCCAACCGTCCGCCCGAAATGCTTGCCAAAAAAAAGGAGGCAAAAATTTTTGGGCTGTCGGGCCGTCGCTCAATTTATGCGTGTCAACTCTGCGCAGGGACTACACTAATCATCTCTGTATCGCTCCAATTTTAACGGATGTCCTGAAGGGCCCCGACCGTGGCAACGCCCGTCCGCGCGACTGCATCCTCTCCCTACCTCCGCGCCCGAACCCGGCCCCTCTTTCGGGGTTCGTGCGTGTCGGCCTCGCGCGGGGTCCATGCAAATCTTGTCTGCATCATCCCACCCTTTCGCAAGTTTCCCAGCTCTCCTATCTGCCCCTACCCCCGTTCTTCGCCCGGGTTCGTCCCCGGTTTCCCCTATCCCTCCTCCTTTTCGTACCTCGCCTCTATACCGTTGACCCCGCCGATCTTTCCTATAAAGATCCGGCCTCTCGGGGCACTGACAACCTTTGCCGCGTCAACACCCCGATAATCTTTCGAGTTTCACACGCCCTTAACCCGGTTCCCATCCAGGTTCACCCTCGAATGTCTCCTCTATGTGGAGGTCGTGCGAATCCTCCTCGTGCCGCAGGCCTCCCTTCCCTTCGAAGGGATTCCTCCACTTCGTCTACCTCGGGCATGGTTCAGGCCGCGACCCCCGTCCGGGTTCACTCCTGGATCTACACAGGATACGCCCCTTTTTGCTTTCGCGCGTACACTTGGCCAAGCTCGCGCCCGGGTTCATCCCCGGGCTTTTCGTGCGTCACCCCACACAGGGGCCGTACGAGCCCTCACCGTATTCACCCCAACTTTACTGGGTGTCCTGAAGGAATCGCCCACAATGGTACCTGAGGCCACACAGCCTCCTCTTTGGCGCGTACCCGGCTTAACTTACGTCCGGGTTCATTTGCCGATCTGGCCCACAATCTCCCTAGTGCCACGCTAGATTCGGCTGATATCCCGAAGGATTTTTTTCGGTCGGGCAACGCCCCGTGCCATTTCGGCGTTCAAAGGGACCCCGAGTCTCACTCCGCCTCGTTGGCGTACCACACAGATCTTCCAAAGATCTTGCCCTCCGCTGAGGACCTGGCCATTTTTTTCCTGGGCCTGGTTCAGGTCATCGCCAGCCCCCTCCTTCTCCGCGCCTGCCTTGTTTACGGCCGGGCCCAACCCCAGACTTGCGCGCGCCAGCCTGGCACAATGGCCATGCAGTCTTCGCTGCACCCTCCCACGGTTGTCGGATACCCCGAACTTCACTTGTGGCAATTACCTCCGCCCCGGCTTGGACTCGGCCTGTACTTCAATAGTTTATGGCTGGGTTCCCCGCTCCAAGGCCACGGTTCGACGACCCGAACTCGGGACCGGCGTCGGAACCTTGGCATGATCCATAAAATAAGGGCGGGGAACAAAACGGCGACATAAATTAAGGTAAAGCCCAAAAACAGAGTGAATACCACCAACTTATTGGGCCGCGCGCAGAACCCCGCTGACGCCCCCTTCGGCCCGACAACGCGGGCCCGTAATCGGGCTCCCTCAACAAGACAAAAGGGGGATAGTCCCACGAGACCCTCAACCCCTTCGCTCCTCGCTGCTCCGTCGCCATCACGCCGCCGTCCGCTGGCCTCGAACCTCCGTCGCATGAACCCGCCACCGTAACCGATAGGGCTAAGCCCAAGCCTGTGATCAGCAGGCGCGGCTTCCCATATAAGGCGGTGCCGCGCGGCGTTCCGGCCAGGATACCGCCCGGTCACCCTTTCTACCCACATCTGTGCCCCCGACCCCTAAGTGTCCGCGTTAGTCTACCACCCCGCGCCGTGGCCGTCCCATGCGCTTACCAGCGCGCCAGCCCTACCCTCGGTCACGCGCACCTATCAAGAACAAACTTTCATTCCCTAACCAAGGTCGTAACACGGTCCAGGTCGGTCGGCTACCCCGGCCGCCCATTCAATTAGAAAAATCACACGCGCGCCTTAAATATTGCGCGTCCACCTACTCCCTACCGGGACAAGGCAAACCTTTGCTTGCATGCGGGCGACCCTTGCATTTTCCCGTGCGGGCACTCAGAATCCAAGTTAACCGAGCCTTTCTGTCACTTGCAAAAACCAGGGCGGATACCCTTGTAAGGGTATTCGCGCCGACAACGTGTTTGCGTTCTTAGTCAATAGTTCTGTGACAATATATATATATGTATTTATAGGTAGATGTGGTCACAGACCGATCGGCTGATCGATAGATGTATTTATAGGTAGATAGGTGTAGAGATTGGCAGGGCGAACTGTTAAGCTAGACAAATAGAGAAACAGATATATTTCAAAATAGGTAGGTAGGTAGATAGATAGATAGATAGATAGTTAGATAGATAGATAGATAGATAGATAGATAGATAGATAGGCATGTAGACATAATGATAGGGACATAACTATAGAAATAGGCAGGTAGGTAGACAGATAGNACTATAGAAATAGGCAGGTAGGTAGACAGATAGAGGAGGTTCATAGAAAAATAGATAGGTAGATAGATAGATAGATAGATAGATAGATAGATAGGTAGGTAGGTAGGTAGGTAGGTAGGTAGGTAGGTAGGTAGGTAGGCAGGCAGGCAGGCAGAGAGATAGAGGAGAGACGTAGAGAACCAGAAAGATTGAAAGCAAAAAGAAAGGAAGATAGATAGAAGATGGATAGATTGATAGACAGATCGATAGGGGAACACAGTGTTTTCTTTTTTTGTGAAGTGGAGCGAAAGGAATGGGCCTCTTTGTCGTTCAAGAAAGCCCATTGTGAGCGAAACGGGATTCGAAATGGGTAGGTTGGGGGCCTTGTTGAACCCCGGAAGGGAGACTGGAACGTTTAGCTTGTGACTTGATATGTTTTGTAGAAATATGCTCTCCCTTCCCTCCCTTCCCTCCACTTCCACCTGCGTCCTCTGCCCCTCCCCCTTCCCCCCTCCCTTCCTCCCCCTCCTTTCCCCCCCAAAAAAAGAGAAAAATACCCCACCCTTTCTTCACGCGAAAATTCTCATCGTGTAGGACGGTAGGCACCATATTGCTGCTCTTCCGGGAATCAGCAGCCTGCTTCTTTGTCTGCCCCGACTTTCTCCGTGCCTGCTCCACAGGTTCTCTGTTCCCTTGTTCCAGATGGCGATATTCGCTTCTGTGTTTTCTGCCCATAGTCCAACTTCTGGAGAACAGTCACAGGACCGTGTTTCATGCTGTACAGCATTGGAGATTGACGGGGTACTTTCCCGACACAGGGTATACTCCCCACTTGAGTAGCAGTCCCCACTGGGGATGGAGTCCCGAACGTCCTGGGATTGGAACATTATTTTGTTGAGATGCAAATTGCCCCACAAGGTGTGACCCAAATAGGTGATCTGCAAATCAGTGGCTAGCATACAGCCCATGATGTAGACCACATGGGTGATCTGCAAATTTCCCCACGAGCTGTAGACCAAATGGGTAATCTGTAAATGACTGACCAGGGTACAGCCCAAGACATTCCAGGCTTGGAACATCGTTTGGGTGACCACTGACCTGCAAATTTCTGGCCAGTGTCCAGCACTTCAGCCTTGTCTCGACAACAATCAGGACCATCTTTGTAATCCTTGTTCCTCTTCTAAGTGCGTTGAGATCCTCCTCGATATCCAGGGTCTGGCTGCTGCTAATGCTTGTCTGGGCATTCTCCACTGCCCACCTTACATAGAGTTGGCCTTTCTTACAATTGCTCTTCAACTCCATGTGGATCTTCCCTGCCTAGAGCCAGGGGATGGTAGCCATACCAGGAAAGGAGGCCTTACAATTGAGGTTCTATCAGTGGCAATGAGGGACAAGTTGAACTGTAAGTGGTTTCCTCCTCCACTGCTTATCTCTGCCTGCAATGTAGATGGACCTGGCCATACGTGGCCATTGTCTATGACTTTGACCGCTGGGAGCTGTGGGACAACGGCACCATGGTCTATGCCATGATTGATGTTGGCGATTTCTTATACAATGACAACGTTTGCTTGCCGCACCCCAAACCCCTCCGCACAGTGTTTTATGTAGAAGATCACGTCTCTGTCCATGTTCTGCAGCAGGACAATGTGGCTATGCAATCTTCTCCTCTGCACAGCTACGGACACTGTTACACTCGGGTACAGGAGTCATTGTCTCTGCCTCATTAATTGATTGTGTGCACCCTCTACATCCGACCATGATGCCCGTATTGTGGTCATGGTCGTTATAATGAATGCATGGTCTTCTTTGATGCCCGTTCTTCCTTCATGTTAGCCTGTAACCGACATGCCATATGTTGGGAGTGTATCTTGGGGATGCTTAATGCCAGCCGTCGTGGCATTTGTTGTGCTGAAAATGCTAAGCTAGGCCCTCCATTTCGTCATCCGCCTCATCCCTTCTCTGTATGTCCTCTCTGACGTCAAGGACATACTGACTTATGATAGACTTTTCATATCCTTCCCTATGCTTTCATCTTCATTTCCCGTTGTCTTCCTTTGCTTTGTCTTCATTCCATATTTCCCCCCTCTCCCTTTACCTCTTTTTCACAGCTTGCAAGTGGGCCGGCATGGCACACAAGGATGTGGGCAGCTTGCGCTCAACTACTTCTACGTGGTGAGCCTTGTACGTAGAGTCACAGTAAAAGGGGAGCTAAAAGAAGAAATAAAAGAGAAACCGCGGGAAAAAGCCAAATTAAGGAAAGAAAACAACGAACTGCAGAGCGAAAGGCAAAATAACGGTTTCAGTGTGCTTCATGTTGTCTGCTGTTTTCTTCGTTTGTTTCGAAAGTGTGCTCTTTTAGTTGATACATATGTGACAATGTATATGGATAGTCATAGAGAACTGCGAGGTGAACTGCATCCAGAAAGGGAGGAAAGGGCAAGAAATAAGCGGCTGTGACATACTGTTTCGTCTGAGTTTCACCGACTCATCAGGAGGCTGAACCCCATCGGAAGGGGACTCTGCAGTCTGCAGAGGGGCGGTGAGACTACGATGAACCAGTCTGTCACAGCCCCTTGTATTTTGTCCTTTTCTCCCGTTTAGTGTACGGTTCACGGGCCAGTTCTGAATATGTGCACATACGGACAAGGCCATCTGCTGCATATAGATATGTCTTTGGGATTTCTTTTTTTGCAGGCAAGAGTGTTTTGATATGCTGGTTGGTCTTGTCCCGTTGTTTGGCCTATGAAGTTGGGGGCGGTGCTTACATGTGGGGCTTGTCATCCAGGATCTTGTTGCTCCCTGTTTTGTTATATTTGGCTGTTCCCTTCCTCTTTGCTTTGCCTCTTTGCCTTTTGGCTGTGTGCAAGTGGGTCGATATGACACACGGGGGTGGGGGCAGCCGCCGCTCAACCACATCCACGTGGGCGGCCTTGTACGCAAGAGGTTCTGAACAGGGGGAGTTGTAAGTAAGAAGATAAAAAAATGAATTGATATCTTTTTTGTTCCCTTTGTTTTTTTTCGCTTTTGCCCTCTGATAACTTTGTGACAATATATTGGTGAGCAATTTCATCCTCCATCCCACATCTCTGCACACATTGAACGCGGAGCTGGCTATTACATGGCCCTTGTTCATGCCTCTGAGCACTGGGAGCTATGGGACAACGGCATCATGGTCCGTGCGGCCAGGATTAAGGTCCGCAATTTCCTTTACGATGATGATGTTTTCTTGAGCGTCCCCACATTCTTGTATGTGGAGGGACACTTCTCTGCCCCTACGCCACAGCAGGACAATTTGTCAACACTTTGTGACCTTCTCCTCTGCATAGCTACAGACACTTTTCCTCTGGGCTGCAGGCCTCATTGTGTCTCAGTCAAGATCACTACAACGCCAGGGTTTCTGCATTTGTGTGTGCAGAGGCCTGACCCCTCCTTCCCGGACTGCGCAAACCCTACCCATCCGTCCGGACATCATATGTTATGATGAATGCATGGTCTTCTGTGATGCCGCTTGCGTCAACCGACATGCCATGTTGAAGTCTTTGGTGAGCGTGGTTAATGCCAGCTGTAGTGGGAATTGCTGTGCTGAGAAAGGTCCGCTAGGTCTTCCCTGTCATCACCCACCTCATCTCTACCGGTCATGTCCTCTCTGTCATTAAGGACAGACTGACTCCTGGGTCTTCTCTTCTCCTTTCCCACGCGCTCATCTGTATACCACACCCCTTACTTTCTCTTTGTCTTCGTTTCCATCTCCACTCTCTCTTTACTCTTCCTCTTTTTCACACTGTACAAGTAGGCCATTGTGGCACACAGGGATGTAAGCAGCTTGCACTCAACCACATGACCGTGGCGAACCGGGGATGTTGGCAGCTTGCACTCAACTACATGACCGTGGCAAACCTTGGAATGTGAGAGTCACAGTAAAGGGAAAGCTAACCCAAAAAACAGCCAAAAGAAAGAAAGAAAGAAAGAAAGAAAACAAAGAGTTGCACAGGGAACGGCAAAGGGTTGAAAGGAACGGTTTCAGTGAGCCTCATGCTGTCCACTATTTTCTTTGTTTGTTTCGCAAAGTGCAGTCTTTTAGTTGATGAGCGTGTGACGGTATTTATATATATATTTTTTTACTTTGCTCTCTTTCTTGGGCAGGGAAAAGAAGAGGACACTGGAATGACGAGGGTGAGTGAATAATTAAAAATTCTTCACCTTGTGAGTATGGGGGCAGTTAGGGGCCGTTGTTGGGGCTCAATGTAGAGAGTGGTTGCCTGAACTTGCTTCTCTCTCTTCTTTTTTTTTTTTTTGTTGTGTGGCTAATGATCTGAGGTTGGTCCTCCGTTTTTTGGTTGTGCGGAACTGCCTTCAGTCTTGCTGCAGAATTGCTTCACAGTGCTTCAGGCGGAGCAGCCACCATTGGTTTTGGAGGCTTTGCAGGCGGGGAGCGACTCTCCAGAACGCAGCAGCAGCAATCGCTTGAACTACAGGATGTGTCACAGGTTAGCAAAATGTCTATATCCTAACTCGTTGGGTTTGTTGAGCTTTTTTCTTGCTGCCGTTCTTCCATTACTCGTGTATGAGGAGGGATTCATGTGCATTTTCGTGAACGAGGGCGTTGTTTTGAACGCCTTTCTTGTTGACGAGTGTGAAGCAATGGAATTGGCCAGACTTTTTGTTGACCAAACCGATACTGTAATTGAAATGCCTGGCGGATTGGCCGGACTTCTAATTCCAAACTCTTGTTGATCAAGGTTGTGCTGTCATGAAAATGAACCACTTTCTTGATAAAAAGGTATGTAATGGTGAAACAATAAGCTCATTTCTATGTTTTCTAGAAATGGAAGGGGAGGGGATGGGACAGACTTTCACCTGACTGGCAACGGATCACAGAACATGAGTGCACATGCACACACTCATATACACACATACAGACACACACACGCACACACACACACACACA
>BFEA01000346.1:553844-568338 GCA_003427395.1 Chara braunii | reverse complement strand
GAGAGAGAGAGAGAGAGAGAGAGAGAGAGAGAACGGGTTACGGATTGTGGCCGATGTAGGCACCAACATCATTACTGTATTGGACCCAAATCGTCATCTATGTACATTTCAGGCAATTCTCTCGACTGACATGTACACAGGTGACGGTTTGGGATAGATACAACCATGATGTGGTTGCCTGCAAAGCCCACGATTCGTGAAGTGGTTGTCGTCGTGAAGTGACAGTCCAATACAGTCATGATGGTGTCGTGTTTTGTGTCAGTTGGTTTTAGTTTGTCCGTATTCACTGGAAGTGAGGACCTGCTGTGGGACATGGGGACAATCAGGATCCAGACAGCAGAAACCGGTCAGAACACCAACCTGGACAACAACACTCTGCTACAAGAAGCGAAGCAGATCTTGGAGCACCGCCATCCCAAGCCAGAGATTGCTCTCAAGCGGTGTCGGCGCGAATACCCTTACAAGGGTATCCACCCTGTTTTTTTGCAAGTGACAGAAAATAAGTTAGATTCGGAATTTTTGGGTAGACCGCACGAGTCGCGGCAGTCTTTTGGTTGGAAGTTTGACTAAAAGGTCTAGAAGTAAAGAGTGCGTGGGCGCGCAGTTTTCAGGCGCGTGGGTTTGCCTTTTCCTGTTGATGATTGTAAAGCCGGTGTGGTTGCCGGTTATTTTTTTTATAACTATTATTTATTTTTGATTAAAATTAGGATCAAAGGATTTTTCTTCTTTTGATTGTTACGTTTGGCTGTGACATGCATGTCTGCGTAGAGACCGGCTTCGACGACGGCGTGACTTCATGGTGGCAAACAGAGTGTGCGAGAGATAGAAACGCGGACCAGGTTTTTTTCGCGCGTTTGATTGCGGGAGTTTGGGCGGGCGTGGGGAATGTCGACGGTGCGATACAGCCCACAAAGGCCTAGGTTTGCGCGGCGTCGTGGGTTTATTTTTATCCCTATTATTTATTTATATTCTACTACTTTTGTTGGTGGTCAGTTTCGACACCCGCGGTGAGACCGACGGGTCTGGTCTAGCTGGTGCACCATTAAACTGCTGAAAAACAGGTCCGCGTTCGGGTTCTCGCATGTTTGGGATGCTGGTAAAATTCCTCTATCCCACCCATCTTGGAATACGGACCAAGGAGTTCAATGTGTATGCAAAGCCGGTGGGCGGTTAGCTCGCGAAGCGGGAGAAACATGAGTCGCGGGGATTGCCGCCGGTGCGTTGTCCGCCAACCATGATCTGTCGTGAGGAGTTTGGGTGTGAGTGTGCGCGCCGGGCCCCATAAGGCGCTGAATTACGCCCGGGGTAATTGTAGGGGAACCAAGGTGGAGGCCGCAGGCCGCAGTGTGGCCTAGTTACATGGGACCCTCCTCTGCGACGGTCTTCGAAATTCCCATAGGATCGTTTGCTATTATCATCGAGACCTGCATCAGGCCCGGGCACTTATGCCTCGCCGCGGCTCCACAGCAAGCCGTGCCCTCAGCCGCGTGTCGAGGCTGTCCCCTCGGGCGGATGCAGTCGAGGCGGAGTTAGTAGGAGGCTGTGGCGGGGTCGACAATAGTATACGCTGGACGCACACGCAGCCGGGCAGTGCATAGGGGCGGAAGACTAATCGGGCCGTCGGGGAGTCGGCCGCTTGTTGGAGTATCGTCCGTGATGACCTGACCGGACTGCGTTGGGCACTGGGGGACTATTGCGGGCGGAGAGCTGCGCTAGTAGCTGAGGCAGAGTGGGGCGGACTGAGGGCAGGACACAACGGCGAAGGGATAGAGCAATGAGTGAATCGGGACACGAAATCAGGCGGGGTGCATGCAGAGTATTGGAAAAAAGACTGGCGAAGGGCGAAAACGTACGCCTGCTCGTTTCATCGGGAAAGCGAGTGGGGGAGTATCGCGAGTGGGGGTTCTTGGACCAGGCGAGCGTGATCGTGAAGTCAGTTTGAGTAGGGAGTTAGTAGAAGTGGTGGTAGGAAAAAAAGGTGCGCGAAGAGTATCGGGAGTAAGTGAAGAGTCAGAGTGAATGAACCTGGCGTGAATTCGCGCCGGGTGCATTCGAAGTTTGAGAAGCAGCGAAGGAGCTATGGCCGAGTGAAGAAGACATCGCTCGCCCGTTCCTTAACGGAATCCGGCGAAGTAAGAGCCGATTCTGGGGTTTTGACCCCGGGCGAGCACGATTACGAGGTTAGATTAGTTAGCAAGTTAGTAGAAATAGTGTTAGAAGGAAGAAACGGTGCGCCGAGAGATGGCGGAGAGTGGAGTGAAGGAAGCGTATAGCTCACCTGATTCTCGACGGAATCGGACAAACCAAGAATTGTTTTCGTAGTTATTGGATAGGGCGAACAAGATTGTAAGGTTAGTTTTTACTGTTAGTGGATGGGTTTTGAGGTACGAAAGGAAGAGGCTGCGCCCAATGGCTATGGAAACGAGGGGGTGGCGGAAGGTGAGTGAAGACGATGGAAGGAGGAGAAGGGATCAAGGGGTATACCTGTGTACAACGACAAAAAAACAAGTAAAAAGGTGAATGACGGAGGTTGAGGACTCGCCTCGGTACTCGGGGGGATCGCGTGGCCTCCTAGAAACTTCGAGTGTACCTGGTCCTTTTTTGACCAAAGATTCAAAACTCGCCGTGCTCAAATAGTCGGGCGCAACAACAGGGAGATTTGGCCTCGTGTATACGACTGACAGGTAGAGGTAGGAGGAGCTACACCGATGCACCTTTCTCGTGCTCTAGAGAGGGATACGTCCAGGTTGAATGGGGGACGAAGCGTCTCCATGATCATGAGGGTGCCTAGTGAGTGGAAAGCCAAATGGGAACAAGACTGGGGTTGGGCTGAGACACATACTGGAGCCCGACCTGGAGGGCGTGGAACACAATCACATTGCTCTTGTACAATGTGCTGAACGGCAGATCCACCACGAGGCGACAACCATTGAGGTGGACATGGGGGTGGAAAAAGAAGATATGGAGAGCGAAGAAGAAGAGGATCTGGTCTTGGGTGACAAGTTCTCCCCAGGAGGAGGCAGCGACGGATCACAGCTGTCAGCAGAGAGCAGCGCAGGAGAATACAGCCTGGGCCCCGCAGCAGCGAAGGAGGACAACAGGGACTCAAACACCGAGAGCAGCAAGACTGATGCGGCAGTGGACTGAACAACTAACCTCAACGACTAACAAAATCCGATCCACACAAGCAACACCTAAGTAAAAGAGACAACTAAGGAATACAAAAAAAAAAAAAAGCCCGAGGTACCTGCTAATGTTGGTCCCCACAAGAACCAAAAATGGCCAAGACGGCCCACCCAGGATCAACTGGCATGTCAAGCCATTCTAGATAATAAGTTGGAATGTCAACGACCTAGGAAACATCCTAACCAAAAAAGTCAAAACTCAAAGATACCCGGACGGGCCTGGTGGGGAAAGATCTGCCTAAACCGGATCTGGTTCTCCTCCAAGAGACCCACCTGTCCAATCTGAACAGTCACACCAAGATACAACAGAGGGTGGAGAGAACAGTAGGGGGATACACATTTGCACTATGGTCTAACAAAGAAGGCCAAAGCAAAAAAGGGACGACAATACTCATCCCAAGAACATCCAAGATCTTGACCAAGGGGCTGATCCTGAACAGTGATTGCGACAACGAGGAAGGGAGATGGTCTTGGTTAGACATTAGATGGCAAAAAAAAGACTTGAGAATTCTCAATCTATATGCACCTAACACGGAATCCGAAAAAGGCCAACCTGGTTTGAGAACATCAAAACCCTTATCTCCAACCCGCAATCGATATCGAAGGAGATTGGAACACGACCCTTGACCCCAACCTGGACTGGATCTCAAGGACAACACAAATGGGCCCCACAAGAGAGGGATTCGCAACATTATGACAAAATTCGAACTCATTGATCCACTGAGGGCAATGCATCCGGACAAAAAAGTCTTTTCCCGAATAAGGAAGAACCAACATCTCTGTCCAAAATTGACTACTTCCTCATATCCGAGAGTCTACTAGGCACAGCTAAAGAGGTGGAGATCCTCCCATCTGCAACCTTCAAAGGTCTGGACCTTAAACCTATTCAATCGCTGCTAAACTTCAACTCACGTGTCGAAATAAGTCAG
Source organism: Chara braunii (assembly GCA_003427395.1). Classification (NCBI taxonomy): domain Eukaryota; kingdom Viridiplantae; phylum Streptophyta; class Charophyceae; order Charales; family Characeae; genus Chara; species Chara braunii. The sequence continues at coordinate 564,224 of BFEA01000346.1, read as the reverse complement.
GGATTCTTCAGATTGAGAACTCCCTCTTAACCACCGAGAGGATGTCTACTGCAGTCAAATACACATCTAGATGTGTAACCTTCAAAGGTCTGGACCTTAAACCTATTCAATCGCTGCTAAACTTCAACTCACGTGTCGAAATAAGTCAGGGATTCTTCAGATTGAGAACTCCCTCTTAACCACCGAGAGGATGTCTACTGCAGTCAAAGAAAACTGGTCCCTCAATAAACAACGCAAGTTTAGATAGACAAACAAACAACAATGGTTCATCGACAGCTACGATGAACTAACGTGAACATTATCAGCAGAATCATGAGGTATAGTTAAAGATCGCAAGAGGAGAAGAGAGGAGCTCCAATTCGCCATCTCAATTGCAGAATCTAACCTGGCAGAACACCCCTCTAGCGAATTCTACCAGAAATTACTAGCTGATACCGAAGAAGAACTAAATGCGTGGAGAAGATGGGAACTAAGAGGTCTGCAAGTACGAGCAAGGATGACAGACTACACACTTAACGAGTCCATGCCCAACTTCTTCTTCTCTAAAATCAAAGCAAACGCAAGGAATTACATGATACAGGGTCTCAAAGACCCATAAGAGCAAGGGAACATCAAAACAACAGGTTCAAAAATGGTCAGGATAGCCAAGGCATTCTACGCAGATTCGTACGAATCAAAGACACCCTCACCCCAGACCACAGCGAACTTAGCAGCCCGCCAACTAATGCTATCTTACCTTGACAAGATGATCTCCACAAACCAAGCGGAAGGCCTGGACAATCCCCTCACCTAGATGGGAAATGACAAAGCCCCGGGCAACGATGGCCTCTCTAAAGAATTTTGGAGTTGCTTCTGACGGACCTTATGAGAAGACCTGCTCGAGTTTTTCAACGACAACATGCTAAAAGGAGGCCTAGGCAATGATCTGAGCACCAGCGTGGTTTCACTGCTCTATAAGAAGGGAGACGAAGAAGACCTAAAGAACTACAGACCAATTTCACTACTCACCACACCCTACAAAATTCTCGCTAAGGCTCTTGCGAAAAAAAACACAAAACTAATGAACAAATGCTTTCACATCAACCAAGCAGGCTTCATCCTGGGCCGGTACATATTGGAGAATGTGACGATGCTAAATGAGGCAGCAAAAAAGATCACGGGACAACAAATGATGACTGCAATCTTGGTTTTCGACTTCGAAAAGGCCTACGACCAAGTCAATTGGGAGTTTCTCCATGTATGCATGGCGAAAATGAGGGTAGGCCCAAGCTTCATAAATTGGGTGAAAGTCCTCTACTTAGACGCTACGGCCAGGGTCCAGGTCAACAGGATCCTATCGGACACCTACCCGATATCTAGATCTGTCAGACAAGGCGACCCATTGTCTCCGCCCATATTCCTAGTCATTATGGAAGCCATAGCTTTCTTCCTTCGAAAAGATCCATCCATCGACCGCCTCATTGAACTCAATTTCAACCCGTTACACGACTTCGTCCTGCCCACTGCACTTGTGTTTGCCGACGATCTCATTGTCCTCTTTCGCACCAATAACTCTTCTTTCCAAGCTCAAGTAAGAGCAAGGGAAGCCTTCAGACTGGCATAAAAAATGAATGTCAACTGGAGCAAAACTGAAGGCTGGTGGCTAGCAGACGGCACCCCCCCCCCCCGCAACCATCAGACACTACCACACCCATGTCATGGACAACGGGAGAGCAAGCATTACGTTTCCTGGGCATCATGGTCAACAAGGAAGGAGTTTGGCCAGGAATGGGCCAGAACCTTATTGCCAGGGCAATTACCCGCTTGGCCCTATGCAAAAACGCTCAGGCCTCAATAATCGGGCGTGCCCTTTTAATTAATACGGCAATCTTCTCCACACTGTGGTAAATGGCATCCATCTGGTCTCCCCCCGATGACAACATGAAGACGGTAAAAAACAGGGTGAGATGCTACCTGTGGACAGGAGATGCCAACAGGACAACGTGTATCAACAGGGTAGCTTGGAACCACATCACGACGAAACCACAGGAAGGGGGCCTTGGGTTAATCGGCCCCGAATAGGAGTCCATAGCACTGCAGATGAAATGGATTATCAAGATCCTGTTTAGACAATCCCTCCCATGGACCCAGATGGGTTTAGACAACATTAGAAACCTGGCACCCGTAAACTCCCCCTCGAACATGAGAGGTCTCTACTGGCTCATGGTGAAGGACACCTCGCAGGAGAAAACCTACAGAGCTCATGACAATCTCCACTCGAACAGCCATCTCATACTGGAGTCCTACCATCAAAGCCTGGCGTAGAATGATGCCAAGTAAACACAGTTCACCGGGAAACAGAGAAGAGGTCCTGAGACAACCTCTCTTCTTCAATCCTTGGATCACCGACCCTAGCAGTGGGACATGGGCGCTATGTACAAATGACGGAAGATGGCTATCCTGAGTGGAAAAAGGCATGTGGCAGGTGAAGCACATCTGGGCAGAGGACCAAGGACGATGGGCTACCGAGCATGAGCTACAAAATGTCTTAAAAGGCTGTCACTCCCTCGCTGAAAACCTAATGTTGATTCAGAGGAGTATCCCAGTACAATGTCTTTCCCTCCTAAGGGAGGACTTCTCGTGGAAATCCGGGGATCGGGGCGTACTCGTCTCCCAAACCCAGCCGACTAGAGCATATCGCTTCGTCTCTCGAACCAATCCACTCTGCTACCTATCTAAATTCTACTCATTCCCCATAGCTAATCACAACCTACAAGAGTTGGAAATCCAGAACAAAGATCCCAGTGCGACACTCTAGAAACCTTCCGACTGAGAAAAGTGAGGGTTTCAAAGTCCAAACCCTGGAAAATCTTCTAACCGGACCTAAGCATTTCAGACCTTGAATTCGACCCAAAAAAGTCGGTTTGGAAACAGGGCAAATCTAGGAGAATGACAATGATTTGTGATTACGATGTCAAATTCGGCTATGCAATCAGACTCGCTTTCTTCTCCTCTTCGCATACATGCAAACAAATGGCAACTCACACTGGTGCCAAGCGCCCACTCAAAGCTCAGAGATATGGAGACCGAGAACACAGTTCAGATGCAAACTCGCTTCAACAGGCTATGGTGTATCATCGCCATCACTGTGTCCAACACCACTGTTCGCACACACTCAACTCTGGATCACCCTGAATACCCCACACGCGTTCACTGTATCACACGCATGTGCACACACACTAACACCTAACGCTAGCTGTGGCGGCTATGGCGGCCGACTACTACTAACTATGGCGCACTAACTTCTTCAAGCCCACTTCGACCTCGGGCATCTGCAGACCACCTCGCACAAGACATTTGGGCAGCGCTTCTGCATGGCTCACACAGGAATGAATGAATGGCTGGACGCTGCCTCTTGATTTATATTTCTATAAGTCGCTGGTCTGCCCTTTTCCACCGGGCCCATGGTGCACACAGTCCCTCATGGTACTTGCTGACTGTACAAAGTGAGACTGGGACTGGGTACCACTGACTAAGCGAAGTTGGACTCACCACTTGCCCACTTGCCCACTTGCTGCTGTGTATAACTTGAGAAGAAACTTGAAAGGCCACTTCTGGACCTTCTGGAAGTTTGCGGACTTGGCCTTTCATGACTGTAGCAGCTACGACCTTGACCTTTCAGGACTGTAGCAGCTACGACCTTGACCTTTCAGAACTACAACAACTATAACCCCTATGCATTTATGACCCCTACGTCAACAGGTCTTAAGGTTCAAGACTCGACAACTACTCAGACCTACGACAGAACTTTCAACTACTAACGCACAGGTCACGGGTTCGAGGCACACAGGATCGACTTGATACTGTACACAGGATCGAACCCTGGGATCCGCATCTGTGTTTGCAAAATGTGAAAACAGTTTCAGCTATGAGCTGGGTCTGCAAACCACGGACCCGAACCCCAGACTCAAAGGAAAGTGGAGGGAGATCCTGAATGTGGGTCCCATGGAACCCATTTCCATCCCATGAACAAAGTACCTGACCAATCGACCGGTTATAATTCGAAGCATGCAGTGGCTCTATTGCACACATCGCCGCCGGTCAATCAATGGCTCCACAAGAGGAGGAAACATACGGACCCTGACAGCTCTGAGCTTTGCAGGCTATGCACAGACAACATCCCGGAAGATATAGCCCACCGCCTACTGTACTGCGCGAAAGCAGCATGGATATGGAACAAGGTGCACAACCTATGGTCCCTCCTCTTCTCACCACCCCCTCCGCCCACAACTCCCCTGAACATCCTGCTCCTTTCAACCAATACTAACAATCTCAAAGGTGACAAGGAAGTATGGTTTCATCTGCTCAGGAAGCTGGCTCTATGTGTAATCTGTAAAAGGAGATGTACCAAGACGATCGAAGGAAATGAGGTGGCAAGAGAAGAAATGTGGGTACTATCGGTGGGAATGGCCGAAACTGAGATTCGATCCAGATGGAGGGAGGTGACATCAGCAATAAAAGGCAGACCAGAAAGGATAGCCATCAAGAAACTGTGACAGATAACAGATTGATTTCGAAGAAATGGCACAGCACACCTCTTTTCTTGCTTTTTACGAGTCAGCCGACATAATCACAATAGATTCTGAGAGGAAAAGTGGCACGGCAAGCTGACGGTCAATCCTCCGGGTAAGGAGCAATCAATGCCTGGTCCTTTGGCCAGACGGAACGAAGCTTGAGAGTGTTCATCATGTATCTCAATTTTTGACTTGTCAGTGGAAAGGAACCGGACATTGACCAGATCGTCGAGCATCGAATGATGCCTGTTCCTCGACCATCAGGCAGAGGGCGACCTCCTAAACCGAGAATGCAGTACCGGGTGAGCTTCAGACATCACCTCGATCCCAAGGAAGATCGCTGGTTTACACGGGAAGAACTCATGAGAACAGCGCCTCAAGTGATTGCAGGCTATGAAAGAGAACGAAAAGGGAAGATGCCTGCAGAATAAGAGACTTCTCAGAGGACTCACGAAGTTAAGGAGGAGGGAATGCGAGGATCAGTGTCCTCTGTAGGCCTACGGGGCCCTGTCTGCAGCCTTACCCGCCCTAAGTGAAGGCGGAGGTGCCCGCCCTAAGTGAAGGCGGGCCTGGCTTTTCGCAAGAGGCCCTCGACTGTCAATTTCATGTTTGGGGTCCAGGCAGTTGCGACGCGCCAGTTGGTTGAAAGAAACACAGGCCGAGTACCGAAGACGTTTCCACGGCCTACCGGGCCTTTCCAAAGAATGCAGGCCCTGGGCGTGATTCGCAGCCTCATACAGAGACAGTTGGGCGCCCAACCGAACGAGGCCCAGCAGCCCAGTAGCTGCTGCATCCAGACAGCATCCTGGGGCCTTCCGGAAGCTGCTGGGCCCAGGCCAGCCCAGCCAGGCTGCGAGAGCTGGCCAGCTGTTTTCCATAAAGGAAAGAGCTCTGGCCAGGCAGCTCATTGGGGCACTTGCTGGCTGGGCAGCAGCGCTGCTGGAGCAAAAGCTCGCAGGCTGACTGCCAGCAGAGGAGCAAGGGGCAACACACGTGCGATCGTGTAGGGGAACAGGGCGCTCCTGAGGGCAGCACCATAGCCAGCCTCCATAGCGGGCTTGGCTTGGACAGAGTGAGGCACAGGGGTGGTTCTTCGGGTGTCAGAGAGGACAGGTGTGGGTGAAGTCAGGGGATAGGTGAAGGATGATGATGATGATGATGATGTGAGGGCACGTACCTTGTATTGGCGATGGTCTGCATGGGCGGCATCTTCAAGTACTTCGGGCTGCTGCTGATGTCAACAGTTGCATTGTCTTTTTGTAGTCTGKAGTAGCTGTGTAGAAGTAGGCTGGGCGCTGAGCGCCAAGTGTGAGTGTAAGGGAGCTGGATACTTGTGTTGAAGAGGAGAGAGTGTGCTCTCCATAAACGTTGGTTTTCAGTGCTACGAAACTCCATTGGTGTATTATTGGTGCAATGCTTCTATCTGGACACGGTGTGACTATTTGACTTGCAATGTGATGGTGTGATCTGGGATTATCATCTCGCTGTTGCTTATTTTCCCTGCAGACCTGTTTTAACCGGCCAAAAAAAGAAAAAAAAACGTCTGAAACAAGCCGTAGGGCCTCACTCCATTGCTGTCCACATGCACAAAAGACAAAAAAGATGACAGTGCAATTCAGGTCGTTTTCTCAGTTTTGCCAGGTGGGGAGGCTACGGAACTTCAGAACCCAGTTTTTTTTATTTAATTTAGGTGACCCTATTTATTGCCGTGCGCCGCATCGGGTGCGCTGCACAATCAATGCTGGTCAGGGTTCCTTCGGCCAGACGGAGGCAAGCTTGACAGTGTTCACCATGTATCGCACCTTTTCACTTGCCGGTGGATATGGAGCCAGGACCATAAGGACCTGTTTTAACCAAAAGAAGAGGAAAAAAAAACTCTGAAACAAGCCGTAGGGCCTCATTCCATTGCTCTCCACATGCAGAAAAGACAAAAAAGATGACGGTGCAACTCAGGTCGTTTTCTCAGTTTTGCCAGGTGGGGAGGCTACAGAACTTCAGAACTCCGTTCTTTTTTATTTAATTTAGGTGACCCTATTCATTGTCGTGCGCCGCATCGGGTGCGCTGCACAGTTCGGTGCGCGCGGTGCACAACACGTCCGCTGAGGCGTGCACATTGATGTGCTGCAAGTATGAAATCTACCCAAACCAAAACAAGTGGCCCATTTCCGCTTATGCCTCGCTATGTATTTGTGGAGATTGATACAGCTGTGTGTTCTTAGGATAACATGGCCATGCAGGGGTCCATCAGAGTACCACCACCATGAAGTGCTGGGCTGGAGTGTGGTAAGACTCACGTGGTTCCTTTTTGTCTCTTTCTTTTTCTTCCTGTTCTTGTCTGTTTTGGAAAACGTTAAAAGATGTCTGGATGCACACCAGTGCAATGGTGCTCCAGTTCTTCCCGAAAGATGTGGCCGTAAATGAGCCGCATATTTGTTTTTCAAGTGTGGAAAGGTAGTGGTTTAACCTTTTTTTATTCATCCAGGAGGATTCAAATTATTGTGTTTTTGTGGAGTGTCCTTTTTCTTCCAGAAAAACGGTTTTCCTCACCTTTATTGCATCTAACAGGATTCAAACTCTTGTTTTGTTTATCAGCAGTTACATGTTTGTACCATTCAGTGACTGGGCACTGAAAGGTTGACCTTTGCTAAACTACAGTGTCAGTGGGCGTACGTCTGTGAGGTGTTTGACTTTGAGAGGCTGTACCTGTTTTCATTCATGGATTTTGCAGGGTGCATTTCCAATGCAGAAAAAGCAACTTGAGGCACTTGTGTTTTGTCGAGAGGAAGTATTTGTGCATCTGGATGAGAACCTGAAGCTGACACCGCAAACTATGGGAGACAAGTTGCCTCCAGAGGAGGCGGCTGAAAAGCATGAGAGGGTGTGTCCTGACACTTTGCCCTGCTTGCCACTTCTTATCATGTTTTCAATTATTTCACTTGATTTGTTCTGAAGGTTGCTTTTTTGTCCACCACAGCTTTGTTGTTAAGTCGACACTGATGTTTCACTCTCATGTTGTATCCAATCATTGCTGGTATATGCATCTTCATCCCTTAAGAGGACAAGATGGGTCAAATTTGAGCTGGTCATGTAAGTTTTTGTTTAGGAAAGCACAGCCACCGGAGGGATGAAGACCTTTCATGTTCTTGTGACTCTCTTGCTGTGCAAGGAATCAACTGAAACGGTTTTCACCTTTTTGCAGTCACAGATGCGGGCCCTAGAGGCTGATCCCCAGACCTCACCTTACCCATGGACAGTATCGAGTTGACCCCCGCGTGTTTGAACCCGTGACCTGTGTTTCGATAGTTGGTTGTTTGTCTGTTGTAGGTCTGTGCAGATGTAGGGGTTCGATCTGTAGGTCTGTGGAGTAGGGGTCACAGCTCTGTAGAGGTTGTAGCTGTAGGTGTCGTGAGAGGTCAAGGTCGTAGCTGCTACGGTATTCGAAAGGCCAAGTCCACAGACTTCCGGAAGGTCCGGAAGTGGCCTTTCGAAAGTGTCTCACGTTTAGGCAAAGGCAAGTGGGCAAGTGGTGGAGTCCAACTTCGATGAGTCAGCGGTACCCAGTCCCTGTCTCACTTCGTACAGTCAGCAAGTACCATAAGGGACGTGTGCACCATCGGCCCGGTGGAAAAGAGGGGCAGACCAACGAGTTACAGAAGTAAAAATCAAGAGGCAGCGTCCAGCATTCATTGATTCGTTGCTTAAGCCATGCAGAAGTGCTGCTACAGCGTCTTGTGCGAGGTGGTCTGCAGAGCGCCCGAAGTTGAAGTGGGCTGAGAGATGATAGCGTAGCCATAGTTAGTAGAAGTTGAGCGGCCATAGCCGCTGTGGTGTTAGGAGTTGCGAGTGTGTATGAGTGAGCGACAGAGTTCATGCGTGTGGGAGTATTCAGGGTGATCCAGGGTTGAGTGTGCACGAACAGTGGTGTTGTACGTAGTGAGGAGAGTGGGGTGATGCAGGCGCGATGCACCATAGCTTTTTTGAAGCGAGTTTTGCATCTGAACTGTGTTCTCGATTGCCATATCTCTGAGATTTGAGTGGGCGCTGTGCGCCAGTGTGAATCACCAACTGTTTGCATGCATGCGAAGTGGAAAAGAAAGCGAGTCTGATTGCACAACGCTTGAAGCCAGCTCAACTCAGCCCGCAAAATGCAAGGAACCAGCGAATTCGAACACAAATTTTCCGACCAGCAAAAGACTGAAAGCAGAACAAGCATATATCAACAAAATTGAAAGCAGAATTACAAGGCTGAGCGCACACCACGTGAGAACGAACTGGCACTGAAGTCTTTTGATAAATAAAGCCGAACTTCTCACCTCCGTCTATGGCGACGCAGAGCGGAGCAGCTATGCCGTGGCATTCTGGTAGGACTCTTCTACCAACTGACGTACATGGTTGTCTAGATCGAACTCAGTGACAAGCGCACATAGAAAACCTGCTCTGTGCGACAGTGTCTCAACAATGACATCATACTGCCCTTTCACATGCCTTAGTGTGAAATCAAACTCAAACATATCAAATGAATGATAACCAGCACTTAAGCGGATCGGACAGCGTGCACTGATTTTTCGATTCATTGGAGATCTCATGGGCAGACTCGACTTCAAAATGTCTGCCATGAACGTCCGGTTTCTAGTGTTTCACTGTCACGAATTTGACATGGAAAGAGCAACAGAGTTCTTTCATAGGTGGACTGTGCCAGTTTCTCATATGGAATCTCCTTCGACTTGTACTCGATTGGATTGAACGCTTTACCCTCTTCTTGCTGTAGCCCTGCGCCTATCGCATGCTGGTTGGCGTCACTGCTAACAATGGATGGCTTGTCGGGGCTTAGCAATCTTTCCGCCTCGTGTTATTTCTAAAACAAAAAAATAAAGTTGATTTTTTTTTTTTCGGTATTAATAAGTCAATCTTTGTGTTCTTCAAATGGATTTCGAAGCTGTGTTAAACTCCGGACCGTCCGGTGGACTGGCCTTCGTCTGGCAGGGGTCCCCGGCACCCTGGCCGGTTGGGTCCCCCGGTTTGGGGCCGGGCGAGCCCAGCGCAATTTCGCGCGGGTTGGGGGGGGAGGCCTTTTTTCGCGCGGGTGGAGGGGGGGGAGGCCTTTTTTCGCGCGGGTGGGGGGGGGGAAGGCCTTTTTCGGCTACTGATCGCCTCCCCAGGCTCCAGCAACACCAGGCGGAGTGTTTTTTTTTTGAATATGCGAGTACTTTGAAGGGGGGGGGGGGAAGGTTTTCAAAGATCAGTGAATGACATCAGCCGCCAAGAAATTGATTCCCCCTCTGGCGGGCTACGACGTCACGTTCAAATTCGAACGCGGTATTCCCTGTTGCGAAGCCCGTCGTCACTGCCGTGGCGAAGCCGCCCGTCGTCGCTGCCGTCGCGAACCCCGCTCGTCGTCACTGCCGTCACGAAGCCCACCCGTGGTAGCTGCTGCTCCTCGTCGAGCTGCCCATCGTTGTCTCCGTCCAGCTGCCCCGTCGAGAAACCCTCCCCGTCGTCGCTGCCCGTGAAGCTGCTTTTGCCATCGTAGTGAACCTTCCTCCACCTATTTCCTTCCTCTTCTTCTACTTCCTGTCCTCCTCCTCCTTTCTTCTTCTTCTCTCCTCTTCCTCCTCCTCCTCCTTTCTCCTCCTCCTCCTCCTTTCTTCTTCTCTCCTCTTCCTCCTCCTCATTTCTCCTCCTCCTCCTTTCTTCTCCTCCTCCTCCTCCTTTCTTCTCCTTCTCCTCCTCCTCCTTGTCCCAATTTCATTGGACTTGTTCATTAGGCGAAGTGCCGAGTGGCCACATTAGTGCGGTGAAATCCCTCTGCTAGTTAACCTATTGACGG
>BFEA01000346.1:533261-544889 GCA_003427395.1 Chara braunii | reverse complement strand
CCTTGTGATGCCCCTCCAAGATAGAGCTCCCCCCACCCCCTTCCTACCGTTTGACCCTCCCGGAACGATCCAATCGGAAATTTCTGAAAGTCATGATGAAGAAAGGTGGATGAGTTTTTTTTTTGTTTTCTTTTGCTGATGACGACGAACAGCACCTGAAAAATGATGATGATGAGGATGATGGTGACGACCAACTCACCTGCTGATGTGAACGACAAACAGAGCCTTGAAGAGCAAACATCTAATGATGACGAAAAGATGATGATGATGATGATGATGATGATGGTATGATGAATGATTACAAAAAGATGATGATAATGATGATGATGATGATGATGATGCACCGCGCCCTGTGATGACAACAGGAAGATGATGATGCTAATGACGAGCACCTTTGATGATAACCTAATGATGATGATGATAATGATGATGATGATAGAGATGAACAACGCCCTATAATAACGAACTTCGCCAACCGCGCTCTATGATGGTGAACTATTGATGATGGTAATACAACGATGAGTAACGAACCGCACCCCTGATGAACGGCTCCTTGACAATGATACTAGTGCCAACGAGGAGTGAAGACCTACACCTTGATGATGATAACGAGCAGTGCCCTAATGATGATGATGGCGATTACGAACCATTATCATGATGATGATGTTGAACCACACCCTGTAGATGATGATGATGATGGTGATGGCGAGCACCACCCTGATGATACTGACGAATTGTGCCGCTACCTGCTTCCGTGTCTTTAACCGTTGAACCAGCTCAAACGAACGCTTGAAACCGCCAGCTCTTTTTGACGCACCAGCTTGTAACCTCCCACTCCGCATGAGAAGATGCTCCTCACTTTCTGCCCGCACTGCCCAACCGACCTCCACTAGATTCGTGCAGGAGCATAGGAGAAGGGCCACTACCATGCCCAAGATCTCATGAAGACTAACCTAATCACCCCGACAGCCTCCCCTTCCTCCAGCGTGTCAACCCGTGACACCACATAAACGAAGCACAGAGCAAGAGACCTCTTCAGCCTAGGTTATCAAGGCTGGAAGAACCTTCAGCCGACGCATCACGTCAATGGCCGCGCCAGACAAGACCAACAGAACCTCGCGCCATCACCCACATCACCTCCTCGATGCGCCTCGCCGGGAGCCGTGCCGACAAGGCACCACCAACTCACAAGTCTGCTCATGTCGATAGCGAAGCGGCGCGGCGCTGCCAACTTCTTGATAGCTCTACGTGATATATTTGTAGTTGAACCACTATCTACCATTGCTCCTACACTTGTACCACTAACTCTCAATGTGCTATTACTAGCAGCCTTGTCTCCTTCTTCATCTCAGCCTAGGACTTGGGAAGAGTGATCAGTTCCTCACCTATGCCTGTACGGTAACCACTCATAAGGACCCTACAACAAGCAATCTCTTCTTTAAGCACAGAGTGGATGGTCGAGTCAACCTCTACCTGCACGACCTGCAAATGACAAGGGGATGCATCCTCCGCGCACAATACATAACTTCATGGACCCATTCTTCTACTGGCCCTCTTCTTTTGCCGATGCTGGTGCTGCAGCTGCGGTCACATGGGGAACTATGGGATAGTATGGCCCTCCTTCCAACACTGGAAGCATTGATGGCCATCTTTGAGTTATTGCCATTGACTCTCCCTAAGTTCATTTGCTTCCACGGCTCAACATGCTCTACAGTCTTCCCCCGAATAAAACGCGCGTATGTACTATTCAACTTTCCCAAGAAAACTCGATTTCTCGAAGTAGCTCCCAAAAATCCGAACAGTACGCATGTGCATATAGTACGCACGTGCGTACTATTCGAATAGTACGCATCTCTCTCTCTCTCTCTCTCTCTCTCTCTCTCTCTCTCTCTCTCTCTCTCTCTCTCTCCCCCTCTCTCTCTCCCCTCACCGAACTCTTCTCGCATCTCGCCGCAATCGCGGCATATACCGGATTTTTTTTGAGAGCTTGTTTTTTGAAGTTGGTGCCCAAAACCCGTAGCATAACTCACATGCTTTGTATACAAATACAACACACCTCATGCGTTGTTTTCATCTACAACACATGTGCTTCTGTTCGGGGGAAGACTGTAGCCTTGGATGTGGGGGATACCCGCAGGGGCCTCGAGGATGGTGTTCTCCTGCTTAGGCTGCCTTGCTTCCAGAGCTCACCTTGCTCTAGCCTTGATGTGGGGGATACCCACAAGGGCTCTAGGCTCCAGGATAGTATTTTCCTGTTGCTGTTGCTTCTCGTAGGGGTTACACCATCCGCCCTTCCGTTGTGGTCGGGATATGTTCCCGCCACCAGATTGTTGTGGTCTTCCCTTCCTGACTGTGGCGGAGGTATACTTCCCTTCCTAGTACCCGCTTTCGCAGGAATTCTCCATCTCGATCAGTCATGGGCACAGCTTTGTGGTCAGCACCCTCCCAAATAACAAAAATGTGGTCCTTCATACCACGTTCTTCATAATATTCTTTCCCTTCCATCTGTGCCTCCCTTCTTCAACTCTGATGAATAGATCGGGAGGTTGACTTCCTACTGCAGGGTGGCTATGTGTGAAGCTTTATCTGCGTACTTCCTAAAGGCCATCCCTTCGACATTCAGATCAGGCACAAGGATGTCAGGATCGACTTATTTCACATACAAACTCGCTTCTTCTTACTTCGCATACATGCAAACAAATGACAATCCACACTTGCGCCACAAACGCTTAGAGATATTCAAGGCGAGAACACAGTTCGGATACAAACTCCCTTCAACCAGCTATGGCGATTGATCGCCCAACTTCCTTCCCAACTTAGTATTCTCGATCACTGTTCACACGCACACTCAACTCCGGATCTCCCTGGATACCCCACACACACACTCTCTGTAGCGCACCCACACTCCGACTCGCTAACAGCTAACTCTACGGCTGCTATGGCCGCTCACCACCACTGACTGTGGCGCTCTATCTTCTTCACTGCCCACTTCAACCTCGGGCATCTGCAGACCACCTCGCACAAGCCGCTCAGGCAGCACTTCCACATGGCTTATGCAAGAATGAATGAATGGCTGCATACTGCATCTTGATTTATACTTTTGTAAGTTGTTAGTCTGCCCTTTTCCACCGGGCCCATGGTGCACACAGTTCCTCACGGTACTTGCTGACTGTACAAAGTGAGGCTGGGACTAGGTACCGCTAACTAAGCGAAGTTGGACTCACCACTTGCCCACTTGCCTTTGGTCTGCTATATATAACGTGAGAAGACATTTGGTGTAGCAGCTACGACCTTGACCTTTCAGAACTACAACAACTATGACCCCTACGTAGGTATGACCCCTACTTCGACAGGTCTAAAGTTCAAGACCCGACAACTACTCAGACCAACGACAGACAACTTTCAACTACTAGCACACAGGTCAGGGTTCACGAGACACTGGTCTACTTGATACTGTACACAGATACGGTAAGGTAAGGTAAGGCCTGGGGATCGAGCCCTGGGATCCGCATCTGTGACTGCAAAACGTGAAAACTGTTTCACACCCGCCGGCCTAAATTTGAGGTCCTCCGAGAATACTTCAGTCTAAGGCTGAACCTTTATCTTTCTTATCTCTCTCATAGGTGCGAACTACATCGGGAGAGGTCTCAGGCAGTTTTGTTCGTGTAAACCAGCGGTCTTCCTAAGGTTCCTGAAAAGTGAACCTGACGTTATACTATTTATGTGGACGACCCCTACCTCCTATTTTGAATACGTCTTCACCTATGATGTTGTCAATGTCATACCTTCCATCCATGTCCGGAGGGATCATGGACCTCCGTGATGGAAACTATTGACTTGTGGTACAAGGCAGCAACTTTGACGCATGAAACACCGGGTAGGTGTGGAGGTGCGCTGGAATTTCGACTATGTAGGACTGTCCATCCTCTTCGCCCTTCACTTCTAAAACCGGCCACGGTCCTCGGTATGCATGCAGTAACTTTTGTGAGATGTTCTCCTCAGGAGCAAACTCTTTGGACTTGACCCAGACTAAGTCGCCTACTTGAAACTGTGACGAGCGATGGTGCTTATTGGCTTGCTCTATCATTCTATGATGGGCCTTCCTGAGATTCTCTGTGACGGTAGCAACCTCCTTTTCATAATGTAGTGCAAACTCCCTCGTACCGGGCGGTAGACTTTGAATCTGATCCCAGTTCAGTCCCTTAAACAGTCTACTCGGTCTAAAGGACTTATGTAACTCGTTGAGAGTGCCACAAGTCGCTAAGTGCACGTTGTTATTGTATGCGCTGGCTACCATGGGAAGCATCTTATCCCAGTTAAGTTGATCAGGTCTAATATACATTCTAAGAACTTGGTGCAAGATTTTGTTCATCTGTTCAGTCTGACCGTTACTCTCGGGATGACGGCCAAATGACATCCACAACCTAGAGCCATAGACTCTCATCAACTCCTGCCAGTTCTAACTAGTGAACTTGGTATCTTTGTCACTAACTATTGACAGCGAGAGACCATGTTCACTGACCCAATGATCAAAGAACTTGTCTATAACTAAATTTGTCTGTGCCTCTGCGGGTAAAGGAACAAAGACTGCATATTTACTAAATCTATCAACTATAACCATGACTTGGCTCTTGCCATGCCCACTCTTGACCCCAACACCGATAAAGTCAATGGACACAGAATCTCCAGGTCCTGTGGGAATAGGCAAGGGTCTAAGAAGACCAAGCGGGGCCTGCGTAGTGGTCTTGATCCGTTGGCAGACTTTGCAACTGCGTACATACTCTATGCAGTCGGCCTTCATACCTGGCCATGTATACACGCGTGTAAGGTTGGCTAACATCTTTTGCCAACCAAAATGTCCCTCTGTGTCGTGACATTCCCCTAAGATCAAACTACGGATCTCTTCACTATCAGGAACGCACAAACGGTCAGCTACGTTAGTCTTCTCAAATAGTAACCCATATGTAGTGCAGTAGTCTGGCTCAGACTCCGGAGACTCCTTAACCACCAGTACCTACCGCATTTTCCGTACCCCCCCAGATCGAATGAATATGGACCCAAGGGGCAGACCGATTTGGCTACCGCGTTAACGACTGCACCAACCAGTATGTGCTGGTGGTTTAACTCTTTTAAGGAGATCGCTATAAATAGGATCTTGCGCGTACGCCTCTTTGACTTTCTATTGCAGGTCTCTCCCTATATCCAGATATCGCTCCAAAGTAATCATCTCTTCTGCTTAGAGCATCCGCGACTGCATTATACTTCCCGTTAACAGGCTTGAGCTCAAAGTCGAACTGATCTATCTCTGCGGGCCACCTAGTAAGCTTAGGTGTCAACTTAGCCTGCGTCTTCAGCCACCTCAATGTCTCATGGTATGAATACACTTTGAAGTGCCTCCCAAGCAAATAATGCTTCCAGTGGTCTAAAGCTTGCCTGAGAGCATAGAGTTCCCTCTCGTAGGCAGATGTCGCAACCTTCTCCGACGGCATCCTCGCAGACGTGAACTCTACGAGTCTATAGCCATTGTCATCATCTTGCTGTAGAACAACACCTATACCATACTAACTTGCATCAGTCGTGACAACAAAAGGCAAAGACGGATCAGCTACCTTGATGACTGGATACTCTATCAAAGCCCGCTTCAACTTCCTTGGGGCTGATGTACAGCCCTTGTCCCACTTCCAGATTGCTTCTTCTTTTGCAACCTGCGAAGGGGTGCAACGATGGTGGATAAGTTCTTGACGAACTTCCTATAATAGTTGGCTAGGCCTAGGAACGGTCGCAATTCTATCAACGTGCGGGGCGTTGGCCAGTCTCTGATCGCTGCTATTTTACTGTACTCAGGCTTTATGTCATCTCCATCTAAGCCATGGCCCAAGTACAGGACTTGTGTCTTGGCCCACTTGCACTTCTTTGCGTTGATCTTGAAGTTAACTTCTCTCAGCTTCTCCAGGACCTGCCTCAGCTAGCCCTCATGCTCGTGGAGGGTCTTACTAAAAACTAAAATATCGTCCAAGTATACGATTACAAATTTATCTAACCAAGGCCAAAACAAATCATTCATACAGGGCTGGAATGTTCCTGGCGTGTTGGTTAGTCCAAAGCGCATAACTATAAACTCGTAATGCCCATACCTAGTCTGGAATGCCGTCTTGTACAAATCATCAGGGTGGACCTCTATCTGATAGCCTGACTTCAAATTTATCTTAGAGAAGTATCTGCAGCCCTGCACCCGATCTAACAAATCATCTATACGGGGCAGTGGTTCTGCATTCTTCATTGTGACGGCATTGAGAACCCTATAGTCTATGCACATTCTAAGCTCTCCCTCCTTCTTGGGGACGAAAAGAACTGGTGATCCAAATGGAGATGAGCTGGGCCTAATCCAACCCTTCTCGAGGAGCTCCTCTAACTCCTTTGGGGACATTCTGTAGATAGCCCCCTTAGGAGTCCTACTGCCAAGCTCTATCTCCATGCGATGCTGGATTGGCCACTGCTCTACTCCTGTAGGCGGCTTGGCTAAATCTGTATACTCTTCTTGCAGCTTGGCAATAGCCGAATCAAGGGGTTTCTCTTTCGTAGGCTCAGTGACAGGCCTAACATAGGCTACGAAAACTTGTTCTTCTAGTCGCTCCTCGACTAATCGCGCAAACGTGGGAGCACTGAGACAGCAATGTGCCAGGGTGTTATCTACTCCTGACACATAAAACAAGCGAGCAGTCTTGAGTTCACCTGATGGACTAGGGAGCCTACACTCGTGCTCTCTCAAGTGGAGTGTGGCCCCTGCTGCCTCTCCCCAATCCATTCCTAGGACCATATCGAAAGGAAGGTTGTCCTCTACGAGGAGAGTCAAGGAATGGAGAACTTTCTCCACCTTCCCATCCTTCGATAGGCGAAAATACTCCTGGACTCCCTCTACATAATCCTCCACTCGCATGGTGCAATTGTCTGCGAGGATGTTAACTATAGGGTCCTCTAGCTTTTGGACTTTGAGATTCAACTTCAACTTCTGCAACACTTTTCTACTGATCTAGTTGTGGGTGGCCCCACTGTCAACAAGGGCCCCTACTCTACCTCTAAAGACCTCTACATCTACTAAAACTAGTTGTCCTTTTGCATCCTTCTTCATCTTGACCCAGACAGGCATCCTCTCCTTTAACTCTTCTGCCACGCCTGTGAGGGAAGTGCCTAGAGAGACTCTAACACAAGCAGTCTCTGGACAGCTGCCTAGGCACTGGCCAGCAACCTCTGCCATAAACACATGTGGTTTGGGAGTGTCTCTGTCGTGCGTGCACTCTTCTCCACATGGTCTAGGGGTAAGAGCAATTGCAACTCCTATCGGTGGTTGCCTTTTGCTACTTGTGCAGCAAACCGGGCCTCTCTATACTTAGGGCAATATTTAATAATATGCCCACGATCACCACAGTAAACACACTGATCCTGGTCTTTATGCCTCTACCAAACGGTCTATTATAAGCCCAGAACTTCCCAAGGCCTGCCTTGTGTTAGACCAGGGTGCCATCCACCCCTCCTAGAAGGTGACCGACTGAAACGAGAGAGGTTTTGCGAGGGACCTTGAACCCTACCTCCCGCTTGGCGGTTTCCTCTGTCGCCAACCCCCTCATCGCTCTGTCCACGACCACCGGAAGCCTGGCCCCCTTGGCCTCGGCCTCCACCTCTCCTTTGCGGCCTACCTCCACAAACAAGATAGTGAAGATTATGAGTGGTTTCGGAACCCAACCGTTTCACAATGTTCTAATTGTTATGTTGGCCACTGGCCCACTCAAGCTTGTTGTTGCTAAGTGTTTGTACCACACTACGTATGACGGTTGGGTGTACTAAGTGTTTTGACGACAATGCAAATTAACACAGATGAACACTTCGGGAATCGCTCAAAAATTGAAGTCTTATACAACAAGTCTCACAAACTCACCTCGGCGGAGGCAGTGTGGGGCTGAGGGGGGAGGGGTAGGGGGAGGGAGGGGCGATCTTTCTTGAACAAGTCTTTCATCTGTTTACTATTTCTTTTCATTTGGTTTGCCGCTCGAGGAGGTTGTAGGAATAGGTGCTATCTGGCAGGTCATCTGTGATCCTGCGAAGGGTGGTTGAAAATTCGGTGGCCCTCGAAGACCGATGCTGGAGCAACGCTGGCCGGAGCCGGAGCCAGGTGGCACAACTCTGTGACCTAGCTTAGTGGGGGTGTAAGGCCTGGTAGAGAGCTCTGGGGGGCTGTGTGCGGGGGCAGTCTCAGTGGTCATCGGGGGTCGTAACTGGAGCAATGTTGGCTGGTGCTGGAGCAAGGTGGTGCAACTCTGTAACCTAACCTGATGGGAGCATGAGGCCTGGAAGAGCTTCGGTTCGTGCTGAAAACAGCCATGCTGGTGGTTGTCGTAGGAGGATTGAATGGGTTTCACCTATCTGATTTGTCGGTGGTTCTTATGAATGTCTTAGGACTGTAGGGACTCTTAGCAACCCATCCTAGGCGGTTTTGAAGCGGTTATACTCAGTGATCTGCGGCTGTTCGATGCCAGAACGATGCTGGCCAGTGCTGGGGTGTTTCCCTGTAACCTGCTGATGCAGGAGCGTGAGGCCTGGTAGAGAGGATCTGGGGATGCTTTGGGGTGGGCATCCCAAGGGACAGCCAAGGTTTGCTGCTGGGACGACGCTGGTCGGAGCTGGGGCGAGTTGTGTTGCCCTGTAACTCAGCAGGGTGGGGGCGTGAGGCCTGGAAGAGCTCAGCAGGGAGTAAGACTGTGTTGGAAAGTCTTAGAAGGGCTTGTTAGGGATGCTGATGGTTGTGAGCATTCGTAGGACCTCTGTGGCAGCCTATTGCATGAGTAGTTCTTTAATAGGTCATTAGATATTCACAGACTGATCTCACCCGAAGCCGGGTAATGGCCCCTGTATCTTAAATGATCTCAAATGTTCTCAATGATCTGTACAATTCAATATGGGACGCTGGGCCCGGTTCCCGGCACGTGCTGCTCCCCACGAATAGACTGGAGCATTTGTTATCCAGAAAAAAAAAAAGAAGAAGTTGCATCGGGGTATGAAGGTGTCACATGTAATGAACTTACTGGAGCTTTGCTGAAAGTAATTGTGAAGTGAAATATTTTGAAATATTTGAGGTGGTGAAGATGCTCAGTATTCTGAATGCCCCCTTGTGTCCGTATGCATATTGACATTGGAGATTCTAAAACTTTGAAGTTTGAAGTGCTGAAGATGCAGAAAATTTAGAACACCTCCCTATGGGTGTCCAAATGCACATTGATGCTGAATCGAAATTTTCGAAGTAGTGATGATGTTGAAATTTCTGAACCTGCCCCCTTCCCCCCCCCTGGTCTCCCGCTGTTTTGTGTTTGTTCGTAATTTTCAGCTTCTTCACCATTTCAAAATTTCCAGAGCTTTCATAATCTAAATGCATATGAATGCTGAAGGTTTTGGAGACTTTGAAATGGTGAAGATGTTGAAAAATCTGGACACGCCAAAAACTTTGAAACAGTGAAGATGTTGAAAAATCCGGACCCTCCCCNCACACACACACACACACACATTCATCCCCTGTTGTGTTTTGTTTAGAGAAGAGTGTGTTCAAATCTCAGCACCCATGTATATTTTAAATATTAGTGGACCTGTTAACCTTCTCTCAAAAGTGTAAGATATGGAGCCAGTAGTCTCCAACATGGCTAAAACTTTCTTGAGTGTGAGTCAACATGCAGAAGTGAAGGGTCACCTGTTCTCTCTGTTCCAAAGAAAGAGCGGGGTGAACTGTTACCATGTATTGATGATTTGTGAGACCAACATCTGGGCTGTATCAGGGCTGTAAATACTTTTCGGATGATTTGTTGTTGTCAGACGACATTCTAATGTTTAGTAAGACTCTAGAGGAGCACCAAGAATATGTGCGAAAAGTGTTAGGCAAACTAAGAGTGCAAGTTCAAGTTGAATCCAAAGAAGTGCGAATGGGCCAAGCAAAAAATGTTGTATCTAGAGCAAGTGATAGATGGAGATGGAGTGCAGCCCAGAGACAGGGAAACTGAAGACTGGCCTATGCAGGACTCGACACCGTTAGTTGCCACCACAAGTTGGTTAGAAACTTCAGCACCCTTACAAAAGCTATTGAAGAAAGAAGCAATCTGGCCATGGAGTCGTGACTGCACGTCTGTTTTCGAGAAGCTGAAGAAGGCATTGATCGTGTATCCAGTCTTGAAAGTAGCAGATCCGTCATTGTCTTTCGAGTTAATACCGATGCTAGCCAGTACGGATTGGGGCAATACTACAACAAGGGGATGGAAAAGGTTACTGTCCTGTGGAGTCCATGTCTAGGGAACTTCCCAGGAGAAAGTATCAGATTCTACCTATGAGAGGGAGCTGCATACTCTCTACGAAAGCAGTATCTGTTAGGTAGGCATTATAGTTTATTCGGATCATGAGACCCCACGTTCGATGAAAACCCAGGCTCATATGTCTACGAAGTTGCAGCGGTGGGTCAGAATCATAGACGAGTTCGATTTCGAGTTAAAACCAGTCAAAATTAAGTATAATGTCATTGTTTATGCACTATCACACAGAGCAGACTTCTTTGGAGCTATTACTACCTACTTAGACACTGGGACAAAACTGCAACAAAGCATTACAGATGCATACAAAGGGATAACATATATAGTGAGATAATACACAGTGTCAGAGAAGACTCAAGAACAGCTAATCGGTTACTGTTCCGAACTTCCAATGTAATGGACACAATGTGCTTCCCGGACGGCGAACCCATCCGGAGTGTAGTCCCAGGAGAGTCCCATAATGCAAAAGGTCATTTTGGTTGGAAGAAGAGCTATGTGAAGCTACTGCGTTCGTTTGCATGGCACTGTGTGAAAAGAGACTGTATCTGGGATATCCATGACTGTCAAGTATGTCAACAGGACAAGAGTAGGACTCGGGCCCCATCAGGACAGCTCAAACCACTAGTGATTCTATCAGGGCCAATAGATTCGGTTTCCATTGACTTCATGCATATGAAGGTAGGCAGTAGTAACAAGAACAGTGAAATCGTGGTTATAATTGAACAGATGAACAAGCTCTTGCATCAAACACTCCGAAACGAACAAGCTCTTGCAGCAAACACTTGGAAAATTCCGAATGTATATTAGACCTGATCAATTAGACTGGGACAAGCATTTACATCCAGCGGCTAGCTCAAACAGCAAGTCAGTGCATGTCGCATGCTAATATGGTGCAGACCAGAACCAAGAACCGACCTCTCACAGATAGAACAAGATACTACAGCGGAAGACTGAAATACCAATAATCAGACCCAATCAATGTCAAAGTGCACACTGAACATACATCATCATCATCACATGGTGTGAGTGGCCGGGCGCCACACACAAGGACGAAGGCGCCAGGCACAGATCATACACTTATGAGGAGCGGGAAAAGATGAAGAAGAGAGGGAGGAGATGAGAGGGTCGTCAACCCAAATGTCGCCGACACCGATCCCAAACAGTCCCCCCACAATTTCTCTGTCCAAATGCCAAGTCTGAATCCAAAACTGTCGCCAAATCCCAATGTCACAAGTCTCTCTCTCTCTCTCTCTCTCTCTCTCTCTCTCTCTCTCTCTCTCTCTCTCTC
>BFEA01000346.1:499608-511811 GCA_003427395.1 Chara braunii | reverse complement strand
TTACGATCCTGGTCATTCCCAAAGTGCAAATTCACAATGAAAGACAATGCCACCCAATTGCGAAAGAAATGAAAGCACTTGCAAAGAGATAGAGAGCAAAGAAGAGAGAGAAGAATAAATAGAAGAAGAAGAAGAAGAAGAAGAAGAAGAAGAAGAAGAAGTACACCAGCAAGACCAATGACAAATCCCCCCTTCTCTCTCCACCTTCCTCCTCCCTCACTTCACCAATCTTATTCTTCTTCCAATAATAATAATAACAATGAGTGGATGAACCATAATCAATATCCGAAGTTCCCTCTTACTGCTGACACAACAACAGGTCCACCATAGCTATGGCTTCCCCCCTTCTTCCTCCTCTCACATGCCTAGGCTATGGCGAACTACTGAGGGCTCTGCCCTCCTGTCAAAAGGACAACCCATAGCAGCTATGCCGCTGCTCACTAAGCCGCCATGCCTGACTCTGCCTCGAGCTTCCTTGGTGTGGCATTACCCCAACTGGGGCCTTCCAGATGCAGCGCCCAACGAGGTGATGAAGATGGTGTCCACCACAGCCAGTTAGGTACCTCGCCACTCTCCTCCCTCACCCCTTTCTTCCTCCTCCTCAGGCTGGGCTGCTCGCCATATCCAGGCTGAGCGCCCAGCTGCTCTTCTCCTCCAGGCAGCTCTTCCCATGTCCAGTGCTTGGCTCCAGCAGCAATCGCCAATCCTTTCATACCGCAAATGAGGAGGAGCTGCTTGCTCCTTCATAAGATATACTAATATAGCGGCCTACTGGCCTCTTGGGCGGTGACTTCCTAGGCCGAGCGGCCTCCCAGCAACCGGTACCTCCTCCCTTTCAAAGGGAAACATCATTGCAGGCTCTGCTATCGTCCGGACAGGCCCTAGACTCAGGCTACTTGGACTGGTACCGGCCTACCTCTAACATACCGGTTCGAAGCTTGCCCGCTCCTACAGCCCGCTGCTGCTCACTCCGTTGCTGCTCTCTCCGCCGCTGTAGAGCCTTGCTCCGCTGCTGCAGCCTGTTTGGTCTGGAAACGAGCCCTCCCTCCCTCCCTCTCTCTCTCTCTCTCCCTCTCCCTCTCTCTCTATCCCTCTTTGTGTGATTCTCTCTCTCTCTCTCTCTCTCTCTCTCTCTCTCTCTCTCTCTCTCTCTCTCTCTGTGTGTGTGTGTGTCTATCTCCGCATGTGTTGCCCAATTTGCCTGTGTTGCTTGTGCCCGTCCTGCGATAGGAGGTTTTTCTTTTTTTTTCGGCAAACAGAAATCTCCAATCTGTTTGTGGGGAGCAACACGTGCTGGGAACCGGGCCCAGCGTCCCATGTGAGAACAGATATAGAACAAATTGATGTACCGGGGCCATTACCCGGCTTTGGCTAAGCATGTCGTAGATGATCATGAACGTATGTATAGGAGCTGGTATTTGAAGTTCCTCACTTAGAATGTTCACCACCACCCGCCCAAGTTTCTTGACCGCCAACAACAGGACAGGCTCCAGGCATACTCAAACCAGTACTTTCCAAATGAATATGACTGCAAATATGGCCATACCCAGACGAATCTGACCGCAATCACGCCCGAAGCTTAGTATCAAATGTCTTTAGTATGAGAATGCTATGAGAGATAGTGTGCTGAAGAATTTTGTGCTGGCTGCAGTCTTTTTAGAAACAAGGCCCGAAGAAACCTGCGCTGCCGCAGCTCTTCCAACAGTTACAAGGCAACAAACTTGAACAAAGTAGTAAATGTATACAGGCTATTAACGTTGCCCTATACAGTCACATTGACGGTGCATTGTGTGTGGGCGGGTGATATTTTCATCGTGGACACATTTTCGGCCTTTGTGGGCTCCCACCATGAGCTAAGGGTCAATGAAAAGGAAAGGGTATATATGATAACATTTTATGCTTTCTGCTCAAGTAATCAGATAGCATCTTATTGTGCTATTGTGCTATTGGTGACTGCCTTAGGACAGTGGTAGCTGACTTGCGCTGTTTTTCTATTTTATCCCTGTCTGTGAATTATCGTTTTTGGGTCAATCCTGCCTGCGTTCTTTCGGTCATTGGTCATCTTGGCCGGGTTTCTAGGTTAGCCCTGTCTGTGCTTCTCTGAGTCAACCCTGCCTGTGTTCACGGGGAGCAACACGTGGTTTGAGTCAACCCTGCCTGTGTTTTCTCTGTTAAAAGTTGAAACTTTTTCCCATGTTTATTGATGGCGCTGTGATAACACTTTACTTCATGAATGCTGCTGAATTAATGTGCAGGGTGTTGCTCACTAGTGAGGCGAGCTCCAAGGGAATTGGCAGGTGGATTGCACTGTCCAGTGAAGCCATATTGCCGGTCCTGAGGCTTCTTCTCAGCCGAGTGGTAGATGCAGTGGTATCATGGCCCACTGCATGGGCTCCGCAAGCTGTAAGACTCCTCCTTGGGTCAGATGTAGAGCTTTCAGTCATCAAGAGTGATGGCCTACATAGCACAGAGAAACTGTCAGAAGCACATAAAGTCGAGCTTGGGCGAGAAGCCATGAAAGCGCTCAGCGGGTGGGTGATGAGCTCGTTGACCAATGCGCATGCTGACAACGTGAGCATTGTCAGAGAAAACGTTGTTGCTGCTGCCTTTGTTGTTAAATGGCTGCGAGATAGCATTCCACTTAAAACGCATCAGATAGAGGATATCAGGGCTGGGCCAAACCATGGCGAGGGAGAGGATACCGATGATTGGAATGATGGAGACGCTGATGAGGAAGAGGAGTTGGAGGAGGAGCTTGAACAGCAGGAGGAGGAGGAGGAAGGAGAGGAGAATGAGGATGGTAAGGAAGACGATGAATCTGCGCTGGATGGTGGTGCAGCTGTTGGAACTGAAGTGACAAGATTGCCCAGGAGAAAAGGGAAGGAGCGAAAGAAGAAAATTGGTCGTATTGCACATGATAAAGAGTTGGAGGTGGCCCTGGCTTCCTTTGCCGCGACTGCTGATGACTTCATTTCAAGCTTTGTTGAGGAGGTGAAGATGCCTTCTTGTTCTAACTTGCGCCACAGAATATGTCCACTGGTCATCGAACTGGCCCGAGTAGGTATTCTGCAATCAGAGGAGGGTGTGGAAGGGAGCTGGTGGGCAAGTCGCGGTCATGAAGTGATCGAATCTCTGTGCTGCGGAGATAACGAAAGGGCAGAGAGCATTGATATGTTTGTAAAACCATGTGGACAGTGGCCAAAGTGGGTCGTGAAGCCTGAGGACAGTGAAATGGTAGAGAAGCCTTTGATTCCATGCCGGCCAAGCACAGAAGGCTCCCATGACGAGGTGGGTACAGAGGGAACAGGGTCAAATTTGCTCAGCAAACCACAGGCGCAATCGCAAATCATAGCCTGATCCTTTTTCTTTCCAAGTTCCAACATGTACTTGTCATGCTCTGAAAGCTGTGCTTGCTCTTGTGTCATGCTTTATTGACCTACCCAATGGTGTCAGATAAGGCTGTTGCTTGAGATTCTTATGCGACTCTTCTGTCGTGATGCAGTGGTTTAAATTGAAGTGCGAGGACCCGCGCAGAGGTTGCATCTAACGGCTACTGTCTTCCCCCGAATAGAACATACAGTTATTAATGCTATAAGGGCCATACATTCTATTCGGGGGAAGACAGTTGTGGACATCAGTAGGGGCCCTGATATCTTTAACAAACAAAAATCGTCAAAGGATCTATCTGTGAGGGAAAGTGTAACATCCAGGAGATGTTCCTTGTGACAACCATGCTCTCAAGGCCCCTCTCTGGTGTAACAATCATCAAAGGAGATGTTCATCAGATATAATGTCACTTTCGTACCGTCTTCACCCAAATAGAACGCCTGGTCATTATAGCTGTATTTGGCACAACTTTCGGTCCCGATGCAGCGATAATGACCGGGTGTTCTATTCGGGTGAAGACGGTAGGTGATTAACTCGAGAATGACTTATAACCTCAGTAAATCGTAGCCAGCATCCAGGTGTCATTCATCGTGGCATGCCAGGGAGGTTTAGTTGGGCAGATGGTTCTTATCGAATTCCCAAAGTGTTTGGTCTGGGGAGTTGTTGTGCATGCTGTGGATTGGCTCTGGGCAGGGGGGGTGCTTGGCCTCATGGCGCAGTCGTAAAGATTTGCGATAGGAAGCTGGAATAGGAGGGCTTTTGGTGAAGATATTTTACATGCTCCCTCCTCCCTCCTCCTCCTCCCTCCTCCTCCTCCCTCCTCCCACCCCTAAGCCCTCTCCGGAAAATTAAACAGAGGGGGTATCACACACTTGGATGAAGCGTGGTGAGACATAACTGATAGTCAGTTTTCTGCAGAACTCGGGCTCTTTGGAGTTCTCAGAGCGGCAGGGATTGCTAGCGGGCAAGGACTGTAAAAGCTAACGAGCTTGTGGAATCGACTCCTTTTCACTTGCGGGCTTTGCCCAAACGATCAACCACTCACCCAAGCAAAGCAAATACTCACACAAGCAGTGATGATAAGTCGCTGTTGGTCATTGACTCACTCTCCTTAGAATAGGGAATGGTTCACAAGCAGTGACGAAAAAAGTTCTCGGACTCCCCCAAGACCCAAGAAGAAAACAAACAGGCAGCAATCACTTGCACACAATGGCGTGGCTTACTAACTGCTGCCTGATTCTCGCTCTCTGATGTTTCACGTTTACGGTTGACCATAGCATGTGAAGGATTAACAGTAGAACACCCAACGATGCGCAGTGATGCACTACCCACGAGCTAGTGCATCACTGGAATGCCATGCCATTTGCGCAGCACTCAGAGACGGCAAAAGTTGCTTCGCTTGTAGTCTCTGAGGCTCCTCTTCGATCAAACTATGGCGAGCCTGCTGATTGACTTGTGAATTTAGAACTTCCAACTCTCGAAGAGCAGACGCTTCGCGTCTGAATCCCGCGGGCTCCTCAGCAGAGTTGCGCCATCCAAGAAATCACAGGAAACACTTTTTTCACAAACTCGTTTTGTAATACAAACTCACAAAGGTTCTGCTGTACACCGACTCATCAGTGCTTTGGTTCTGTTGATATCAGGTTGGGGAAACTACTTCAAGTTTTCGGAATGCTCTGCAATCTTTCACCGTATGGGTTTCCGGATATTTCAACAACTTCGTGCATGGGTCTTTTGTAGACACCCTACCTTGGGTTGACAAAGAATCAAGCATGAGTACTTCCCTGAGAATCAAACTTAGCTTGTCGAAGGCCACAAAGTGGCAGCGGCGCCAGTTCAATGTCATTCGATTGAGTTGGATCAAAAAGAGTTGCAAACAGGAAGTCGTAGAAGGCGGAAAGGTACAATGACTATGTAAATAGTGGTGGACAGCGTTACCTGAGCGCTCGTCACTGACTGTTGTGTAGCTGGCCAGTCCATAGCGACCCATTGGGCCAGTTTGGTGACGGGGCGGCCTTGTGCATGCCCCAGGCCCTTTGAAACACTTGTCATATACCGTTAAATATGAAAAGGTTGTACAATGTGATATGTCGAGAAACTAAAGGAACTTTGAAGTGGCGTTTTTAATGTCCGTCTCACGTTCAGCGACGAGGTGAACGATCTTTCCAGATCTTTCTGAAAGGAACAGGACTGCTGCTTCCCAGAATAGAACACAGTCAGAACCATAAGGCCCTAAGTTCCCTAACGTTTTATTTTCTTTTTGTTTTTTGGAAAGATGAAGGTGGAGAGAGGGAGAGAGGGAAAGGAAAAGGGTTTCGGCAATTGCTGTGGTAAGCAGACATTCCCATGCAGTATTTCAGATCTCAAGTGAGCAGATGAAGCTTTTCTTCACACTGTCTGGATTTATGTGTTCTGTGCACTCTCTCTGCCATTTGACAGGTTGATAGAGCTTATTGGAGGATCGCGGCATTTATTGCAGCGTTGGCCACTCGTATAGGTCCGTCAGAGGTGTTTGGGACAGTGAAGGTCGAAGGAGATGGGCATGCTGGTCTCGCAGATGTCACAGGCAACGAGGGAAAAGTGAGTCCCGATATGAGCATCCTGTGCGAGAGGGAAGTGGAAGACAACCGTCCAGCAGAACAGGAACGAGGAAATCCGGACAAGTCTGCTTCTCCCTCTGGCATCTTGGAACCTGTAGGGAAATGTGAGCATGCAAGTGCAAAATCAGGCATTAGGAACAGGGCATGGCTTGTGGTGGAATTGTTGTGTGCTTGGGAATGGCCAGGAGGAAGCGCCGTTTCTGACGTTCTGCCATTCCTCCAATCTAGGAGCTGTGGCTCCAGTGGAGAGGATGCGGCGACCGTCAAAAGCGTTGTGGATGCATTGTTTCATGGAGCGACTAAGAGTCACGGGGATGGTGACTGTCTTCGTGACGTTTTCTCCGGATGGATGTGCGAGACGTGGGAGGACGAGTATCTTGATATTCGAGAACCTTTCCTGAGAGGCTTGGTCTGTGTGGCTGGATGCTTGGTGAGGAAAGGTGTGTGGGCAGTTGAGGAAACATGGACTCTTTTTTACCAATACTTACGAGGGATGCAGACCGAGTCATCTGGGGTCAGTGGCAATGATCACGATGGTGTGGTGGTTAGAGTTCTTCGTCAAGTAATGCCAGTGCTGAGAGGGGCGTCTGTCAGAGGATGCGAAGATATGCTGGATAGAAGGCAAAACTGTCAGCACCTGGACTCAGAGCAACTTCAAGGCACGGTGGAGGTGTGGTTAAGACAGGCTCTGGATGCTGTCCCGATTTTGGGGAGTCTCCAAGATGCAGAAGCAGAATGTGAGTGTCATTTCTGAAGTCTTTGGGTCACTAGAAGCTAACTTCTCTGTCATGCCGTCGTGGATTTGGTGTGGGGAGCAGTAGTGCTGTATGTGGCTTCTGTTTGGGCACTGCCATGGGGCCCTGCAAGGCACCAACCTTAGGGGAATTCATCATTGACCTGCAAATTTGCCATGTTGTGTGAAATTTCTTGGTGTGCTGACGTAGATACACTTGATCCCCCATTGAATATCCCAACCTCTGAGATTGATGCCCCAGATGAGTTGCGTTGCTCGAATTGAGGAAAGAGCTGGTAAACTTGTGAGGGGGCATCAGGTTTGAAGAATCCTTGCCAACCACAAAAAAGTAATACATACACAAGGTGGGTCGAGGAATGAAGTGTGGGAAAGGATGATGTGCATGGAGATTCATATTAGTTACATGGCTCTGTTTCTTGGCCAGAGAAGGAACAGGCCCAACGCCCTCGTAGCTTGCATCCCTTTTTTCTTCAGTGTCTCTTTCTCCGGATGGAACATAGTCACGGGAAGCTCACTTTTTGTTTGTTGAAGGGGGTGTATTGCCAAGGGCATATTTGGCTAAGCTCTTTCTTCCGTTTTGAAATACAAGCAATTTCCAACTGCAGTGGCACGTCTGCTTGTCGAAGATAGGTGGAGAGGATGTAAGCCTTCTCTTGTCCCAGACGTTGTGTCTGTCCTATCAGATTTTGCCATGCTCATTATTCAAACTGGGCGGACATTGCCGCTGTTGGCTGTACAGTCTGCTGTGTGTGTGATGTGCTATATGCATAGTCAGTGCTATGTGTGGGTATGTGGTCGTACTACAGAAAATAATGTGGTACGTCGGGGAAATGTGTAGGGTGTGCCCACTTTGCATACACATCGTGAGCTATGTGCTATGTGAATGTACAGTGCAGTCTATAGCATGTAGCTTGTACTATGTCTAGACCACGTGCCCATCTTGTATGTGGCATATGCCATGGACGGCAATGTTTTCCATCTTATCTTTACAACTCTCTTAAAGCTTATTGGCCGCAGGCACCTATACAGGCGCCGAGCCCGACTGGTCAAGGGCTGTCCGATTTTGTGATTGGTGGTTTTCCGAAAACAGAAGTTTTTGGCCTCAACTCGCAGCGGTCTTTGAACACATCTTTGTGGCACAGACCAATGCGTGGTGCCTCCTTTGCTCTCCTTTATGATCCTTCATTTGCTGACACCTACAGGTAGTGCGGCCATTTCGGTTTTAGTGCTTCTGAAAATGTGAGGTGCACGGGAGGTGTCTGATAAGTGGGGCTGAATCTCAAACGATTTTGTATTGTCCATCGTGGTGTCAGCTCGATATGAGAAGAAGACGCATTTTGCGTTTTGTTTTCTTTTGACACTGCGGCATGTGATTTGTGCTCTTTTGTGGCAGTCCGTATGTGGTTCTCCAAGAAATTGCGCCTTTCTTTTGTGGGGCCCTGACAACCCGTTTGGTTTCCTGCGAAATCACACACTTTTCTTTCGTGCCGCCTCCAATGTCGTTTTCCAAGAAATCACTCTGGCGTATTTTGCATCCGGAGAAATCATGCACTGTGTGTCCTGTCTCCCACTGTGCCATTATTAGTTCATATTCCAAGAAACCGTGCATGTGCCCCGTTCGGTCCGGGTCCCAGGCACAGATGTGGGCGGTTTGAGACTTGGGACAGACACAGATGCATGCATGCACACATGCACACACACACACACATAAGGCCCATCTGGAAAAACGTTATTGTACAAAGTGAAAGACCATCACTTGAATAGGCAAGAAGTAAAAGCACTGTGAGGTATGAAGCTTACTCGCACTATGATTCTGACTCTCGGGGGTAATGGGGATAAATACAATTATTGGATTATGGATTTAGTGAAACAAGTCGGCCCACCGCAGTTACACCCGCAGCACAGCTCTTCCTGTCCCCCACCTCTCTCTCTCTCTCTCTCTCTCTCTCTCTCTCTCTCTCTCTCTCTCTCTCTCTCTCTCTCTCTAAAAGAAACTGAAAAAACGCCGGATACAGAACGGTTTGTCCTCCCACTCCTCGTCCGCCACCTCCTCCTCATCATGCCACTGCTCCACCCACCCTCCTTCTGCCACTCCCTGCTCTGCCCTCACATCCTCCTCCCTGCTCACCTCCTTCTCCCTGTCGACTTCCTTCTCCTCCATTACCCTCTCCTCGTTCCGCTCCTCTGGCTTCTACTGCACCATCACTTCCTGCTGCTCCTCCTGCTTGCCCTCTTTCCCCTCTCCTCCTCGTCTCGTACGTTATGGAGTGGGAGGAGGAGGGACGGGATGGAAGGTGTAGATGGGGCAGGAGCCTGGTCATCCCGCTCCTCGTCCTCCTCCTCCTCTTCCTGCTCTTCCGCCTCCCGCTCATTGTCCTACCTCCTCCCACTCCTCCTAGCGATTTTGGTTGCGGTCCTTGTTCCACTCCTCCCACCGCTCCTTTCGTTTGTTGCCATCCTCGTCCCGCTGGTCATCCTCCTCCTTCTCCTCGTCCTCCCAGCTATCATCCGCCGCCTCTACGCTCCATTTCTTCTGTCTCTTCCTCCTGAGGCCACCCTATCTCTTCCTCCCATTCGTCGACCTGGTCCTGCCGTTCATTGTCCTTCCCCTCTGCCTTCTCTGGTTCACCGCCTTCCTCCCACTCGTCGTTCCGCCCCTCCTCCTCTCGTCCCTCCAGCTGCTCTGCCCCTCCTCCTCCAGTTCCTCTTCCTACTCGTCTTGCCCCACCTCATCCCATCCCTCCTCCTCCCACCCGCTGTCTTCCCCTTCCTCATCGCACTCCTCCTGCCGCTCCTACCATTCGCTGTCCACCCCCTCCTGTGCATCATCATCCCCCTCCTCCTGCCACTTGTTCTCCTCCTGTTCATCGTCTTCCCACTCCCCTTACCGCTCCTCTGCCAGTTCACTTGGCTTTTCTCCACCACTGACCAAATGTGCAAAATGAGAATGGATCTTTGGCTGGAACATGGGAAAATACACGACCGTATTTTTTGTCTTGAGAACGCACGGCCATATTTTGTCTTTCTTGCATGTGGCGAGTACTGGAGCTGGCAGATCGGCGACTGGTAGAGCAAGGCCTGCATTTGGTGAGTAGTGAAGCTGGCAGATTGGCGAGCAGTACAGCAAGGCCCCGGCCTTGCTATGTACTCGTAGTCGAACGTGGACGCGACCCAGGCGGAAAGAGGTGTGGCCACCCGACGCACGCCCACACCCCTCGACCGCTCCTTATGTACTTGAAATTCGAACATTCTATGCTTTGTGATCGCAGTCCTCCCTAAATGCTGCGCGGTTGGTCCAACTCCCTCCACGAATTTTCGTGGGCCCACGGAAAGCGTCATGCGAGGACCACTTTTTGTTTCAGTAGTATAGGGATACTGGACATTTTGAATGATTCTTTTTCATTTAGGTATTTGGTGAGCTTTTTCAAATAGCGGGCAAGCTCAGTTGGTTGAGCACGTATGTGGCACTCGGAAGGTTGTGGGTCGGATCCCCAACGCCGTCCTTTCAATCCCTACGCCCTCCTGGGAGATGCTTCGGGTTTACCAGCGGATATTGTTGGCTTGGGCTTCCTGGCTGGTTGTCTGTACCAGCCCACACCAGGTGTTAGGAGCTTGGGTAATGCTGTGCGGCTGGTCCAACTCCCTCCACGAATTTTTGTGGGCCCGCGGAAAGCGTCATGCGAGGACCACTTTTCGCTTCAGTAGTATAGGGATACTTGATGTTTTGAATGGTTCTTTTTCGTTTAGGTATTTGGCGAGCCTTTTCAAATAGCGGGCAAGCTCAGTTGGTTGAGCACGTAAGTGGCACCCAGGAGGTTGTGGATTTGATACCCAATGCCGTCCTTTTGATCCCTACACCCTCCTGGGAGATGATTCGGGCTTACCAGCGGATATTGTTGGCTTGGGCCTCCTGGTTGGTTGTCAGTACCAGCCCACACCAGGTGTTAGGAGCTTGGGCACTGCTCCCTGCACAGAGCAGAGATACGTATACGTAGACCCATAACCTTGGGATAGTTTAGTTCTGGTTAGTTAATTTAAGGTAGTCTTAGATCCTAGCCAAAGATCCTGGCTCCAATCTCGTCCTGAACCAGTGGAATAGTTTGCTTCCCGTTGCTGGATTAAGGTAGGGATTATGGTCGGACTTCTAGACAAGTGTGGGTAGGTAGATAAACAGGAAAAACGAAAGAAAGAATATCCTTATCATATTCCTGTCAATTGAGTTAATCTTACTTGCTGTCAGTTTCAACTTTATTGTTGGAGCTGGGGTTTGAACTTTGAACCCAGGTACATATCATGAGGTACCAACTCCCTGATGGTTGGGGATGGTTTTGAACCCAGGCACAAATCCTGAGTTGCCAACTGACTCATGAGTGCTGCAACCTGCTGATTTAAACTTATCCCACAAATGCCTCTTCCAGTGCCTCTTTGCTGTTTCTTCGTGAGCTGTTCTCACAGCCCGAGGGTGACGGTCCGAGGCCTGTTGCATACGTTGATTGGTTTATAGCCTTGGGCGCTGCGCCCGTTTACAGCAGAAACGCCCTTTGGGGCAGAAAACGAAAATAGGGCGAATTCATTTTTTTTTCTGAGTGGGGATCTGGGCCGCCCGGGTGACCTGCAGGGGCCCGAGGGAGGTCCCGGGCGGCCTGGCCGGGCAGGGCTGCCGGTTGGGGGGCGGGCCCCCCCAGCGCACTCACCTGTCGGGGGATTTCAGACCCCCTTTGTGTGTGTGTGTGAGAGAGAGAGAGAGAGAGAGAGAGAGAGAGAGAGAGAGAGAGAGAGAGAGAGAGAGAGAGAGAGAGACGTGTGTTCAAATCATACTTGCGGCGCGTCTAATGCACGGGGGTGCCGCACGCGGATGCACGCACGCACAAATGATGCTTCGGAAGGATCCCTACAGCATATTAGTTAGGACCCGACGTCATGCAGAGATGCACTTCAAACTTGTACTCCTTGAGGGTGGGCAGAGAATATATAGTCTGGATTCGAATTCAGGTCTGTGCATCTCGGTTATGGGTCACTATTTCTCTGTTTTCTCATTTTTCTTTTCTTTTCTTAGGAATACGTGCAGTGGCCCTAAGGGCCTCTACTCACCAAATGCACGAAAGACAAAACATATGGTGGCGTATTATTCCACGTTCTGCAGAAGATTCATTCTAATTTTGCACATTCGTGAGTAGTGCAGCCAAGCCGTAAGAGTCATGTGCAGAGACCAACAGGGCCTAGCTACGTGAGCAACCCATAACTGCTGAAACACAGACCTGAATTCGAATCTTGAGTATATATTCTGCCAGCTCATGCTCTACGTCATATTCACTGCCTGCCTCGATTTTGGTGGGGAGGTCTGTGCTACATGGCTGCGAAATCTTAAGATAGCCTGCATGGGCCGTCTGAGCCGTGTTAAGGGGATCCGTTCTCTCTCTCTCTCTCTCTCTCTCTCTCTCTCTCTCTCTCTCTCTCTCTCT
>BFEA01000346.1:475738-491120 GCA_003427395.1 Chara braunii | reverse complement strand
TCAGAGATTTGACTAAGTCCTACTTGCGTTCCTAATGAGTGATCAATAGATCGCAAGCTGGCTACTTGATTGAGCGGGTCCTCTGTATGAGAGGTCCGCTCCGATACCAAACTGATGCATACTGTAACGTGCAGACCAGAACAAGAACCGACCTTTCAATACAAAGTATAAGATAGCACAACGGAAGACTTAGATACCGGTGATCCGAACAATCAATGTTGAAATGCAGCCCTGAACATACATCATCATCATCGTTACATGGTGTGAAATGGGCCTGGCGCTTCACACAGGAAGACTGCGCCAGCCCATACCATACACAGACGAAGAGGAAGGGGGTAGATGAAGAGGAGGGGGAAGATGGGAATGTCGACAACACCAAGTCTTCGGCACAAGCCCAAATAGTCCCTCGTCGAAATGTCTGAATCCCAAATGTCAAGTCTGGATCCAATGTCGTCAAGTCTCAAGTCACAACTCGGTCTCTCTCTCTGTCGTAGTCTGAGAAGTCAGGTGGCGAGAGGGTGAGAAGAGAAGGTGGACTTGGAAGAGGAGGAAGAAGAACTCTCTCTCTCTCTGTGTCCAGTACTAACCTGTGAAGTTGGCGCCTTGATGCAGGTACCACGAAGATGGAGCTGGAGCGATGGCGCCACAGGTAAGTAACACTGGCCTCCGCCAGTCTCTCTCCCACTCCACGATCTACCACCTACCAGCGCCCAGCGCTGAAGACTACAGCTACAGCTATGGCGCCCAGCGCCGAAGACTACTACTAGCGCTACTACTACTAGCGCTGAAGACCACTGCCGCGCTCCTCCTGAGTGCTGCGGCCGAGATCCTGAAGACTACCCTTGCCGACTGACCACTACCTACTGACACTACCTACCTGTGAAGTGCATGGGAAC
This sequence comes from Chara braunii, assembly GCA_003427395.1. Classification (NCBI taxonomy): domain Eukaryota; kingdom Viridiplantae; phylum Streptophyta; class Charophyceae; order Charales; family Characeae; genus Chara; species Chara braunii. Next base: position 490,224 of record BFEA01000346.1, on the reverse strand, counting down.
TTCCTATGTACTACGGGTGTGCCTCCTGAGCCTGCCGAAGGGAGGCAGGGGCTGCAGCTGCAGCTCCTGCTCAAACTCGTGAGGAACAGGCTATTTCTGGCCTGTTYYGCATCCCTGTTTMCRTGCCWRAGTCTTAGGGGCAGGTCGAAACAATGAGGGCCTGAAAATGGCCCTCCGTTTCAGGCTGAAAACTCTGGGTCTGAAAAGACCCAGAAATAGGCTGAAACGGGGTAGGGCCTGCAGGCCCTCGTTTTTCAGCATCCAGGCTGAAACGAACGGGGCCTGTAAGCCCTAAGTTTTAGGCTTTCAGGCTGAATGTCCGGGACGGGCCCTGGAGGGCCCGTGTGGCTACGCAGTATGCCACACAAGAACTTATAGCAGCAATTAATTCTCTTATCGAAAAAAAGCTTTAAAATAGTCAATTTAGATGATATTGACCACCTAAAGAACCGTCGTGTACACTTGATTGCMGATATGCTACAAAGCCAAGTAAGAATTGCACTTAATCGACTAAAACGAATGATAGCTGAAGTAATGCGGGGAATAAATAAAAGAAAAAATCTACCATCTGTGCAAAACTTCGATAAAAAACCTACTCGCCAATAATACAGAGCCAGTGTCTGTAATTTCAATCGCCATAACACTACCACCATGGGTGAATAGGTCATAGCAGGGAAGTGCAAAATCACACAGCGGCAAAAAGAAAGAAGACACACAGGAACACGGAAACCAAAGGAATCAAAGGAGGCAGAAACACCATCATGCTCACATGAAACGACACAGCACCGAACGGAAACAGAAACTAATGCGAAAAGGAGGCCCATCCAATAAAAAACAATCAGGAACCGAAGCACCAATCACGAACAGGTGGCTTCTTTCCTGCAGAACTGAACCTTCCAAGCTTGCCAACCTTAACTCTCTGCGCATCCGCGTGACCGTGTTAGTCTTAGATCGACACGCAGTCCCTCCAGCTGTCCTGGGCTGCTCCCCTCAAAGCAGAGGGAGCAGGAAAGCCCCAGAAGAGTTTGTATCAAGGACCGAGGGACAACACCCTGATCAGTTCCATGAAGGTTTGTAGCAGCGTGCAGATTATGGCCCTCAGCTGCCCCCACTTCATGGCGGCAAGGGATTCCTAACTGAAATTACTCGGAACTAGAAATGACCAAGAGTCGATTACAACTCTTGCGGTGCACCCTCCTAAACACCCGCGTGTTCTTACCCTGCGCCACCATAGCCACCCTGACATCAAGTTCTGGCATACAAGCAACCGGTTCCGCCAATGTTGTCAATGCAATCCACCCCACACCCAAATGTCGCCGCCGGGGCGGCCTTAGCGCCGGGATTTTCTGCTTGCTGTGGCTTCAATCAGGAATTATCTTCCAATAGATTGATGCCAATTGGAGTATGTATTGTATTTGTATTGTATATTGAATACATTGTCACGGGTCTCACTTCGCTCACAAACTCAAGGGTGAATTCAGCCTTTAGCCCTTTCTGTGTGAGGATCTGGGTCCTCGGCAGGCCTACGGGGCCCTGTTGCAAATGTGTCCGCCCTAAGTGAAGGAGGGCCTAACAAACATGAGAGGCCCTCAGCAGTCAATTTTGTATTTGGGGTCCAGGCAGTTGTGACGCGTCAGTTGGTTGAGGGAAACACAGGCCGAGCAGCAAAGACATTCCACGGCCTTCCAGGCCTTTCCGAAAATGCAGGCCCTGGGCGAGAATTGCAGCCTCATACACAGACAGTTGGGAGGCCCAACTGAACAAGGCCCAGTGGCTGCAACAGAGGCACGGCCTCCCGGGGCCTACCGGAAGCTTCTGGGCCGAGGCCCAGGCCAGCCAGGCCGTGAAGGCAGGCCGGCTCTTTCCATTTAGGGAAAAGCTCGCGGCCTGGAGAGGCATTCAACACTTGCATGCTGGCGGCAGCGCTGTTGGAGCGGACACTCGTAGGCTGCTGCTGGCGCTGAGAGGCAAGGTGCTAGCGCGTGCGGTCGTGCAGGAAGCAGGGCACTGCTGAGGGCAGCGCCATAGCCCAGCTTCCATAGCTGGATGGGCTTGGACTAGAGTGAGGCGCAGGGGTGGTCTTCGGGTGTACAGAGAGAAGACGTGGGAGTAAGTCAGGGGAGAGAGAGAAGGATGATGATGATGACGTGAGGGCACATACCTGGTATTGGCGATGGTTTGCATTGGGCAACATCTTCAAGTACTTCGTGGGCTGCTGACGTCAACTGTTGCATTGCCAATTAGTAGGCAGACTGTAGCTGTGTAGAAAGTCGGCTGGGCGCTGAGCGCCAAGTAGGGAGATAGGGCCTTGACACTCATGTTGGTGGTGGCGAGAGCAAGCTCTCATTGACATTGTTTTTCAGTGTTACGATTCTTCGTTGGTGTTATATTGGTGCATTTCTGCTTTCTGGACACTGTGATACTATCTGGCCTTCAATGTGATTGTGCATTCTGGATATTGTCATCTCGCTATTGCTCATTTTCCTCGGAATTTGGTATCGGAGCTGGTTCGGACTGCGTTTCATTGATTCTTCGCAATAGCTGTTTGGTGCTTCGCATGAGCTGTGGGGCAGTGATAAGGCTTGGGCGTTGAATGTTGGGCGGCCCAGGGTTGTATGGGCGCGCCAGGAAGCTATGTGGTGACATCAAGGGTGTACGCTGGGTGATGAGAGCTCGCTGATGTGGCATTTAAGCCGAGGCGGGACTACATTCTGCTGTTGGTTGTGGCGAGGCAAAGACCGGTCATCATCAATGCCCATCAGGTTGCCGGTGAGAAATCTGTGGTTGGGGGCAGCATTATGAGGTACGTTGCTCTCTTCCTTATCTACCCTCTTCATTACTTCTTACCATGAGGAAGTGAGTTCTGTCTTGAGAGTCCTCTCAATGTGAGGTGTCGCGAGCACCCAACCTTGACAGTCGACATTCTTCCTAGGCAGCAAGCTAGTGGGAGACGGGCGAAGCCTCTGAAGGGCCCTGGATGAAGCACTCGGGTCATGATCGCCATGCCAACCCACTGGGACTAGTACACGCATGCTTTGCCGCAAGTCCTTGGTTCTGCTGCTGCGCGATAGAGGTCATGCAGGGCATGCCAGCCCTTTGAACAGATGCTCACCAGACCGTCTATAAATATTTCTGGCAGGATTCGGTGTTGAACCCTGGCTGTGATCGTTAAATAATTCCTGTTTGCGACGTTAAATAATTCCTGAGGACCTTTGGGGGCTGTCCTAAAACTGCCTCTTGATCAGCCACATCAAACTGGATGTAAGCCTCGTTGCATGTATAGACTTGGGGCACAGGGGCGGGCCGGATTGCACACCTTCAGACACACTGCTCAACCAGATGCTCAGGACGTTGACACAAAGAGACTACTCAAGAGGGATACAGGGAGAGGAGGGATTCTGGTAACTGTTCGTTGTGACTCTAATTTAGTTAAACTGCCATCCAGCATGCATCTCCAGAGGTAATCACTTTTATTTTTGATTATTTAGTTGTACGGACTTGGTGACAACTAACAGACAGCTGCAGACAGGATAGTTCTTTCCTTGCTGCATGGCGTTCTGTTTTAGAGTAATCTAAAAATAGAAATAGATTTACCTTCAGGACCTGACATTGATTGCTGGTTACCACTTGACTACTTCTCTCCAGATTGACCAAACTTATAGCTATACAATAATCGGTTGTGTGTCAGGCTGAGGTAGGATCCAGTGTGGATTCTAGTTTACATCACACACACTGTAGTCCATGAGCGATGCAGGCGGTAGTGAGGAGGATGAACGAGTAGTGGAATCTTTTTTTTTTTTTTTAACCGGGCCCAGTGCCCAAGGCTGATATTATCAATAAGAAGATTGAGGCCGGGGTCCTCACAGTCTACCCGGAGTGACCGAACCGAACATGCTGAGAACCGGGCTTAGTGTCCCTCATCTGATGATGATGATGCTTATGATGAAGATAAACTCTTGTTGATTCTATGAAAACTGTGAGATAATAATACCAATGATGATGATGATGATTAGTATGCAAAAATTATAGAAGGCTATGCTATATCAGCAATTCTGGCCTCCTAATCCAAGAACAACTCCTAGCCCTCGCTGTACCAGGATATTACATCTTAGAGACAATGCCATCCTAACCAACGTCAACCATAGCTGACCTGTTCTCGCCACCTAGACTATCCCTGGACCCATAGGTTGTCTAGGCAGGCCCCCCAAGTTCGCCTTTGGATTGCCTTCCTCCCTCAGATCTCTCTGCAAGGCCTCGCACTCCTGCCATTCGCTGGTTACAGGGCGACGCCCCAGCTCCGGCCAGCGTTGTTCTGACATCGACAAACCATGGGCACAGAACAAAGCAACACTGCAGATATCAGTCCAGAGACGACCATCCCTGAAATCCTATATCCCGAATGAGTATAACTTTTTTTTTTTTTTTTAACTGCTGATTCTACGAAGTGCAATCAGACTCTTCTCAAACACACTTTTCATGCATGTAAACCGCAACGCAGCATACTGGCGACATGCGCCCACTCAAAACTCAGAGATATGGCTTTCAGATACGAGTTCACTCTCAATTGGCTATGGTGACTTCAGCGCCCAAACATCTCACTGTTCACATACACTGGATCACCCTGGATATCCCACACGCATCAACACTCGAGCACACACACACACTCACTACTAACTACAGCTATGGCAGCTATGGCTGCTTCTAACCTATCGCTATGCTAACTCCTCCTCTCTTGCCCACTGCGTCCTCCGGGCTCATCTGCAGACCTCCTTGCACAAGTCGCYGTGGCAGCGCTTCCGCATGGCTCACGCAGGAATGAAATAAATGGCTGGGCGCTGCCTCTTGATTTATACTTCAGAAACTCGTTGGTCTGCCCTTTGCCATCGGCCCTTGGTGCTTACAGTCCCCCTGTGGTACTTGCTGGACCGGACTGGGACTGACTGGACCTTCTGCTGACTGACTGTGGACTCACCGCTATCCTACCGCCGTTGCACTGCTGTTGCACTGCGGTTTAGTCCACCACTTGCCTCACCACTTGACCACTTGCCCACTTGCCTACCTTCTAGAAGGTCTACAGCTAAGCTTCCGGAACTCACTAAGACTCCTACGCTATAGACCTACAGATCGAACCCCTGCTGCCTATGGACCTACGACAGGCGTACCAACTGCCTACGAATACCCAGGTCACAGGTTCAATTCCCGGGGTCTACACAGATACTGTACATGGGTAGGGTGAGGTCTAGGGATCGAACCCTGGGTACTGCATCCGCTACTGCTAAAAGGTGAAAACCGTTTCAGAAGACTGTGAGATAATGATACTAATGATGATGATGCGAAAGATGATGGAGATTAGTAAATCAGCTGATGATGACAAAGATAATGACTACATCCGCAACTCGCAGCCTCACAATCCATGAGCAAGTCTTAGCTTTCCCCTAAACCAGACTCGGCACTCCAAAGATAAAATCAACCTGCCCAATACCTGCCATTGCCGTCGTGTTCTAACCACCAAAACTATACCCGGCCTCAAAGGTTGTCTTGGTAGTACCTCCTAGTTTGCCACTGGATTGCCTTCCTCCATCGACAAATCCCCAGATCAGGCCTCACGCTCCTGCTACAAAACAGGTCACAGGGCAAACACCCCAGCACCACCCACCATCGTTCTGGCATCAGCAAACCAAGAGCTCAGAACACTACTCCTCTAGCAAACACCAGCCAGGATTCAGCTATCCGTGAAATCCTGTTATCCATAATAGAAGAAACCAAATGTCACCCAGGGAGTGTCACAGCCAACTAAGGTGGACATAGCGTAATTAGCCTAATTAGTGATGTACTACCCTTGTCCTGGTTCTTTAAAGACAGCCGTCTGTCTCCCAGGCACTTGTGCAGTACTAAAATAGTTAGTGCTTAGAAAATTCCTCCCGCCCTCCTCCTTCCCAGCCTGTCCCTTCACTGCCTCCACCGACAAAGAGTGTCGAAATCAGACCTTCCCCGTCAGCCCCAACTTGGAACAGTCCCATTCTCACACCCTACAACCCAGAGAAATCCAGTTCCCACCCAAAGTATTCCTCTGCCTGCCCCATACCCTAATCTGCCTCGGCTTAGGTTTGATGTTCGCCCTCACATCTGCCACAGGCCCAATGTAGAGTATCCCCCACAATCTGCTCATACCCCCTCCCAAGCATCACTACCCTCGTTGTGAAGCTTGTGTAGAGCAGAGCTCGCCCCCTCTAAGAAACCCTCATACAAATTTTGAAAGAAACATTGATACACACGGAAGAGGAACAAAGAAAAATATGTCAATTACTGGGGAAAACTTGTGGGAGATTCCAAAAGAAGATGAGATGTGACATGTGTGTAATTAACTAAGTTGATGGATAACAGGAAAGATTAATTAATAATAAATTAATTAATTCAAAATTTAGGTATCCAAAATACCATTGCGGCTAATTATCGGGAAATCCAGTATATGATGAAAAGAATAGTCAAGAATATTTTGAGATTTTAGTTAGGATATTAGTTAACGAAGATAAAAGTCGAAAAAAAGTTGAGGTATTACTTAAAGATGATACTTACAAGGAAGACTGAGTTGGTAATTTTTGGAAAGATTGATCTGATGGAATATAGTACCTACTAACAACTGGTAGACGAGAATAAAAGTGAGGAAAAAGTCTCAGAGAAAATCAACAGATTATGACACAATAAGCTATGTGGGTTCCCTCCTCCCCCTCCCCTCTCCCTCATTCTCTCCTTATCCTCGTGACCTCCCTATTACCCCTAGTCACACTCTCCTCATCTCCCTCCTTTACCCTCTTCCTCCTGTGCACCTCCCTGCTTCCTACACTCTTCCCCCCCCCGCCACTTCAGACATTGTTATCCCACTTACTTTGTTCCCTCTCGGAAGCAGCGCAGAGCATCCCGAAAAGCAAAGCAGTGCTCAGATCTCCCTAAAACGAAGCAGCAGCAGAACCTCCAACACTAAAGCAACAAACCGGCGAGAGCAGAGAAAAATCATCAGCACAAGAGAAAAAGAAGAAAGGGCAAGAATAATAGAAAGTAGGAGCATAGGGATAAGAAGGAGGGGAGTGAGATAGGTAGAAGAAGAAAAGGAAAGAGAAGAAAGAAAGGACGGGACATGGTGGAACAATTATCTTTCCCACCCCTCCCAATCACACTTGTCATATGATGATGATGATGATGATGGTGATGATGATGATGATGATGCTGTTGCTGCTGATGATGACGATAATTAGGGTTGTCACTAATGGTTTTGATGATGACAATGAATATGCTGATGAAAATGAAGATGAGCCATGTTGATCATCACCAATGATGAAAAGAAGAAGACTACGCTGGCGAGCCGAAGAAGAAAGTCCCCAAGTTGAAGCAGCTTCCTCTTGCAGAGACCGTTGCACGCTCGTAGAGTCCGCACTCAATATCTTATGTCGATCATCCTCCCACTCCCTGTGGTAACACTCTTCTCTTCTCCCCTCGCGGCAAGCCGACCTCCCTCCACTATAACCCGCAAGTAAAAGAGCGAGAGTGATTTGTCAAGGAGCTTTTATCTTTAAAAAAGACAGCAAGCTCCCATCCATTCGACATACTAGCTTGTAGTATCGCCCGAATGAAGCGTGAAGCAGCGAGATGGCACAATGTGCTTTCAAAGGACAGGAAATATCAAGTGACATTATTGTTCCACGTTCTCGCCTTGTAATCCCCCAAAAAATCTTCGCAACTAGCCAACACCCACCCCAGGTATAGAAGACAACGACGCCAAGTCAGCGCTAACGTGGCAGCCAGTAAACAAGTGACTGCCATGGCCGCTCTCCAGCCAGCAGTAGCGTTTGCCCGACCACCAGCAACGTCTGCAAACTTTGTTTGAAGGCCGCTCCCACGCTGCGAGTAGCACGCGCGTGCCCCACAATGCGCGCCCACCCGCTCTGCCAGTTGCACTCGCTGCGCATGCCCTCACTCCTCGCCAGCGCACCCACCACCAGCGTCCACGCGGCCCCCCGGAGCGCACGCCCACACCAGCAGCAACGCCCGCGTTCGCAGCACCCCCATCTGCACTCAGTCACCTTCTTGGAGTTAGGCCAGCGAGAGGAAAGGAGGCTGCGAAGGGAATCCAGGGAAAGGATGACATTAGAAAGGGCTCGGGCAGCGACAACCAACGTTGAACGGACACTTGCAGCAGCAAGGCTAGCGGATGCTAGAGTCCAGGTTGTGGTTGCGATGGCTACCTCCTCTACAGTGTCACAGACCTTGTCCCAGGCCTCTTCGTCAGGTGTCAGTCAAGGTGTCTCTCAGAGTTTTGTTAGTCAATCTGTTGGCTTGCAAGTCAGCCAACAGATTCCACTCACACCTGAGGATTATGAATCCTCCAAGCAGAAGAACTGCATGATCAACTACAGCAGCAGTTGAGAGAGGCAGCGGAGAGGAGGCAGAGGGCAATCACGAGAAAAGCTAGACTAGGAGCTAGGAGGTAGGAGTTCAGGAACTTAGAGGCACTAGACCAGTTGACACTTGACCCTGCTATGCAAGCGCTGCGTCGCTCACTCTTGTGTGTGGTGGAAACGCAGGTTGTCCAACAGGAAGTGCTGGCCGAACTAGTGGAAGGGCAGAAACGAATTTTGGCTGCACTGCAGGCTGCTTGTCCTATGATGAGACAACCTCGGTATGCTGTAGCTCCCCCTTCGGTTGCGGGTCCTTCAGTGACGCTGTCGCCGGTAGGTCCCTCTTTCTCTCCTATGTTTGGCACGCCTCTCACAAGTAGTCAACCAATAGTTAGTGGTCCACTTCTTATCTTTTCTTCCATACCATCGAGGATGGTGGCAGCTACAATTCCATTGTTTGGTCAACAGCAGGTTAGCATGCAGCAACCTATCTCACTGGCTATGCAGCCACTGCAGCAATCACCTGGGTAGATCCAACCTATGCAGTGGATGCCCAAGATACCCTTGTTGAGTCCTAAGCCCTTCTCTGGTGATAGGAAGAAGGATGAGGACCGGGATACCTGGGTGAGGATTGTGCCTACCTATGTGAGGCACAAGCTCACGAGGCTAGAGCAGGAAGTAATAGTTGCTGCTTCCTTTTTAGAGGGATCGACAACGTGTTGGTTAAATGGGTTAGTCCAGCAGCAGGGCTATGGTCAAAATTTCGATGTCGGGGCTCAGGCCCAGGCATTGGAAGACGTCGTACGGACTGTGTACAAGAGGTGGCAGGACCCTCAAGGGGCTCAGAAGGCAACTGACACGATGAACAATCTTTGCGCCAAAAGGTACAAGAATGTACGCGAGGTCACAGACGCCGTAGAACGTTTGGTTGTAGTACCTGGCGTGCGCTTCGACCCGCAGGCACTCACAAATTATTTGAGATGTCTGAGTGCACATGTCAAAAATAAGCTGGTGGATGAGGCCTATATTGACGAGCATAGTTTCGCATCCTTCGGCAAGAAAGCCTTAGATATTGAGGCAAAGCTTGGGTCCGTGCATCAGAGTCAGGGGGATGGTAGGAAGAAGAGACTCCCGCAAGACTAGAAAAAGGTCAACTCATGTTCGTCTACCATGATGGTCAGACGACTGAGATTGACGACTTCCGAGACTATGGGAAGAGACAGAGGAGGATGGGGCCAGTGAGACTTTGGATGGGGGAGTCGTGGCACCCATGAAGGAGAAAGCTAGGGGGACCGGGAAGCAGAAGGTAGGCCGGTCCAAGGGTCAGGGCGACCAAGGAACACCCACATGGGTAAAACTTGGTTTGGATTACAAGGTATGGAGGGACCGAGTTGCTAGGGGTACTTGCCTGAACTGTGGCAACTATAGCCACGCGTCTAGGACTTGTCGAGGCAAGAAGGCCACAACGAGGGTAGCGGCTCCAACGGTGGTGCACTTTTCCTCGAACCTTGGCAATGCTTCTGCGAGCACTTCGCAGGGAAACACCCCGGGCCAGTAGGAGTGTTATCCGCTCTTACTCGCGTTGAAGTGGTAACGTTGCCTTCCCCACTTCAGGCGTTGGCCAAGGCTAGTGACCCACCCATCGCCCTGCAGACACATTCAGACCCACCGATGCTCTGTTTGAGAGATGTTTGAGACACTAGAAGAGCTACAGACTGAGTGGTCATGGAAGGACCGCAGAGGCTCTTGGGCGATGATTAGTAAAGGTCCTACGAGTGAACATTTCGTGGGAGAGGTTGATGTAGGTGGCTGCAAAGTGGGTGCCTTCGCAGACATAGGTTCTACACGAAACTTCATCAGTCGTGCTTGTGTGGATAGGCTGCGCTTAGGGGACCAAAAGCGCAGCGGCTTATCTGATCTGTAGCATCTACCCTAGCCAACAAGCACCAAATGGTAGTCAAGGACTATGTCAAGGATGTAGTCTGTACCTTCTCCTATGGAGGAGGGGAAATGAGACACAAAATCTCATTCCTAGTCAGCAATGAACTGCCTTTCGACATGTTACTAGGTATGTACTACCTCGAGGTCGCTCAACCTCAGTTTGATTGGGATAGAAAGGTGTTGATGCACAAGTTGCCCAATGGTAGAACCGTTAAACTGCAGAAGTTTAAAGCTAGCAGTCTAGTGGAAAACTACGGGTGCATGTGCGCAACATCCTTCTATAACTACTATAAGCAGAACCGCGAGGAGGGCATGTATCTAGTCTTTGTCTCTGAAGAAGGGGAGGCCAGAAAATCACCGACAAAGATAGAATTAGTCGTTGCACAGTATTCCGACCTTTTTGAAGAGCCCACAATCGTGGTGGAAAGGGAGGTAGTCCATGCAATAGAGGTTGTCCCAGGTAGGAAGGTGCCTAGAAGATGAATCTATAGGATGTCTCCTGCGAAGTTGGATGAGCTCCGCCGCCAGCTCAAGGACCTCATAGAGAAGGGATGGATTCGGCCTAGTGCCTCCCCTTACGGTGCGCCAGTCTTATTTGTTCCTAAGAAGGGAGGTATACTAAGGATGTGCATTGACTATAGGGGCCTCAATGCCATCACTGTAAAGAACGCAGAGTCCCTACCTTGCATTGACGACCTATTGGATAGAGTGCAGGGATGCCGATACTTCACTAAGATAGATCTAAAGTCCAAATACCATCAAATTGCCATTAGACCTGAGGACCAGCACAAAACCGCTTTTCATACCAGGAACGGTCTGTAGGAGTTTGTGGTGATGCCCTTTGGTCTATGCAATGCCCCTGGGACATTCCAGCACGCCATGACAAGGATATTTCATGAGTACTTATCGACGTGTACCTCGACGATATCCTTATCTTTAGTAAGACTGTAGAGGAGCACGCTCAACACTTGAAAATAGTGCTAGGTCTCCTAAGACAGCACCAAGGTAAACTTGGAGAAATGCGAGTTCGGTCACACCAAGATCTTGTACTTGGGTCATGAAATCTCCGCGGATGGGTTGATGTCGGACGATGCCACAGTGGCCAGCATACGGGACTGGCCCAGACCTCAGACTGTTGTTGAGGTCCGATTATTTTTGGGGATGACGGGCTACCATTGTCCGTTTGTTAAAAACTATAGTACTATAGCTTCCAATTAACAGATCTAACTCGACTTTACACCCCTTGGGAGTGTACTGAAGAGTGCGAAGCAGCCTTCAAGAAATTGAAGTACGCACTGACGCACTACGAAGTCCTCAAACTTCCGGATCCTGAACATCCCTTTGTCGTGACCACAGACACCAGCCAATATGGCATAGGCGCAGCCCTTGCGCAAAAGGAGGGGAAACAGTTGACCGATCGAGTATATGAGTAAGAAGATGCCCTCTCAGAAACTGGCCAGATCTACTTATGAGCGTGGGCTTTATGCCCTGTACCGAGTGTTGGTCCATTGCAGACACCATCTCCTGGGAAGATTCTTCTATGTGAAATCTGACCATGATACCTTGCGCTGGATCAAGACACAACCGGTACTCTCTAACGCACTCAAGCGGTGGATTCAAGTGATAGACATGTGTGACTATCAACTTGATCCAATCAAGGGAGAGTACAACAAAGTGGGTGATGCACTATCACGCTGGGCAGATTATCTGGGCGCACTAGTAACTGAGTTTGGCATATCCGATGATGTAACTCGATCCCTGGTGGAAGCCTATCTGGAAGAAATACAGTTATGTCTGAGGTCATCCGCAAACTGGAGGCTAAGAATAAAGTTACCTCCGATGAGTTTGGGCTGTTCAATGGCTTGCTGTTTCTTGAAAAGGCTGGGAATAAAAGACTGTGTGTCCCAAGTAGAGAGTCTTTGCGTAGTCTAGGGGAATGTCATAATGCAACTGGTCATTTTGGTTACAAAAAGACATCAGCTAACCTAGTGCAAAGATTCTGGTGGCCATCTATGATGCAAGATGCGAAGAAGTACGTGGAAACCTGCCAGGTTTGCCAACGGGATAAACCTAGGTCTCAGGCTCCGCTTGGGCTTATCAAGCCCTTGCCGATTCCTGAAGGACCTGGTCAGAGTGTGTCCATGGACTTAATGGATACTCTTGTGACCAGCAGGTCTGGGAAAAGACACATCTTCGTTATAGTTGACTGTTTCTCGAAGTTTGCAAGACTAATAGCTATGCCAGAGACCGCTAAAACCGACTGCGGCATCAGGTTGTTTATGGATAACTGGGTACGGGGCTTTGGCTTACCTAAGTCCATCATCAGCGACAGGGATGTGCGCTTCACAAGCGAACTGTGGCAAAACACAGCCCAACAGATGGGTACCAGACTTCAGATGACATCATGTAATCACCCTTGAGTCAAACAGACAGGCGGAACAGATGAACCGAATAGTGCAGCACCTATTAAGGGATTACATCAAGCCAAGTCAGGATGACTGGGCCGAGAAGTTGCCTCTCGTCGCCAGCCTGTACAACAACGCTGTGCACAGCACTACTGGCATGACCCCCAACCAATTGCATCTTGGTTGGAAGCCAAGATCCGCCTTGGATTTTCTACTGCCTGAAAGCCAGCCAACTGCAGCCCCTGGCAGCATAGAGTTTGCCATCAAATACGAACAGATACTGCAGCAGGCCGTTGAACACATTAGGAAATCTCAGGATGCTATGATTGCATCTGAGAACAAACACAAACGGTCATCTAACTTTGAAGTAGGAGACAGAGTCTGGGTAAAGTCATCTGAACTGGGGCAGGAATTAGGAATCTCCAGACAATTAATGCCACAGTACTTCGGTCCCTGGGAGGTCCATAGTCGGAGATCAGATGGATGGACCTTCCTATGTGATCCGCATCTCACCTCACCTCCGCACACATCCAGTTTTTGTCACGCATCAAAGCTGGCACCTTTTGCGGAAACTGTACAGTTTCCCTCCAGACAGTCAATGCTGCCCCCAACCATGGCTGGGGAAGTCGACATCGATGGAATCGTGGAGCATCGAGTGATGCCAATGCCTGATGCCAATGCCTAGGCCGCCGTCGTAAACCGAGAATGCAATATCGTGTCAGATTCAGACATCATCTGGCTCCCAAGGAAGAACTCATGAGAACAGCACCTCAAGTTATTGCAGGCTACGAAAGAGAACTTAAGGGGAAGATGCCTGCAGATTAGAAGATTTCTCAGAGGACTATCGAAGAAAGGAGGGGGGAATGCGAGGATCTGGGTCCTCGGCAGGCCTAAGGGGCCCTGTTGCAAATGTGCCCGCCCTAAGTGAAGGCGGGCCTAACAAATCACGAGCGGCCCTCAGCTGTCAATTTCGTATTTGGGGTCCAGGCAGTTGTGACGCGCCAGTTGGTTGAGGGAAACACAGGCCGAGCAGCAAAGACATTCCACGGCCTTCCAGGCCTTTCCGAAAATGCAGTCCCTGGGCGAGAATCGTAGCCTCATACACAGACAGTTGGGGCCCAACTGAACAAGGCCCAGTGGCGGCAACAGAGGTGCAGCCTCCCCGGGCCTACTGGAAGCTTCTGGGCCGAGGCCCAGGCCAGCCAGGCCGCGAAGGCAGGCCGGCTCTTTCCATATAGGAAAGAGCTCGCTTCCTGGAGAGGCATTCAGCACTTGCATGCCGGCGGCAGCGCTGCTGGAGCGGACACTCGTAGGCTGCTGCTGGCGCTGAGAGGCAAGGTGCTAGCGCGTGCAGTCGTGCAGGAAGCAGGGCGCTGCTGAGGGCAGCGCCATAGCCCAGCCTCCATAGCTGGATGGGCTTGGACTACAGTGAGGCGCAGGGGTGGTCTTCGGGTGTACAGAGGGAAGACGTGGGAGTAAGTCAGGGGGGAGAGAGAAGGATGATGATGATGATGATGATGATGTGAGGGCACATACCTGGTATTGCCGATGGTCTGCATTGGGCGACATCTTCAAGTACTTCGTGGGCTGCTGACGTCAACAGTTGCATTGTCAATTAGTAGGCAGACTGTAGCTTTGTAGGAAGTAGGCTGGGCGCCGAGCGCCAAGTAGGGAGATAGGGCCTGGACACTCATGTTGGTGGTGGCGAGAGCAAGCTCTCATTGACATCGGTTTTCAGTGTTACGAT
>BFEA01000346.1:462658-474635 GCA_003427395.1 Chara braunii | reverse complement strand
GAGAGAGAGAGAGAGAGAGAGAGAGAGAGAGAGAGAGAGAGAGAGAGAGAGAGAGAGAGAGAGAGAGAGAGCATGGTCTTTTTTATTTCGAAGTTGCTTTTCCTGTCTTTTAGTTTTCGTTCTGTCTAGTTGCAGTTCTTCTTTTCCTTTGTCGAAGCTTTTCATTTTTTGGTTGTTCTTTTTCTTTTATGCCGACTTCTTTTGTGTTTGACTCGTGAAGTCCTTTGGCAATTCTATCTGTCTCGGGAGAAGTTGTTCTTTTGTGCTTGGATGAGAGAGAGAGAGAGAGAGAGAGAGAGAGAGAGAGAGAGAGGGTATGTGCGGACGACTCAGCCACATTTAACAGCACAACACCTCTTTTGTTTGGAAGTTACATTTATTTGTGCCCTCACAACACTGCGCATAGCTACGAGGGAGCTACATATACCGTTCCCATATGGTTAGCTAGCTAGCTAGGTACATGGGAGGAGCATGCGACCCGTAGTATGGAGTCCAATTTGTGGGGGACTTGTTATACGAAGGTTATTAATTAACGTTGCCCCAGTACCATGGGTGGACGAGTTAAGAAGCTCTTCTCAATATGAATGTGGTGTTCCTATTTCCTTTGCATCATTGACAAAATGTTGCGTCCTGCTTCCTGGGATGATGATGCTGACTGTGGGCATGCCTGGTTGCTGTCGAACTGATGGCCTCGGCTTCATTGGCTGTGAAGACGCGGAGCTGCAGGTGTTGAAGGTGGTCAGCTGCTTCCCAGTTAATCTGTGCGGAGGTAGAGAGGCCATTGACGAAGCTCATTCAGCAAGTACTGGGGATACTGAGCGAAGCTTGCTTCTGCGTCTCTTTCGCAGGCAACTGTCCAGCAAAGACGAAACTGCCGTTGTGAGCAGGAAGTGTGGTGATCAGGCAGGGACTGCTCAGTTAGATGCCTGGTCAACGCGGACAGAGATGGCGTTGTCCCACCTTATAGCAGTTACAATTGCATACAGCTGGGGAGACCTTGCTGCAGAGGATTGGGTGATTGTATGCAGACATTTAAGGAGGTGGTTAGAACTGGGAACTGTGAAGATGCAGAGTCTGGTGCAAGCTGTTGCCCGGGGTGTTCAAGAGGGCAAGGGAGGCCGAGATGATGCCATTGTACTTGCCGTGAACAAGGCTTGGGGTGCGGAGTTTGCGAAGTTGCCGATGATGTTGCTGCCACGAATGGGTTGCTGGGTCGTGTCAGTGATGCAAGCATTAGAGCAGAACCTGGATGTTATCGGTGATGGAAGCATTAGAGAAGAAACCGATATGGTGCCGATAGAGAGAAGGGAAAAGGTGACGAAATTGTTTGGTGACAAGTACTGCAAAGAAGCCAAGGAGGTTGGGAGACGAGATGCTGTTAGAATGTTGATGGTAGCGGGGGTGACTCAAGCTGCTTGTAATATGGGGGGACAGATGAAGTCGAGGAGGATAACCTCTCGCATGAGGGATGTTGGGTTTCTGAAAGCGATTGCGCAGGTTGCTGTTGATGTGGGAAATGAGAGTCTGCTTGCAGAGTTTGATGCTGTGGAGGAATGGCTCGATGGTTTGGGAGTGGGAGTGGATGTGATCGGTGGACTCTATGTGTTGATGACTTCAAGGTCTTTTCTGGGCCTTGTTCGGTGTCCATATGTATTGTGCCAGACAACGTTTTCATTGCTCTCAAGGGAGTGCTTGGCACCCTGTGCCCTCCTGTGTGATGAGGGATTGGTGACAGAAGAGTTTGAAGAAGAACTATTTCGGAAGAAAGTTATTCTTCGGGAGCAGGTCTCAGAAGCGCTGGAAATCGATCCTCACACCATTCTCATGTCAAGACTAACCTCGTCAACAAGGGTCAGTTCCAAAACCTCCCCAACCTGTGAATGAACCATGGTGTAATGACCTGCCAAACACGGACTGAGACACGTAGCCGGTTTCTGAGTTTTGCTCGTGGAATGTATGCCTTGCTGAGTTTCCCGCTTGTGGCTGAGTTTTCTAAGTCTGTGTGGGTGCGTGCTTGCTGGCCTGCATGTCTGTCTGAGTGCTTGTCGGCTTGAGTGTGTGTGTGACCTGCAAGGGCACTTGTTCAGAAGGCCTGAAGGGCCGATACTTAAGTGGCGGGGAAAGGGGACCGTGACACTTAAGAGCAGCAGAAAACAGGCCGGTACCACACCAAGTAGAGGTAGATGTGACGGGTACTCGAGGCCGAGCAGAACAAGACATAAGTTGGCATTTCTAGAGGCCCAGACGTTGTAGGCTAGGTCTAGGCGGGTACCAGTCCAACCAATCTGAGTCTAGGGCCTGTACAGGCAATATCAGAGTCTGCAATGATGTTTCCCTCCGAAAGCGAGGAGGTACCGGTTGCTTGGAGGCCGCACCTCCTAGGAAGTCACTCGCCAAGAGGCAAGCAGGCCGCTATATCTCCAGGAGGAGCTCTTTGCTCCTCCTCATTGTTGGTGTGCAAGTTTGGCGAAACACTGGCTGGACTGCTGGCTGGAGCAGTGCTAGCACTCAGCGCAGCGCTGCTGGGGAAGGAGCAAGGACCGAGAGAGGAGGACGAGGGAGAGGAAGAGGGAGAGCGCCAGAGGTACTTACCTGGCTATGGTGGTTGCCATCTTCATCACCTTGGTGGGCGCTGCAGCAGGATGGCCCCAGTTGGGGTAAAGCTACACCAAGAAGCTTCGAGGCAGAGTCAGGCATGGCGGCCTGAGCTAGAGCAGCCATAACTGCTTTGTGTTGTCCTTTGCACAGCAGGGGATGCCCTTGTAGTCGGGCATAGCCTCGGCCTTGGAGGAAGGAGGAAGAAGGGTGGCCATAGCTATGGTGGACCTCATGTGATACCTGCAGTAGAAGAGGGATTTGGACATTGATTCTTGTTCAGCCATTCGACATTATTATTATTATTTTTTGTTTGAATAAGAGGGGAGGAGATAAGGAGGAGGAGAGTGTTGTTGAAGAAGGGAATTCTCATTGGTACTTGCTGGTGTACATCTTCTTCTTCTTCTTTCTTCCATCTTCTTCTTCTTCTTCTTCTTCTTCTTCTTCTTCTTCTTCTTTCCCTCTCTCTCCTTTCAAGTTCATTCATTTCTTTTTGCAATTGGAGGGAATTGTACTTTCTGATGAATGTGTACTTCAAAATTGGCCAGGATCATAGCATTGGTATCAGAGGGGATTCTACTTGCTGGTGAGAGTTGACTTATCCACCCTAACCCTAAGTGGTTAGGGCTGACCACTTAGGGTGAGGGTTGGTCCGAAGTGGGAAGTTTTGCAGCGTGGATCGGGGAAGCTGCCCCCACCTGGCTAGGTCGTGTTGGGTCGGCACTTAACCTGACCAGGTTGATTGAGAGTGAGCTTGTGGTGGCAAGACACATCAAGAGGACTTCATGCAACAATTTAAGAGAGGCGACAGTGAGAGGCACTTCCACCTAGAATCTGACACTTAGTGACTTAAGGGCCTCCCCCAAGTAGGCGATCTTGAGGGAGGTAGCCATTGTTCGTCTACGGACTGCAAGTTGCTACTTCGTTCTTCAGCATTGGGGGGGGATCCGGCGTTGCACTTTCAGACCCTCCTACATGACAAGACACTAGTTTAGAGGTAGCGGATAGGGTTAGGAGGACCGTATGAGGAAGGGGGTGAGGTATACTTCATCTCAGAGTCCAGGCCACTCAGGTAAGTGCCGTACACCTAAGGGTTGCCCACATGTGTGTGCATGGTATTGTCTGTCCTGTTGGGGTACTTCCTCTGAAGTCTTGGTTGTGTGCATTGGTGTGCAAACTGCTTACTGACCTGATGGATGGAGAGATGAAGTATCTTGCTTTGAATGCCATATCTTTTTATAGTGATTTGTCTTTTCATTCTGAATGGACTCAAAACTGTTGACACGGTGTCGCTCTCTTTTCTGTTTGGAATTTGTTGCTTTTCTTTGTTATTAGAGCACTCGCTGCCGAGGGGATCTTGGCTACGATGTTTTGCGAACTGATGACGCACAATCCGATGCTTGACCTGCACCTTATACACCACTCAATTCTCCATTGCTGTATGTTGTTACTTGTAGTCTTATATGCTGTACTTCGACGCTGTCGATCGATTAGGCTTGAGGGGATCTCGTACTTGGTCTGACCGGACTAAAATGTGGAGTCCAAAACCTCTTTTGAATCTTTGTTTTGTTTATTTGGTTGCTCTCCAGTCCAAATATTTTGCCGCTCCAGCTAGGAGTTCTATCTTGGCTTATTGTGCTTTCAGTTTGCTTTTTTTACTGAAGTCCATTTTATGCCTGTCACGGCGCGTGGACAAGAGAGAAAAAAGAGAGAGGCCATGACAACGGAAGGATCTAGTAGTTCCAACATGGCACCAGCCAATCTTTCTGAGATCCTAAAGGCTCAAGTGGATGTAGCGGATGACGAGGATAAACCAGTGTACCAGGCCCTCTACCAGAAGGAAATGGCCAAGGAGGAGGAGGAAGAGGCTAAGCGGAAAGCAGCGGCTGAAGGTCTTGAGGCCATCTTCAAAACAGTCTCAACCATGTCTGATGTAGATGTCAAGAAAGATCTGGTCAAGCATGTACGTGCCCTCATAGATTGCCATTTGCTCAGCGAGCTTCCGAGTATAAAGTCCGAAATGAGTCAGCTGCGTACTCAGATGGCAGCTATGGACAAGGAGCATCACGATCGGATACAACCGATGGCAATCATGCATCAGGCCCGAATCTCAAGCCCTCTTCTCCTACCTTTTGTTGCTAACCGTTCTACCTTTTTACCTCTCCATAATTCTTCCTCTTCTTATTCTTCTTCGTAGAGTTTGGTGGCAAGTCTTTCAGGACCTGCAACAGGTGCAGATTCGGTTGCCGCTACAAGTGACCGTGCAGGAAATTCTGCAACTGCTGCAGCCTTGATATCAGACCCAGCAGTGGCTGGTCCTAGCTATATCAGTCCATACATGGACAAAAAGGCGGTGATGATATGATGGCAAGGAAGATGTTGGGTCAGGGATGCTTTGAGGTATAGGGCACCCAAAGAGTGAACCACTCCTTGATCCTAGGGACAAACGTCGAGGCTGTCGTAAGGGGCTTCCTAAAAGTCCAAGCTATGCAAGCTGGGTATCCAAAGATCGATGTAATGGAGTGGCTTATTGTCATCCCAGCTGCCGCTCTCGAAAAGATTCTAGTTGCGCACTACAAGGACCCACTTGCTACAACTAGAGTAAGGATCCAACTCGTCGATCTTAAGTGCAGCAAGTCACAGGGCAGCATGCACAAATTGCAATTGTGTGTCAGCAAACTCTTTGCGACACCAGGATTGGAACTGACAATGCAATCGTGCTTGGATGTTGTCAAAGGTACGGTTCCCACCACTTTCACAAATCGCCTATTGGTTATATTGACTGGTTTTCCTTGATGAAGGATGTAGTCAATATCGAGGCAGCAACCTTCCCACAACAAACAGTAAAAAGACCTTTGTCCGCGGACAGTTTCGTGGCAGCAACCGTCTTGCTGTGGAGCAAGAACAGGATGCTGATACATCCTACTCTTCAACTCAAAAATCTGAGATCAATAATGAAGAGGAAAAAATCAATTTCTTCAAAAATACTGCCCATGTTAAGGGAAAGCAAAACGGGAACTTAGTAAGGAACTTTGTCACACTCCCTAAGGGAGCCAAAATCCCAGCCAATTCGGAGGACGCAAGTCCTAAACCTTGGATTGACCTCCAGATCATTGAGGTTGAATGGAAGGCTAGATTAAACCACCACTATCCCCGCCGTCATAAATTAGGGGGAACTGGTAGCACAGGTCCATGAGGGCTACCGGTAGCACAGTGGGGGGGAACTGGCGGAGTGGCAAAAGTCGAATTACCCCCACGATTTATTTCGCGGTTTAAATGATTTAAAAAAAATATATATTTTTCCTGTAAAGATCACGACAAAATCTACGGACCCTCCAATTTTCAGAGTTGTTGGGTTATTCTGCTGATCACAAAAAATCGCGAAAGTTGGGTTACATTTCCCGTTGGCCCATACATGGTAGAGTAGCATAAATGGAAAATGTGACGAAACGGCCCGACACTTACTTCATCGTCTAAATGTTTTTTTTTTTTTTTTTTTTTTTTTTTCCTGGAAAGATCACGACCCAATCTACAAGATATCAAATTTTCAGATTTTTTTGCTAATGTTTTTTAGCGCGAAAAATTGCCAAAGTTCGTGCTTGGAAATTTTTGGACCGGACCCGCCTGTGCCTCCCGGTCGCCGCCCCCCCTAAGAACCCGGTCCGTAAGGCTAGGAAAGTCCATCTTAGGCCGGCGGGGGTAGTGGTGGTTTAAAGAAAGGAGGTTGTTTGCATTGCCATAAAACTAATCATAAGGTCCAAGGCTGCTTTATGCTGTAGGGAAAGTTGAATCAGGTGTAGAGGGTTCATCTACACACTTTACAGCAAGGGAGTCTGAATCGGTCAATGATAGTTCTGCCAAGGAACATGTCACTATCCAGCAGTCTTCCATTGAAGCCCCAACTTCCGCTGATTCTGAGGCTAATGCTTGTCATGTTTTGTATGTTGAGCCTTAGGAGGAGTCTGAGAAGGTCGACTTTCACTATCACCTAGAGCATTGGGTTGAGATGAAACAACAACGTGCTCAAGGGACAACGAAGTTAATCTTCTTCGAACTTCTCATTAACCATCGCTATCTTCGTGTCTTGATTGATTGTGGTGCCACAACTAACTTTATGTTACCATACGGGATACGCAAAGTGGGCTTGGGGATGAAGTAAGTGGCTTTGCATAGCCCTTGCCGGACTCAAGTAGGTAACAAAGAAGTTGCCACATCCACTCATTTAGTCAAAGGTGTGCGCATTACGTTTGACAAGGACAAGACGGTCACCCACGCGTTGAGCTGCTATGTCCTCAACAAGTGTCCCTTCGATGCAGTTCTCCGCTTTGGCTGGTTGCAGTTCCAATGCGAATGGACCAAGTGGAAGGAATCACTTTTCATGGTCAAAGATGCTCAAGGGAACGAGCTTCCTGTCCTCTTGGATGAAAAGCACGAATCTCCAATGACTTTTCTTAATGTCATGCAATTCTGCAAGAAGTGGCGCAGGCATAAGGAGGATGAACAGTTGTATGTTGCCTTTGTTCGTCCTACTCATGTACCTTCTACTTTTGCGGCCAGTAATGATTGTACTTTGCATGATAAGTCTATTCTATCTCTACATCTACTTCTATTCCAAATGAGTCTACTCAAGATTTGGTTGCCTACTTTTATTCCAAATGAGTCTACTTAATATTTGGTTGCCTTTACTAATAATTTGTGACCTGATCGAGGTGATCCCTTTTCTGATCCCCCACCCCCGGTGATCCCAACAAGCATCCGAAGCCTACTCGATCGATGTCCGAAAGTTCTGGCCGAACCCCGTGGAGTTGCCATGCAATCAGTCCGGCACACAATTGAGTTGGTCAAAGGCGTTGTTCCTCCCAAGGGGCTGTGTATACGGCATGGGATCCGGCGAGTTGGAGGAACTCCAAAAACAGATCGATGAGATGATCGACAAGGGATGGATTGAGCCTAGCGAATCTGAATTCGGTGCACCGTTTTGTTTGTCCCAAAGAAAGGACGCAAAGTCCGTATGTGTATTGATTACCGTGATCTAAACCGCATTACAAGGAAGAATGCATACCCATTGCCACGCATAGATAATGTGCTTGATGCTGCAGGTGGGTGCACGATCTTCTCCAAGATCGGTCTCAAGTATAGGTACCATCCGATTGAAGTCTATCCTGCGGACCAGCACAAGACTGTGTTCCAAGACACGTGACGGGCTTCACAAATTCATCATAATGCCCTTCGGTCTCACAAACGCACCAGCCACCTTTCAAAGTCTTATGGAGGTCCTTTGCGAACAAATTGGTCGATTTGTGGTTGTGTATTTCGATGACATTCTGACTCTCAGCAAATCGATCGAGGAACACATGAAGGGCGCAGTGGTATCGGGAGCGTTGCGCCCCGCCCGACACTACGTACTGCCATTGCAGCCCCGCGGCGGGTTTCCGGGGGTGAAACCCCTACCCCGGCTTGGGCCCCAGGGATCCCCGCGTGACAACCCTGGCATGTGGCCTGAGAGGCGATGGCTATGTCGATGTCTGTGGAGCACAGTGGAGTTAGCCCTAGGTACCCTAAAGTGTGAGTGATTTCAGTAACGGCCTGCCATTGCAGTACTGCTCGCCATCTACCTTGCCATCACCATCACTACCAGGTCGCGATTCGACATCACCCCACTGCTTCCTATCACGGGTACTGTTCGACATTAGGGTGTTGTCTGTCTTCGGGGGCACAGCTTGGACGTGTCATCAAGTGCAGTCAAGGTACAGTTATCGCCATAAAAACGAGGCTATCATGGGCACTGTTCGTTATCAAGCTGATGCTCGTCATCATCATCATCAAGGTTTGCTAGCATCATCATGACGTTAGTCGTCATCATTAGGATATTATCTGTTATCATCACTT
This sequence comes from Chara braunii, assembly GCA_003427395.1. Classification (NCBI taxonomy): domain Eukaryota; kingdom Viridiplantae; phylum Streptophyta; class Charophyceae; order Charales; family Characeae; genus Chara; species Chara braunii. The sequence goes on along the minus strand of BFEA01000346.1, from coordinate 466,151 downwards.
GAGGAAAGGGTGTGATTAGTCGTTTTTCATCACCATTAGGTCACTATCAAAGCACAGGTCGTTATTTTCAGGAGATTGTAGTTGTGCTTGTCAGTATTGGTAATTGCTCGTCATTCTAATCATCATTACATCTCTGTGTGGACTTTGTCACTACCAGCGTCATCATCGCAGTGTTGCTCGTCATTATCACCATTTGTAGTATCACCATCATCATCATTATCATTCTCATCACCATCATCCTCAAAAAAAAATTCCCTTAACTGCAATCCTCATTAGTGGGATGTCACTGATATCATCTGCAGGCGAGCCTCCTCGCCAGTATCATCCTTAAAATCTCCAGTCTTAGGGTATTGAAACGGTATTCACCAATTCGTGGTAGTTGAGACAGATCCCAGGGCTCGATCCCTAGTTCCCCAACTTACCTGTGTACAGTATGGATGTCAACCCGTAGATTTGAACCCGCGACCTGTAGGACCGCCAGTGGTAGGCAGGGTTTTGTAGGTCACAGGGTAGAAAGGAATCGAACTGTAGACCTGTGTGGGCTCATGTCGCCATAGCCAGTTGAAGAGAACTCATATCTGGTTACGATATCCTGAGTATTGTGTGGGCTCATGTCGCCAGTTGCTGTTTCGCTGTTTGCATACATGACAAGTGTGAAGAAGTCGAGTATGATTGCAGTATTGTTCTTGGTCACCCATCCAATCACAAGTCATCAATACCATCATCGTCATTACCACCTTTTGTGGCAGTATCATCGATATCATTATCATCATCATTACTATCATCCTTATAAAAATCATCATTAATCCAATCTCTCACTAGGGGGGTCATTACCGATATCATATGCAGGTGAGTTCGCTCGCCGATACTCTCCTGATAACCCTTTGTCTTAGGGTACTGTTCTCGTCAGCAATTAGTATTTTATTTTACGGCACCTTCATCATGATTTTTCTTTTTTCATGTTCACTCTCTTGAGTGTTTCCATCCTGGGATCTCCATCACAAAATCTTACTCAACTATACACTGACCTCATGAGATTTTTCTCCAGGTTAATTGGCCGCTTCATCTGATGGGTGTGCTTCAGTCGGGATAGGGCTTCTGTGGTCACGGTTCAGATTTTTGGGGGAAGGGTGGGGGTTGGCATTGGGGAGCCTTACTTTACAGGGGCGCTGCAAGGTGGGAGGTGGCTGCCCTGTCGGGGGTGGGGCAGATTTGTGGTTTGTCCTTGTCTGGGGCCGGGGTGGCAGAGTTGGTCGCCTTCAACCCGGCGGGGGCAGATAGGGACAAGGGGAGGGCGAAGGTATCCTCTGGGTGGTTTTCCTCGGCGGTGGCAGCATGGAACAGGGGTTGCGGGCAGGGGGAAGTTTCTCTGCACAGTGACTTTTGGAAGCTTCTTGGACAAATTATGGTATATTAAGCCTTCCGGGGTTCTGAAAGCTAGAGCAGCGTCCGTCTTCTTTATTAGGATATTCAATTTCAGAGATGGTTGTACCTGGACTGACATCGGCAGCGTTGCTCTGTTCTGTGCCCTCAGTTTGCCGATGCCAGAACGACGCTGGCCTGAGCTGGGGTGTTACCCTCAGTACTACAGTGCGCTGCTCAGAGATGATCAGCGCTTCACTCCCCAACCCTGATTAGCACCCGTCACACCCCTGAGCCCCTGAAACATCAAGCGCCACCCAGATACAGCCTCCTGAGGGAAGCGCCACCCTGAAACAGGCCTCTGAGGCCAAGCGCCACTCAGAGGATGAAGAAGAAGACCAGCGCCACAAGTGTCGGAAGACTTCCCGGGTGGAAGTCTGCAGCAGCGCCACCAAACCCTGACAAGACGACCTCTGAGGAAGAAGCTGCAGCTATGGCTGCAGCATCACCACCCTGGAACCCCACTCCGGAGGAGGGTCCAGCAGGGCACCAACCTCTCTCGCCTCCAGCAGACCTCGATAACCCAGACCTCTGTCAGCCCCTGCGTGCTGGCAGAGTACAGTGCAGGTCCCAGCTATGGCCGGCGCTCCGAAGGTCTGGCTGTGCCTGTCTCCTTCCACGCTGAGCCGTCACTTCTGGTTCACGCGTAGCACAGCAGCGATGTACTCGGTACCAACTGCCAAAAGCCCTGAACCGATGTGCCCATTCTATCTATAGACTACACTAGCCTAGACTCGACCTAGACCGGACTGACCGACCGACCGGTACCGTTTCTGTTTCAGCCTCTCGGCSTCTACCGGACCCAGTTATAGGCTATAGGACCGTCTATCCCGGGCCTGCTATCCGCAGTTAGGGTAGCTATAGGGAATTCTGGCCTGCATTTTTCCCGGATTTGCAGATATGTCCCTCATGAATTTCCCTCACAGGTAGGTCTCTCGGTTAGCCCTCAGCCAAATAAAATTGCGAATCTGTCCTACCTATAGTACACCCTCGACAGAGAGAGGCTACAGGCGACCAGAAAACAGCAAGTCATTGCACAGACATAACTTCCCACTTTGACAGTCGAAGGTGTAAACAGTGTAACTGGGTTTGGACTATCATCGTTTCATTGTTTCCTGGATGTGATCTGCTCGGCTTTTCTTTATGACTGGTTGTGAGGATTGAGTGGAGTGAATTGCACTTTCAGTGTACCCTGTCATATTGCGTGGTCAAGTCTTCCGCTGTGTTATCTCTCCCTGTGCGGTGTGATACTCCTATCCTCTCCCCTTCCTTCTGTGTATGTATGGGCGTACCAGGAAGTTTATGTGAGTGAGTGTTGGTCATCAGACAACAAACAACCAGAATCATAACATCTGGGTCAAGATGTCTGAATTTTCGGAAGAAGAGGGGGTGTCAGGTAAACTTCTCCCTCTCTATTGTGGTCCATGGGAAGTTCTGGACCTGATTGGTGATGATGAGTTTGGTCCTTCATTTGTAATTGCCATGCCTTGTCATCTGCGCACGTACCCAGTGTTCATGCATCAAAGTTGTTTATATATCCTGATGCTGAATCCTATCATGAAGACATGATTTCTTGTGCAATCAATGGCGGTCACGCGATTGATCAAATAAAAAAACACAGGGAAGGGATGTAACTGACAATATCAGATTCATTTCATGTATCACCATTGGACGATCTCTATTGGATCTCAAGGAAACAACTGCTGTGTAACGCACCTCACATTGTTAAACCATACGAGCGCTAGATAGCCTCTAATGCTGTACCAAAAATCTCTGCAAAACTCACTGCTACTGAGTACTCACGAAATCTCTTTGCTATGTTCGCTTACGATGTGTTTGTCCGGGACTCAGAATGAGTTACTCGCTCTAATGACCTGCCAAACACGGACTGAAACACACAGCTGATTTTTTCTGAGTACGGACGCCGCCCGGGCAGGTCGCCCGGGCAAACCGGGTGGGCCAAAAAACAGCCTAGAATTTTTTTTATTTTTTTTTTGAGGGCGGGGTTGTACTGTGCTCGGCGAGAGGACCCTGAATCTGCAATAAAATTTTGGTTTGGGGGGTGGGTGGG
>BFEA01000346.1:414403-424678 GCA_003427395.1 Chara braunii | reverse complement strand
CCTCTCTCTCTCTCTCTCTCTCTCTCTCTCTCTCTCTCTCTCTCTCTCTCTCTCTCTCTCCCCTGTGCACGTGGGGGGGGCGACACTTGCATGTGACAGCATCTTAGTCCATACTCACACCGGGATTTTGTTTTCAATGTCTCCATCGCGGTGTATCTTCCTATGTTCTTGCGGAAGATTCCTTCTCATTTTGCACATTGGGAGGCTGCTCAGGTGATGCACACATGAAAATAAAAAAGAAAAAAAAGTGGGCAGTGTATGTTCCCATGATCTGGCTGACGATTCATTCCGATTTTGCTCATCCTACACACACATCGAGGTATGTACGCGTTTTTTTTTTTGTTTTTTTTTTTTCCCGAAAAATATGGGGTATCCGGACAGGCATCTGGAAAGGGGACCCGGACCAATCCGGATCCTCCGGAGAATTCCGATGTTCCGGAAGTCCGAAAGGGCCCAGGAGGTCCAGGTTCTGGGGTCCGGTCCGTCGTAGCTATGGTCGTTACACAGCAGGCTGCTTCCCTTTCAGATTTCATTCATAGCTTGAGATAATTTGGGGAGCAGTCTTCATTAGCTCTTCTCTTGTAAACCACCGATCTTCTTTAGGATCTGTATGGTGTCTGATCCGCGCTCGTTACTGCATCTGTGGTTTCCGAGGGCATCCCTGCCTGTGGGCCTGGGCGCAGACATGAGCTTGTGCTCGACGATGTCGTCAATGTCCACATGTCCGTCGATGGTTGGGGGCAGCATTGATCTTCTCGAGGGAAACTGCTGAGTTTCAGCGAAGGGTGCCAGCTTGGATGCATGGAAAACAGGGTCTATACGGAGGTGACCAGGTATGCGAATCACATATGATGGGCCATCGGGTTGATCTCCAACTATGTCCAGAATCTCCCGAGGCCCAAAGTACTGTGGCATCAGTTTGCGCGAAATTCCCAACTCCTGACCCAACTCAGATGATTTTATGCAGACGCGCTCACCTACCTGAAATGCAGACAGTCGTCTGTGTTTGTTCTCAGATGTCACCATGGCATCTTGTGCTTTCTTAATATGCTCTATGGCCTGCTGCAACATCTGTTTGCTACTTTGCAGCAAACTCTAAGCTTCCAGGTGCTGCGGTTGGCTGATTTTCAGGTAACAGAAAGTCAAGAGCGGATCGGGCCTTTTAACCAAGATGCAACTGGTTGGGGGTCTTACTGGTTGCGCTGTGCACAGCATTGTTGTATAGGCTGGCTATAAGAGGTAACTTCTCATCCCAAGCATCTTGACTTGGCTTAATATAATGCCGAAGCAAGTGCTGCACTACACGGTTCATCTGTTCGGCCTGCCCATTTGACTCAGGGTGGTTCCCTGATGTCATTTGCAGTTGGGTGCCCATCTGTTGGGCTGTTTTCTGCCACAGTTCGCTAGTGAATCTCACATCTTTGTTGCTCACAATAGACTTAGGACGACCGAAGTCACGTACCCAGTTGTCCATGAATAACTCGATGACGTGGTCAGTCCTAGCTGTCTCAGGCATAGCGATAAGTCTAGCCTATTTACTGAACCTATCAACAATGACGAAGATGTGTCTCTTAACGCTTTTGCTGGTCACAAGAGTATCCATGAAGTCCATGGACACACTCTGACCAGGTCCAACAGGGATAGGCAAGGGCTTGATAAGCCCAAGCGGTGTCTGCGTCCTTGGCTTGTCACATTGACAAACCTGGCAAATCGCCACATATGGTTTCACATCATCATCCATCATTGTGGGCCTCCAAAATTTTTGCACTAAATTTGCTGCTGTCTTTTTTTACTTAAAATGTCCGGTTGCATCATGACCCTCACCTAAAAATAGGCTACACGAGGACTCTCTATAGGGAACACACAATCGTTTATTCCTAGCCTTCTCAAGGAATAGCAAGCCGTCAACCAGCTCAAACTCATCGGAAGTAGCCTTGTCTTTAGCTACCAGTTTGCGAATGATCTCAGACATGACCATGTCCTCTCGATAGGTTTCTACCATAGATGGAGTTGCATTGTCAGAAATTCCAAACTCAGTCACTAACGCGACCACATAGTCTGCCCTACGCGATAGTGCATCAGCCACTTTGTTGTACTCTCCCTTTAGGGTTGAGCTTAGCGACGAGCTGCCATTCAACATGTTGATAGGCATGTACTACCTCGAGGTTGCTAAGCCTCAATTCCATTGGGATAGGAAGGTGATGATCCACAAGTTCCCAGATGGAAGGACCGTTAGGCTGCAAAAGTTCAAGGCTAGCAGACTAGTGGAGAACTATGGCTGCATGTGCGCGTCCTCTTTCTATAACTGCTACAAGCAAAATTGCGAGGAAGGTATGTACTTAGTCTTTGTCTCTGAGAAAGGGGAGGCCGTAAAGTCACCCCCAGAGATAGAAGCAATCGTCGCGCAATATTCAAACATCTTTGAGGAGCCTAGGGGTGTGGTAGAAAAGGAGATTGTCCACGCGATAAAATACTAAGAGGGCGAATCTAGAGGATGTCTCCAGCGGAGTTAGATGAGCTCCGCCGCCAGCTCAAGGAGCTCGCGGAGAAGGGCTGGATACGGCCAAGTATGTAACCCTACACCAGTTCTATTTGTCCCAAAGAAAGGGGGCACCCTAAGGATGTGCATTGACTATGGGGGCCTCAATGCCATCACCGTTAAGAATGTGGAGCCCCTACCACGCATTGACGACCTCTTGGATAGAGTGCAAGGATGTCGGTACTTCGATAGGTTTGAAGTTTGGATACCATCAAATTGCTATTAGACCTGAGCACCAGCACAAAACCGCCTTTCAGACAAGGTACAGTCTGTATGAGTTTGTGGTGATGCCCTTTCGCCTATGCAATGCTCCTGGGACGTTCCAGTACGCATTGAACCGGATCTTTCATGACTACTTAGACAAGTTTATCGTTGTGGACCTCGACGATATCCTTATCTTTAGTGGGACTGTACAGAAGCATGCTGAGCGCGTGAAAATAGTGTTAGGGCTCCTAAGACAACACCGATACAAAGTTACCTTGGAGAAATGCAAGTTTGGTCGCACCAAGATCTTATATCTGGGTCATGAGATTTCTGTGGATGGTTTGAGGCTGGATGATGCTAAAGTGGCCAGCATACGTGACTGGCCCAGACCTCAGTCAGTGACTGAGGTGAGGCCGTTCTTGGGGATGACAGGCTACTACCACCCATTTGTTAAAAATTACAGCACGATAGCCTCCCCTCTAACTAACCTCACGCGCCTTGACACCCCATGGAAGTGGACTAAAGAGTGTGAGCCATCCTTCAAGAAATTGAAGTATGCCCTAACGCACTATGAAGTCCTCAAACTTCCTAATCCTAAACAACCCTTTGTTGTGACCACAGACGCCAACCAATACGACATAGGTGTGGTCCTTGTGCAGAAGGAGGGGAAAAAGTTGAGGCTGATCGAGTACATAAGCAAAAAGATGCCATCGCAGAAGTTAAATAAGTCTGAGCTCTATGCCCTCTGTAGAGCGTTAGTCCATTGAAGGCACTACCTCCTAGGCAGATTCTGTTATGTGAGATCTGACCATGAGACATTGCGCTGGATTAAGACACAGGTCGTGCTCTCCGACGCACTCACTTCGAGACGGAACTAGCTCATTGCTGACACAAGGGAGCAACTTAGAGGCATGAAACACCGGGTAAGTGTGCAAATGCAGAGGAATCTCAACAACATAGGAGGGACCGATCACCAATCATGTCAAGTATCTGCCACGGTCCCCTATGCGCGTGCAACAACTTCTGCGAGATATTCTCCTGTAGTAGGAATTCTTCACCCGGACCAAATCTCCTACAGCGAACTGCGAAGGTCTGCGGTGCTTATTCACCTGTTCTCAGGGCTGGTCCCCGGATGGACCGGGGACCCCTACCCCATCCGCGGTCCTCCCGGTTGGACCGGCCGGTGGCCCGGGCCGGTTCCTTCCCGGTTGCCCCCAGCGTATTTTCGCTGGGGCCTGATTTTTTTTTCCGGCGCGTACGTGTACCCGAGGCCTCATGGTGGTGGGCTCTGCCCCACAATTTTGAAACCGGGTCCTGTAGGCCCAGATTTTTCGAGTCCAAAAAGTGGGCAATCTTGGCCGCCGATCGTCGCAGATCAGCGGCAAACGTCGGCCAGGACCCCATTTCTTAAGAAAAACGGGCAGAGGATATCCGCCGCTGATCTTTGCAGATCAGCAACGGAGAACCGCTACACATTTTTCTTAAGGTGTGGGTCGGGTAGGCCCCTTCTCCAATTTGTCATCTTGTGGTCCAACGGACCAGTTACCATTGGCAACATTTGATGCTCTTTCACCCTCAGCCACGAGGGGAACACTATGCTTCTGATGAGGCTCTGCTGAGATTATATCCTTCTGCAACATCCCTGCCATCTGTGGAAAAAGTTATGGGTTCGGAGTTTGGAATTGTGATGTCAGAGCCATCCGAGGTGCAAGCCCAAGAATGGACCTAAGCTATATTCTTCTCTCTATCTATCTTGAATGGACCTTGCTCTGTATCTGGACAGAGTGCCAGGCAAGATACTTCTGGACTGACAACTCACCTTATGTAGAAACCAACAAACAGAAAATGCTCCGCCTCCACGAGCTGAAAGCTGGAACCATAACTCTTCTGCTGTCGAGTTATACTCTGGAAGAGCTATAACTTCTGGCAAGGACCTCCTCTCATCATATCTGGTTCAGCTCGTAGGGTATCAATATCAAATGACACACTCCACGAAGTGCTGCAGCCACCGGGGGGTCGGATAAGTGAACTTGCTTACTTGACCCCTCCCCGTGGAAGCCATAGTTTCCAGAGTATGTCAATAATAATCCCCTGCCCCCCTCTGGAAGCCCCCTGAAAAATATTGCACCTTGAAAATTTTATTGCGGATTCCGACAGCTGTTGAAATGCGCAGTCGGAATCTGCCGGAAAAAAAAAAGAAGATATTTGGGCACTTTTTTTTCAAAACCGGTTTCCCGGTTCACCCCCCCTGGGCTGGTCCGGCTCCAGTTGGACCGGGGTAGCTCAACCAGCCGGTTGCCAGCCCAGCACTGCCTGTTCTATGTAAGTCTTTCTCATACTGCACAGGGAACTCTCTAGTCCCTGGAGGAAGCCTTTGCGTTTGATCTGGGTTCAGACTGTCAACGGGCCTGCGTGGGCGCCATCCCAATGCAGTTCAGTGGGTGTTCTTGCTGTAGCGAAATGCACGGAATTGTTATAGGCACTAGCGACTTTAGCCAGATCTGATCTGGCCGGATGTACATACGTAGCACTTGTAGTATTTTGTTCATCTGCTCGCTCTGTCCCTTTGTCTCAGGGTGTCTACCTGAAGACATAGTCAGTTTGGACCCACAAACGTTCATGAGCTGTTGCCAGTGCTCGCCCGTGAATCGCGTATCCCTATCACTTGCAATAGTCAAGGGATGCCCGTAGTCTTTCACCCAATGATTGAAGAATCCCCGAATCACTGAGTCCATTCTTACTTCAGCAGGGAGCGGCACAAAAACAACAAATTTGCAAAATCTGTCCACAATTACCATAACCTGGCTCTTTCCATTTCTACTCCTAACCTTAGTATCCATAAAGTCTATACACACGGAGTCTCCGGAACCCAACGGTATAGGCAGCGGTCTAAGCAACCCAAGGGGAGGCTGCGTGGAACTCTTTTTCCTCTGGCACACTTTGCAGTCATGCACATAAGCTATACAATCATGCTTCATTCCGGTCTATGTGTAGGGACGTAGGAGATTAGCATACATCTTCCTCCGACCGTAGTGTCCCTCAGTATCGTGGCATTCTCTAGGATTAGACTGCGAATCTCCTCGCTGTTTGGTATGCATAGTCTGTCGTGCATGCCCGTCTTCTCAAATAGTACTCCTTGCGTTACCCTATAGTTCAAAACTTTGTGTGGTGCCGTCTGCACTTAGTTAAACCACCACTGCCCCCGCCGGCCTAAATTCGGCCTTCCTGGCCTTACGGACCGGGTTTTTAGGGGGGCGCATGTGCAGGTGGGTCCAATCCCGCAATTTTCAAGCACCGACTTTGGCAATTTTTTGCGATCAGAAGAATTAATGAAAAAATCTGAAAAATTGAGATCTGGTAGATTAGGCTATATGATCTATCCAGGAAAAATATCAGGGAAAAAAAAAAAAGTGAAGACAGCGGTACAGCTGAGAGGAGCACGACAGTTAAAGCTAGCCAGAATAAGTAGTGCAGGCTAACTTAGGCAGGGGTGAGGGGAGGTACATCCTTCCACAAGGAAGTAATCAATGCCGCCCACTCGGGCCTCTCAACCATAATGGGGAGGAGCGTGTGTGAGTCTCAAATGTATTCACTTTGACTTGCCGGTGGAATAGGAACCGGACTGTTGCTCCCCAGAATGGCAGGAGCCAGAACCGCGAGGTTCTGATTCTTTCAAAGACAGTGGAAAAAGTGCCACGCCGATTCATCTCATTTTCCATTTTTGCCTCTCTGCCACGTGTGGGCCAACAGGAAAAGTACCTAAATTTTAAAGGGTACGTAGATTTGGCCACAATCTTTCCAGGAAAAATATTAAAAATAAATAAATAAATTGTTTAGGCCACGAGATAAATCGCAGCGGCAATTCGACACATTTTCCATTGTTGCCACTCCCCTGGTTCCCCCCACTGTTCTACTGGTAACCCTCTTGAACTTGTGCAACCGGTCCTCCCGAATTTAAGCCGGCGGGGGGGTGTGGTGGTTTAATCAACTGACAATAGACTGGAGCACTAACGTGAGCGGATCTAATCTTCGCTTGCAACGTTGCGCCAACATCCAAATATTTACAATGGCACCGAAGAATTCAGCTCGTCTACTTAGCGCGTCAGCAACAACGTTATATTTCCCCTTTACTGGCTTGAGTTCAAAGTCAAACTGATCTATCTCCCCAGCCCACCTTGTCAACTTAGGTGTCATTTGGGCGGGTCTTTAGCCAGCAAAGTGTCTCATGGTCTGAGTAAACTTTAAAGTGCCGTCCTAGAGGTAATGTTGCCAATGATTCAAGGCTTCTCTAAGAGCAAACAACTTTCTCTCGTACGCGAAAACGGCGACCTTCTCACTACGCAGTCTACAGGACATAAACTCGACAAGTTTGTACCCATTGCCGTCATTCTGTTGGAGTACAGCACCCATCCCGTATTGACTGGCGTCGGTGGCAACCATAAACGGCAAGGACGGATCAACAATCTTCAAAACTGGGTACTCTATGAAGCACTTCTTTAGATGTTTAAAGGCTGAGGTGCAGTCCTTGTCCAATTTCCAAACTGTTTCCTTCCTCAACAATATGACAGTAAAGTTTCGTAAAACTTGCGGTAATAGTTGGCCAGACCAAGGAATGACCGTAGTTCCGCCAATGTAAGTGGTGTCGGCCAATCTTTGATTGCTGCTATCTTAGCGTCTTCAGGTTTGATTCCCTCCCCATCCAACACGTCCCAAGTATAACACCTGATGCTTGGCCCATTCACACTTACCTGGTTTCACTGTAGCTTGCTTAGCACTAACTGAAGGTGCTGCCGTGTTCCTCTAACGACTTGCTGAAAATCAGAATATCATCCAAGTATACAACGACGAATTTGTCCAGCCACTCATGGATGAGGTCATTCATAGAATGCTGGAAGGTAGCAGGGGCGTTAGTAACCCAAACGGCATGACCACCAACTTGCAGTGGCCATATTGAGTCCTAAAGGTCGTCTTGTGCTAATCCTCAGGCAGTACCTCAATCTGATGGCAGCCCGATTTCAAGTCCATCTTCGAGAAATACTTACAACCATGCACTCTATCCGGAAGATCGTCTATTCGTGGTAATGTCTCAGCATTCTTTATCGTTATCGCATTGAGACCCCTATAGTCTATTACACATTCGCAAATCACTCTTTTTCTTTGGCACAAACAACACCGGTGCACCATATTGCGAGGAACTTGGCTTAATCCACCCTTTCTCTCTTAGTTCATCTAATTGTCTGCGCAGCTCATCGAGTTCCTTGGGAGACATCCGATAGATGGGGCCCTTGGGAATCCTGCTAGCGGGTTCTATGTCTATCCGGTGCTTGGTCTCCATCTCAACTACTCCACTTGATGCCTCTCCCACATCGGCGAACTCGTCTAACAGATTCTGCACATTGGGTGGTATTGGGACTTTTTCCTTGGGTCTGCATTATGGAATGCCTTTCAGAACTTAGAACTGGAGACTAGGTGCAACAGCAGCCTAGTGCTCATTTTGCCTACATCAGACTTCAATTTCCATAACTGACAAAGCATTTCCATGCCTGTACATAAGTTGACATTTTGCGATCACGTATATAACATGACAATGGAATATCATTTTTCTTTCTGTAAATGAATAATTCTGTTTCTGTAACGGCAATGAGATGCACATTCTGTTTCTCTAAAATAATATCAAGCCCATGTCATTTTCAATTCTCTGCCCCGACAGTTTTCCATGCTGCACTCACTCTACATAGTTTGAATTTCAATCTCTTTAAAAAGAAGAAAGAAAAGAAATGAAAAATTAATCTCTTTTTCCTTTGTAATGAACTTTTCAGTTTATAATACTTCATATCTACATTGGTTACCTTTTTGGCTTTTTCTTAAATTTCCTTTCCCTTGGGGGTTCCATCCCACTACTCCCAAAAGTCTGCTACTACCCATACAGCATCTTGCTATGCCTCCTTCACATTCTGGGACAACCATCAACAACGAGGTGAGGACTCTTCCGAACATTCACACCCCGCCTCACCCCTTCTGCATTTCCTCAGCTTCTCTACTGTTGGAATTATGGCTGCCTGTCTTTCTGATGCCAATTTTCCCTTCGCACATTTGCACTTATTTCCTTCATCTTGCCCGCGTGGACTCGAACTCAGCTCTCTATGTCAACAGCTCATGTGTGTACGAACTGAGATGGGCCCGTTGGTCATCTTCCCTTCCCACTAACTTGTTAACCCTCTGACTTTCACTTCGCATGTAACCAACATTATCTGGAGGCTATGGACATCAATGACAGCTGTGTCGCTTTCCCATCAATCATTCCATTTGTGACCTTCTCTTCTACTTTTTCTCCAAGTTGTTGCGTCGTAGACCATAATCCTTTTTGATGTGGACAAAGCCGAGCTGGCCCTTCTTGTGTCAGGTAGCGTCCCCATGTAATCCCTAGGTATATAACTATCGCTAATTTTCGGCTTGTGACAAGCAGACGATCGGGGCCCTGCGATTTTACACTCCGCGACGGTCCCGATCGTCTGCTGATCGTTTGCTGTTAGAAGTTGAACTGTCGCGGGCAGCTCCACGCCAGGGCCTGTACCGGGCACACGCGCCAGCGTCGGTACCAAAGCGTGTTACCGGCCCTACCGCACGTGGTACCGAGGTTGCGCGTGACACGCTACCAGTCCAATGCCGCTACCGGTCCGGCGCCGCTACAATGTATAGAAACTACTTTCTGGGGCACGCGCACTGCCGACTTGAGGGCAGGTGTACTGGACGGCGAGTTAGAGTCGACGCCTGTTCGACACTAAGCTACTCGACTGAGCTACTCTACACTACTATGCGCTACTCTAGAGTCGACGCCGGTGCTACTCTCGAGTCGACGCCTGTTTTCGGCACTCAAGCTACTTGACCGACTTCTACGCTGCTATGCACGACTACGACTTCGCTCTACGTTGGACACACGCACACTCGCACACGGACACACGCACGCGCACACACATGCGCACGCACGCACGCACATACGCACACACACACACACACTCACACAGGAACACACACACACACACACACACACACACACACACACACACACACACAAGCAAAAGTGGTGAGTCCTTGGCCATCCGTACAGTTCATCTTGGGCAGATTGGCGGGGTTCAACCTCCTGATGAGTCAGTGGAAGTCCAAGGAAACAGTCTGACTGAGTCATTTTGTGAGTTCTGTATAGCGAATATGACAACACTCACACATACTCAAACTCACCCACACAGAGCACACACACCCACACACACACATGCACACACACACACACACTCACCCAGGACACACCATCTCTACATTCTGGATGTTGGACGCTGAGGCTTTCGAATGACCGCACCTTGACGACTGATGGTGAGTTTGTTATTCGTGTCTCTCTTGCTTTCATTTTTTTTGTGGTCTTAGAACCATGAGAGAGAGAGAGAGTGTGTCCGTGCGCGCCTGTGCGTGTGTGTGTGTGTGTGTGTGTGTGTGTGTGTGTGTGACACACACACAGAGAGAGAGAGAGAGAGAGAGAG
>BFEA01000346.1:399207-411089 GCA_003427395.1 Chara braunii | reverse complement strand
CCACCCACCCACCCACACACACACACAACAGAAAATATAAGGTGCAAATGTGCCGAAAAGCAAACGGGTGTGTACACATTCCATGCTCAAGTGTGGTGGATGTATGTTGCACCTCTTAGAATACAGCAATGAAATGACGGCTTCATCAAAACATGACAGTCGTTTAGAATACCACGTATTACTATAGACAAAGGGCTGTTTCCGTTTCGGATCTACATTCTTTTTTTTTTTTTTTTTTTTTTTTAATGAAAACATTGCGGTCGAGCGTGGGGGGGGTACTGGTAAGAGCAGACACCCCCTCTACGCCCGCTATTTGCGAACGGCTCCGTTCCATTGGTGGGGAGCTGCACCTGCTGGAAACCGGGTCCAGCGTCCCTTAACATTTGAGAACAGGAAGCCAAAGTTCAGACTTGTTGTGTTGGCCTGTTATCACAGGGCCCCTAGTCCCACATAAACAACATAGAGAACCTTGTCATTAGCCTAAACATAGGTTATTGGTAAAGAGCGTAAATGTATCTTGATCAGAGGCTGCAGTTTACAGTCTACAGTCTGCAACTCGCCCGGGCTGTAGCGCGGCACAGCAGTGCATAGAGTTGTCAGCAGGAGTCTTGATTGGAATGTCCTGTGTGTGGCAGTCACTGTCCTCAGCCATGGTTCTCTTCCATTCATCATGATCGAATCCCGCAGCTCACCCTCCTACCGGTCCCTGGCGTCGTCGTTGCGGCACCCACTGAATCACTCCCAATCCCGGGCTGTTGTCTCCATAGCCCACGCCATTCCATCGGCCGAAGAATCCCTTCAGTCGTATCATGCTGGCAATCTCGTGTCGTAGTCCTCTGTTGCTGTGTTGTTGTCGTCGTCTTCTGTGAACAGCTCGCCAGAGTATGGCCAGCCCGTGATGAAGGGGGCATCAGGGTTGAGGGAAGGATCCGGGAGGGAGGATGGGGAGGGTCAAAGCAGGGGGAGGGGGGGAGGCGCTGGGGGGGGCGGGGAGCTGTCTGATACAAGCACGAAGTTCGTCGGGAGATAGGAGACCTCGAAAGAGTTGAACGGTCTCCTCTCCCAGGTTGCTTCTGTGGACCTCCACGGTTTCCATCGGATGTCCAGGCAGTCGGTCAGTTCCAAGAATCTGATGTTCGGATCCTGCCATAGCTGGCGGTAAGTCATAACTGTTGCTTCCTTGGCAGCCTGTTCCTTTTCCTCACGGCATGCCCGTTTCATTTCTTTCCACGCTTCGTGCGTTCGGGCTCTGATTTCATCCTCCGCCGCCTGCTGTAGGCCAAACTGATGGTCTTTTTTTTCGAAGGCGCACCTAGCTCGCCGTGTGAGCATCAACACGAAGAGGCTCATGTCGGTAAAGAGGTTGGCAGCATAGGGAGGCCATCGAGCCAGCAACTGCTGGTTTTTGCCGAGTAGGAGAAGACCCAAATCCCATGGAATGTGATAGCCCGTGAGGAAGTGGAATGCCGCATCCCACCATTGCCATATCTGGGTGGCCATTGGACATGCCAACAGGCAATGTTCCAATGTTGCCCTGGCCGGCGGCATCTGGGGGAAAAGGGTTTGTTCGTAATATTCTATAACACGTTGTCGGCATTCAACCTCCTGATGAGTTGGTGAAAGTCCAACGACTCAGAATGAGTTGGCCAGCCATTCTATGGTCAACTGAAGATCTCTGTAATGCTATGATGATCCGCCTTCCTCGACCGTACAAAAGAATCGTTATGGTTTGGCAGCAGTCTGTCTTCTCGTTCCCGTCCTTTCCCCCATCTGCCTCCCTCAGCCGTACAGAACAACGGTGATGGTCTGGCAACACTCTTCACTTGCATTCAAATCCTTTCCTCCTCCCTTTCGCTTGTGAGATCTTTGTTGGCCACGTTTCTTCTGGTAAAGAATGAATCTTATTAGAAGACGGTCCCGATAGACAGTTTCTTTTCTGCACGTAGTGTGGCAACAAATGCGCATGTGCACATGCATTCCTATCCCTCCATGTCCGTGCCTCCTACATTTCCTTTCCCTTTTCGGCTCTGTGGATGT
Organism: Chara braunii; assembly: GCA_003427395.1. Classification (NCBI taxonomy): domain Eukaryota; kingdom Viridiplantae; phylum Streptophyta; class Charophyceae; order Charales; family Characeae; genus Chara; species Chara braunii. The sequence goes on along the minus strand of BFEA01000346.1, from coordinate 409,052 downwards.
CTTAGAGGACTCAGGGGGAGGAGGGAAGGAGAGGGGACAAGAAAACCCATAAGAATTATGTAAAGCAACGATCTCGTCAATTCACACTGCTACCCGTAACATCGTGAGATCACACTTCGTCACGCAGGTCACCGCACATGAGATTCAAACCAACACGATGCTTGGTCGCACAAGACGGCAACAGCGCTTCTGCGACATGCTCGGGCTCAATTCGTGTTGTTGCTATGCTGCAGCTGGACTTCTTGTTTTTTTTTTTCCCTTTCGTCTTATAAAAACAGGTCCTAATGGCCCTGGCTCCATATCCTTTGTTGCGGGGAGCATCAGTCTGGTTCCTATTCCACCAGCAAGTCAGATATACAACAAGAACACCCTCGCGCTTTCTTCCGTTTGGCCGAAGGACCCCTGAGCAGCATTGATTGCTCTAGATGCTTGCAGCTGGGGTTTTGTACTTGGTTGCAGTGCCCCATCTTGGACTTTCTGGACCAGTACGGGTTCCCTGACTTTCCGACTGTGGTGCCCTCTTGACGCTTCCGGTACTTGAATTTCCCAGGATTGAGCTGTGCTATTTTTGGATGTATCTGTCCGCTGGACTGACAAAGGCATAGCAAGTTATTAGCAACGTATCTCATCGACCTAGGACCTGCCTAGCATGGAAAATCTCAGGAGTCCTGTTGGACTTGCCGTCCGCATCCAGACAGGATTACTGACTGGGGCTATTGTACATGTGGCACTGGGGCTCTTTGACTCGGGAACTCCAGAACTCTGGGACTTTGGGGTACTGAAACCTCAGGACTCAAGGACTTAGATGCTGAGATGTGTGAAATCCTTTCATACGACAAAAATTGGGAGATCGTCATCTGAGACCATGGCTGTGTTGGACCTGAACCCGGACATCATTCGGGCATAGCACGGAGACTTGTCCCTGTAGAACAACGTTGTGGGCAACTCGGACACGTCTAGAGCTTGGATCTGAATATGTCCCGATGTTTGGATCTCTCAGTTTGGAACTTTGGATACGTTTGGATTCTGAAGCTCTGCTTTTTTAACAGTCCTGCCGGAAATTCCGGAAGAGTCCGAATGACGTATTCATAATTTCAAATGATATGTGTCCTTTTTGGGATATCTGTCAAAATTGGAACGATACAGAAAAGATTAGCATGACCCCTGCAAAAGGATGCCATGCATAAATCGAGAAATGGTCGAAAAAAAAAAAAGGGCCAGCAGACTAGCTCAGTTGGTACAGTCTCCATTCGATTTCCCACAGCGATTCGGGCTCAGCAGCTGAGATAGTTGGCTTGACCCCCCTGGTCGGTCTTGGTAGGGGCTTTGACTTCGTCCCTTCCATTCCTCGCTAGGGGTTAGGGTTCAGCACTCGTGCTCAGCGCTTTCGATATGGCCAGCCCCTGTTCACAGATGCAAGGATAGGTAGTGTGAGGTATATTGGAGAGACGAATGCAACTTACTTTTTTGGAATTAGTTTTTTATTCCAAAAAAAAAAAGAAGCAAAGAAAAGAAAAGAAAAGAAAAAAGGGGAAAAAAACGGGGGCTCAGAGAGTGTTTGCTGCGGGTGTCATGCCCACGGGCTTTTGGAGCACACGGAAGAAATGGCGCCTTCTAAGGGTGGGGGGGCTTTTGGATTGTGGTGCAACTAATTGTCTATGTTCTGTGTAATTGTCGTTCGTTTGGTATTGATTGCCTTATGCCCTCCATCCTGTTAGAGATTATAACATATTTGTGCAAGCGTCGGCAGCCGGGTGTGTGGGCCTTGTCTTAGGGTTGCTGCACAGGGAGGCTGCACGGGGCCCAGATTTGTGTCAGGCTGCGGCCTTCACTCAGGGCCTGCCTGGACTGTGTTACATGCAGCGCGTGCACACACGGGCCATTTTGCAGGCCCGGCGGCCATTTTGCAGGCCCGACTGGATTCAGGCCAAAACCCTGGATTTCAGGCCGAAAGCCTGAAATTCAGGGCTTACAGGTCCCATTTCGGTTCAGGCCGAAAGCCTGACTTTCAGGGCCTACAGCCCCTGCGACGGTTTAGACTAAAAATGGTAATAGCATTTTTAGCCTGAACCCAAGGGCCATTTTCGGTCGTTCATCAGAACGACCGGCCCTGAAACTCAGGCACCGAACCAGGGTTTTGGGAACAGCCTATATTTAGACTGCTCCCACGCCTGCCTCAAGCAGGCTGCTGCACGCCAGCCCCTGGCACACTTCGACATTGGCAAGAGCTGCCTCCTCGGCCTGCTCGCCCTCCTGCAGGCAGGAGGCAGGCCGAGGAAGTACTAAGGGACTTCCCAGGCACTTCACGGGTAGGCAGTTCGGCAGTTGTAGTCTTCAGGATTCGGGAGCAGCACTCTGGAGGGAGCGCTGCGTTGTAGTAAAGTAGCGTTAGCTAGTAGTCTTCAGCGCTGGGCGCAGTAGGTAGCTGTAGTCTTCGGCGCTGGGCGCCATAGCTAGGTAGTGGTAGAGATGATGGGCGGAGGCCAGGGATCACTTACCTGCAGCGCCGTTGCTCCAGCTTCGTCTTCAAGGTACCTGCAGCACAGCGCCAACATCACAGGTTGGTACCTGGTTCGTAACAGTAAGAGAGAGAGAGTTCTCTTCTTCCTCTTCTCAGTCCCCCACCTTCTTCTTACCCTCTCAACTTCTGACTTCCCTGCAGTGGCAGACTACGAGAGAAGAGATACCGGGCTTGGTGACATATGATCCAGACTCGACTTTTTGAGGATTCAGACATGGCAACGAGGGACCATTTGGGATTGGTGACCAAGACTTGGTGTTAACGACATTCCCATCTTCTTCCCTCCTTTCATCTGATCCTTATCTCTTCGTCTGTGTATGTCTGGACCTGGCGCTATCTTCCTGTGTGCAGCACCAGGCTCCTTCACACTTCGTAATGGATACAATGCATTTTTAGTCTGAGTTCAAACATTGATTGGGCTAGTAAGAGGTACTCTAGCATTCTGCTTCGTTACTCTGAACTACGTGAATGAGGTCAGTCCTGTCAGGTCAGTCTTTGTAGTAAAGTCTTCCCTGCGCTCTTCAGCATCTTTATGTATGAATGAGAATGTACATTGCTTGTCGAGATCATACTCGTACCGCATTGTCTATTCAGTCCTTTTCATCACATTGCAGATTCTCGGTCTATTACGTACATTGCAGATCTGTGCATGTAACAGTTGGTATCGGAGCTTTTGCACGTGAATCAGGACGATCTGATCTGACACGTGTGCGGGGATCAAAAAGCTAGTTAGTCTTTTCTGTTTCATTAGGACATACTAGTTAGAACCCAAAATCACAATCTTGACCTTACTACAAAAAAAAAAATCAAAATTTTTTCTTTTCTCGGATTTTATTTTCTCGTTATTCTGCTGTGGAAAATCGCTATATCGCAACATCTGAAATTCCTATTTTCGTTTTTCTTTCTGAAAATTCGAAATTTCGTTGTTAAAAAAAAAAAAAAATGCGGAATTTTTCTGTTGCATTTCCTGTTACTTAGAACTTCGGAATATCTTCTTTTCTGAAACTCGTTTTTCTGAAAACGGTACGGGATATACCTCCTGCACGTATTTTTTTTTTTCTTTCAAACTGGGAATATTGCCATCGGAATAAATCCCATTATCTGTCATTTCTTTTCGGACTTTTTTTCGCAGTTCTTGGATTCTGTCAGTTGGTTCTATAAATCGGTGGCAGTCTAAAGTCGATTTTTTTTTCGCTTTCAAAGATCATTTCGTACGTCAAGGGAGATTGGGAGACCTACCGAACTTGCAAAAATCGAGATTTTTATTTTTCTCAAAAAAAAATTTGCAAAGTTCAAACTTTTCTGGTTTGATTAGTGGCCCCTTATCAAAGAGTGAGTTGGGCAATTATCCCACCCACCCCTCCCCACCTATGTTGTTGCCATATCTTGCCTTGCCGTTTCTGTTTGTATCCGGGTACCCCCTGCGGCGGCATTGGTAAGTTGCCACGTCAGCTGGCCACGTCAGCAGACCACGTCAGCAGGACACGTCAGCAGGCAACGCAAGTACGTCAGCAGACCACGTCAGCAGGCTACGTAAGCAGGACACGTTAGCAGCAAGGGATACCACATCAGCAGGCACCGGTCTGGTCTATGCTGTTGCGTTCACAGACAACAGTCATGGACCAGAAGGCCGGGGAAACAGACGAGGCCTATCAGGCCCGCATGTTAGCCGGGAGTACCGAGACAAAGAAGCGGGCAGATGACGCTGCCGCAGCAGCCAAGAAAAGGGCAGAAGATGCCGAACAGGCACGTTTGCTGGCTGTGCAACAACAGCGCCAGCACGACGAAGCAGCAGCAAGGGCCGCCGATGAAGAAAGAACACAACGTCGTGAGAAGATATTCACCGGAGAGCGGGCGTCACTTACCATGGTAGCAGAATGGCGAAGCGAGGCCGAGAACAGCCAGTTGGAGGACATCGCAAACAAGATAGCGCTCTTCCTCTCGCATCTCACGGGTCTCCTGGCAACTTGCATTACACAGCAGGCGGAGACCCTTGGTCTCGACAACTCGGTAGCTCAGCTCCAAGACCGCCTTCAACGGGTGGAGCAGCGACCAGTCACCGCCGCCGACGCAGGCTCTTCCAACACTGCCGACCGCCTCACCGCATTGGAGATGCACGTCGGCTCCCTCCAGGACGGCGCACAGTTACAGCAGACCGCGACACAACGATTGCAGCAGCGGATCTGCACTACCGCCACCACCTCGAGTCCGGAGCCGCGTGAGACAGCTCCTAAGTTCGATGGGCAGGAGATCTTCCACGACTCAATCAAGACAGATCCAATTCCATAGTTTCGCAAGTTCGAGCTCACGCTGCAGCTCCACAACGTTAAGGAACAAAAGCATCACGCCTACTTGTACTCTCGCTCAGGGGGTGCGTGTCAGGCTTGGTTGGACAACCTGTTGTCCAAGTATGGAGTGGTAGCTAACGACTTGCACACCAAGATCACCTGGGATGATCTGAAGGCAGCGTGGCACAAGCGGTTCCAGGTGGAGCTGCCAGAGATCAAAGCCATGGACAAGCTCATGGTCTTCGAGCAAGGCACGCTGCCGAGTACGGACTGGATCGCCGAGTACCAACGCTTGACGTCAGTCCCAGACATCCAGATGGGCTTCAAGGCCATCCACCACTACATCTCAAGGTCATGTTCGACATTGAGCAATGCCCTGACGCATGTCGAGGACACCTTGACGACGACGGCGGAGTTATTTGACAAGGCTGCGCAGATCATGGTCACGAACAAGGAGGCCAAGAACCTTCGTTCATCTGCGTCAAGCCCGAGCAGGGACCAGCATCGGCCAAGAGCGGCCGTGGTCGCAGCGGCAGCGCCGTTAGACCAAACCAGTGAGGCTGCGTCTGCCAGTGAAGGAGAAAGATTCGCAGCTCCCCTAGAAGGTGGCCTCGCCGGCAGAGGCCGAGGGCGAGGCAAGCCAAAGACACACATCGTTTCTAGCCCCGGGCCCGGTGCAGCAGCTCAGACATGACCATAGACCCCGTATGGCATCTCCGAGTCCGCATACAAGGCGCGCGAGAGATTCCACTGTTGCCTTTGGTGCAACAACGATCTTCATCAGACGCAGGTTTGCCCATTGAAAGGCAAGGGCAGACAGGGAAACTGAGCACCGCCGAGATTGACGCGACGACACTCTCAACGCCTTCGGAACTGGTTTCTTCGCGAGTGACCAGCATTCATTCCGAGGCGCACGCGGAAGTCGACAGTCCTCCGCTTCTATTTTCTTTTGAGGACTATGCTGCCCGGCTCGTTCCAACGCTGGGTACTCAAGCTCAAGGACAAGGAGTGTGTGCGGTTTCTTCTCCGTCCGGCAACAGCGACATATCGTCTTCAAGTGGTTCGTCACGGGATTCGGCGCGCGAGTTCAAGATAGAGGTTTTGGACCCGCTCACGTCTGAGGACTTTCCATGGCTTCCTCTCCCGACCACAGGCTGTTTGTCGGGACCACAATGCGCAACACTTAGCGCTCATCTCCACACTTACCTTTCCTTCTATGCACCACCAACTTCGCGGACGGATGACGAAGTCGCGTTGGGGGACATCCTGGCGTACGTTACCAAGGTGGCCCGCGAGTTTCGCACGCAGCGGTACGATAACAACAATGCACCGCTCATGTATGTCCGCATCCAGGTTGGGCAAGCGTCCTGCAGCGCTTTGCTAGATAGCGGCGCGACTCGCAACTTCATGAGCCAGTCTTTTATGCAAAGAGTTGGCCTTGGCGCACAAGTTCGGAGGACGGCAAACCCGACGACAATCAAGTTGGCGGATGGAAAGACGCAGCAACTACTCGACCGTTACATCGAGGCCATACCGGTCTACTTCGCACCTCATGCATGCGAACCGGGGACATTCGATATTCTCGACACGGACTTCGATATCATTCTGGGAATGCCTTGGCTTGCAAGTGCAGATCACACGGTCAACTTCCATCGGCGGACTCTTAGCGTTCGCAACGCCTTCCGCGCGGAAGTGGCGTGTACGATTCCTCTACCGCACTCTTCGATCCGGTGCCAAGTGGTGACAGCCAAATTATTCTGGGCGACTTGTGCTTACGAGCAGCCCAAGGAGATCGGCATATGTTTCCTACGGACCGTCGCGGTAGCCGAGTCTTCACCCACGGACTTGTCTTCGGACCCCCGTGTGGTACGGTTGCTGGATGAGTTCGCCGACATCTTCAAGTCACCTACCGGTGTGGTGCCGGGTCGGCCAATCTCTCACGAGATCATTCTTGAGGCCGGTGTTCGTGCCGCCGAAAGGTTGCATCTATCGGATGAGTGAGGAGGAGCTTGAGGTACTCCGCTCATAACTCGATGATTTGTTGGCCGAGGGCTGGATCCGCCCGAGTAGCTCCCCATATGGAGCACCAGTTTTCTTCGTCAGGAAGAAGAACAAGGATCTACGATTGTGCATCGACTACCGCGAGCTCAACGCGCAAACCGTCAAAAATGCGGGGCCTCTTCCTCGCATCGACGATCTTCTCAAGCGGCTGGGCGGTGCAAAGTATTTTTCCAAGTTGGATTTGAAATCAGGATACCATCAAATCTCGATTCAGCCAAATGATCGCTACAAAACCGCATTCAAGACGCGGTACGATCATTTTGAGTGGGTGGTCATGCCTTTTGGCATCACCAACGCCCCAGCGACATTCCAGGCGGCGATGACCAATGAGTTYCGTGCAATGTTGGACCGGTTCGTGCTGGTCTACTTAGACGATATTCTCGTCTACAGCCGGACATTGGAGGATCATCTTGGACATCTTCGACGAGTGTTGGAGACGCTCCGCCGTGCCAAGTTCAAGGCCAACCGCGACAAGTGCGAATTTGTGCAGCAAGAGCTGGAATACTTGGGCCATTTTGTCACACCGGAGGGCATCAGTCCGCTATCGAACAAGATTCAGGCCGTCCAAGCGTGGCCGGAGCCTCGGAACGTCACGGATGTCCGCTCGTTCCTCGGTCTTACCGGCTACTATCATCGCTTCATCAAAGGCTACTCGAAGATCGCGGCCCACTTGAACAAGCTTCAGTGCGAGGATCGTCCGTTTGAATTTGGAGAGGAGGCGCGGGGAGCATTCCTCACTCTCAAAGCCGTGCTATTGTGTGCAGAGGTCTTGCGGATATACGACCCGCTCGCACCTACACGTGTCACTACGGATGCGTCAGGCTATGGCATTGGTGCAGTCCTCGAGCAACATGATGGTGGGGACTGGCACCCGGTCGAGTACTTCAGCAAGAAAGTGCCACTCGTGCATTCCATTGACGATGCACGCAAGAAGGAGCTCCTCGCCTTCGTCCACGCGCTCAAGCGGTGGCGGCACTTCCTCCTTGGTCGAAGCCAATTTCGCTGGATAACGGACAACAACCCGTTGGTCTTCTACAAGACCCAAGACACCGTCAACAGCACCATCGCTCGATGGATGGCTTTCATCGACCAGTTCGACTTCTTCCCCGATCACATTCCCGGGAAGTGGAACCGTTTTGCGGATGCTCTTTCACCGCGTCCGGATCACTGTACTGCGGTCTACTGGACTTTCGAGATTGACGATGACCTGCGGAACAGCTTCATCCGCGGTTACCAAGCCGACCCCGAGTTTCGCGACAAGTACGCGAATTGCTCCTCGCCTAATCCGGCTCCTTCTCACTACCGGATCCAGGAGGGGTACTTGCTTGTCCACACGCGGGGGAAGGACCTTCTTTGCTTACCAAGTTATCCTCACTTGCGTACACGGCTTCTTGGCGAGTTCCAYGACGCTCCCGCCATCGGACATTTTGGAGTCAATCGCACGATTGGCCGACTTCGCCAGCGATTTTGGTGGCCCGGCCTTCTCGGCGACGTCACGCGCTATTGCGAGTCATGCGAGGTTTGCCGACGCTGCAAATCCCGCAACCATCGTCTGTACGGCGAGCTACGACCATTGCCAGTCCCGTTGAGGCGAAGGGAAGCGATTGCCATGGACATCACCGGCCTGTTCCCCAAGCACAAGACTGGAGTGGATGGGATTCTCACGGTGGTCGACCGACTCACCAAGTTCGCCATGTGTTTGCCTTGTCGCTATCATGCCAAGGCACCGGAGTTGGCCGAGGTTCTGTACGCCGGTTGGATTCGCACCAAGGGTTAGCCCAAGGAGATCGTCTGCGACCGCGACACTCGGTTCATGTCCGATTTTTGGTTGGCGCTCATCTCTCAAGCCCAGTTCAGCTCGCCACCCTCAGACCGATGGCCAGACGGAGAGGGCGCATCAGACCGCACAGGTTCTCCTTTGCACTCTCATCCGTTCCGTCCAGAAAGAATGGGTTGAGCGACTGCCGGACGTTGAGTTGGCCTACAACTCTTCCATCCACCCGGCTATTGGGATATCGCCTTTCGAGTTCGAGCACGACTCGCCGGTCACGTCACCGTTGGACATGATTACTCCACGCACGGCCGAGAGCGACGACCATCTTCTTTTCTTGCGTCGGATGCAAGAGCTTCTTGTCAAGGCACGCGACCAGATGGCTAAGACGCAGCAGCGCATGCGCCAACAGGCAAATCGCCAGCGTTTTCCTTGTCCATTCCGCGCCGGAGACCTCGTCTGGGTTTCAGCAGCGGAATTCAGCCTTGAACAAGACGTCTCTCGTAAGCTCCTCCCGAAATGGATGGGGCCTTGGCCGATCATAGAGCCCGCTGGGGACGCACCCGAAGGACCCTCCTTCACGATTCGGGTGCCTAGCCACTTGCCTGTCTACCCAGTCTTTCATTGCTCCAAATTGGCTCTCTACACGCTAGCGGATCATGACGACTTTCCCGGGAGACGGACGCAAGACCCACCTTCTATGGATGGTTTTCAAGAGGTCGGCGACATCCTCTCCCAGCGACGCTTTGGCAACAAGCCAACTGAGTATTTGGTGCATTTTGCCTACTGCACACATCGAGCTGACCGTTGGTTAACCCGTGCGGAACTGCAAGCGACAGCTCCAGACGTTCTCGCACGCTACGAACGCAAGATGCAGGGCAAGCCGGTTTCTTCGGCTCCACGCCACGCCCGCGTCCAGGTTCCACCGTCAGATCGACGGCTTCGCCCTCGCCCCGGCTTGACTTCATAAGGAGGGGGGGGGTGTTACATGCAGCGCGTGCACACACGGGCCATTTTGCAGGCCCGACAGCGTTCAGGACAAAAGCCTGAACTTCAGGCCGAAAGCCTGAAATTCAGGCTGAAAGCCTGAAATCCAGGGCTTACAGGCCCCCTGTCGGTTCAGGCCAAAAGCCTGAAGTCCAGGGCCTACCCCTGGTCGTTTCATACGAAAAATGTCAACAGCCTTTTTAGCCTGAAACGAAGG
>BFEA01000346.1:348507-362059 GCA_003427395.1 Chara braunii | reverse complement strand
GGTTTTTTTTTTTTTTTTTTTTTTTTTGCTCAACGGTCCTATTGCAGGTCACCTCATGGCTTTTCAGCCACGCTTCAAACCGTAGACCCGAGTTCGAATCTTAGTGGATTCGAAGGAATTTATAGTTTTTTTTTTTTTTTTTTTTCCTCGATTTATGTGTGTCATCCTTGAAGCGCAGGGGCCATGCAGCTTTCGGCGCCGCGGATTTCCGCGGCGTGATCTTGATGATCATGCGGCCGAAATCGGCCTCGCTCGTTTGCCTTACGGACGGGCTGCTCCAAAAGGAGCTAGCCCGGTAGTGCGTCAGTCAGGTTCGATCCCCATGTCTGCGGGGCAATAGTCTGGCGGCAGTACCTACTGGGCTAGCTCTTTCTCACATCATAAAAGGAGTTGCGCTTCTATATGAAGGGCTTCTGGAGCCTTGTAGGCCCCCCTCCGACGCCTAACAGGTTATACCTGGCAAGCCTGCTCGCTACTATGGCCGGCAGGCGGGGTTGGCAGCCGACAACCTCAACGGCTGCCCTACCCAGCCGACCCCGACGCCTTCGTCCCCGGTCCACGACACAAAAACCCTGTGGACCCTAAAACCATTCCTTCACGCCGCGGTCCAATCTTGCCGCGGCGACCCCGTTTCAGCCCACTCCTGCGGCTCCGACAAAAGCGAAGCATTACCATACACATCCGTTACTCCTGGACGCCACACGCGTTCAGACTAACGTTCGAAAACTTTTAGTCAGTCAGTCATAGGTCAGGTCTCAATAACTTTTTGGCAACGTCGTTTTATCAAGTCCTTTAATTCAACGCAGAAGTCGGACGACGTCCGACATTGAAAACCCCCGACAAATGTCCTTGTGAGGGTATTTACCCCGACAACGCAACCTCAACCGTGCAGCCCCCTCATTTAACCCGCTGAGCTACTTTGGAAACTAGTTTAGTTTGTGCGCTATAGTGGACCTGAAGACAAGTGAATCTGAATAACCCACAGACCAAGAACCTCGGGGAAAGCTGTCGTAGCCTGAACCCAACAACCATGGACTAGGACCCCAGGGTGGTGCTCAAGCAGTGTCTGTAGCTTACCTGCATCAGCCCAGAGGGGGTTGCAGATGAGTATATGTTATGTAAACGTCCACTGTCGTCCATGTACATGGATGCGGAGTTTTGAGCCCGCAACCTCAAGCCACAATGTCCATTTCCGACCGGTGCCCTAACCACTGGGCCACACGCCATACTGCCTGCGGTGGTCTTGGTGCCAACCAGCTGAGATAGTTGGCTTTCTCCCCCATTCGGTATTGGTAGGGTCTTTGGCCATCATGTGTCTGTGTGTGTGTGTGTGTGGGTTGGGTGTGCTTTATGGGAGAGTGCTGGCCATAGACACTGCTGTTACTCGATGGGGGTGGGGGAAGGAGATGGTAGGTACAACTTCTGAAAAAATCCTCGCTTCACCAGCGGCCCCACCACACTCCCTGACCAACGTCGATTAGGGTGGGGGGCAACATGCATCCCCTTAATTGTGAGAGGTAGGTATGGTTGAAGAGGTCCCTCGTATAGGCTTAGGAGTGGTATAACTATGGTTGAAGGGATCCCTCGTATAGGCTTAGGAGCGGTGGCAGGTAGATGGTGAAAGTTGAAATTGGGAGAAGATTATAGCTTAGTTTTATATAAACAAGTGGACCCGCCACAACGACGCTGCGGCGATGAGGAAGAGGGGGGGGAGGGGAAAAGGGCAAGGAGACGGCGGTGGAGAAGGGGGAGAGGAGTGTGTGTGTGTGTGTGTGTGTGTGTGTGAGAGAGAGAGAGAGAGAGAGAGAGAGAGAGAGGGAGAGTGTCCCCGACCACTCCTCCCCCGCCCCACCCCTCTCCTCTGTTCCCTCCTTCCTTTTTTCGTATCCGTCTCCCGAGCGTTTGTTAACTCCCCCTCCCTGTTTCCCGCCGTTTTTTCTCTTGTCCTCCTCCCGCTCCTCCCGCTCCTCCCGCTCCTCCTCTCGTTCCTCCCGCTCCTCCCCCCGCTCCTCCCCTCCTCCTCCTCCCGCTCCTCCTCCCGCTCCTCTTCCTCCTCCTCCCCCTCCTCCTTCCGCTCCTTCACCCGCTCCTTCGCCCGCACCTCCTCCTGCATCTTGTCCACTCTTACCTCTCCTCCCTCTCCTTCTGTCGGGCCTCTTCCCGCTCCTTTGCATGCCGCCTTTTTCTTTTTTTCCCCCCAATCAATCAATCGATTGGTTGATTGATTGAAAAAAAAAAAAAAAAAAAGGAGAACGGGGTGATTTTTTTTCCCATTTTTTCGATCCATCCATCCACCCATCAATCAATCAACCAATCAACCCACTCTCATGCCTCCCGTCAACCCTCCATACACCCCAATTTTTCCAAACAGAAAACCAAAAAATAAAAATCAGCCAATCAACCTTTTTTTTTTTTTTTTTTTTTTTTGAGAGAGAGAGAGAGAGGCACACCAGCAGTAGCAGATAGGAGTAATGGTATGAGCATACACTCCGATCTGCTCCACCAATGGCTCCAATCTATTGGTGGGGAGCACCACCTGCTCCAAACCGGGTCCAGCGTCCCAGAGAACCTCAATGATTTCATAATAGACAAATCCTGCTAACATTGATTACGCTGGAAGTAGTGGATTAACCGGGCAGGAAGATGAAAAACGAAAAAGAAGGAGGGGAATAGGCCTCTCCAGCCCTAGTGTTGGACACCAGAACAACGTCGCTACCAAGTCCCCAACCCTCATACAGCTTCAGCCAGATGAAATTCTTGTTAAGATGTTATTTATTCCATAGAAATGTTATAGCAGATTTAAATTCGTAATGTCCAGCATTGATTGCTCTATTGTCGGGGGTACACCGAACAGGGATAAGGTGGAATGCGAAACTTCGACCCGTAGTTTTATCTAATCTGCACCGTACCGTTGCAGGTGGACCAGTCAATCAATCAATCAACCAATCAATTTATCAATCGATCTTATTGACTGTTGATTGATTGATCGACTTTGATTGTGTGTGTGTGTGTGTGTGTTCGTGTGTGTTTTGTAGTGTGTGCCAAGGCACTTTATAGTACGTACCACATACCATATGGGCTCCAACATACTTCGTTGGCAGATCTCGGGTGATTTAACTATTAGGGCAGGAGCAGCGTAAATATGCAACTTGACCAAACATGTTTCCAGTGATCCTTATAGGATGATACTTGCAGACTTACTGCTCAGCCGCAGAGGTACATACTTCGTAGCACGTGATCATTCGACCCTTAGGATTCGCAGCGGAGGGGTTGAAGTACTATTCTCCTTTCACGGATGATCATATAAGCTTGAGTTTTCCACTCTGCTTCTTTTTTAGTTATAGGTTACGACTGCTATTCTGATGAGATTACTCTTACATGGTTATCTATAACCGACTGTTACACATGCTTCTTGATCGTCAGATGCTTTCCTTAGCGCGTTTTGCAGGCGTTTATATTTTTGGAAAGTTATTTCCAGGTCCAAGGTATGATCAACTTGGCCATAAGACAAATGATAGGCGCAAGGATTGATTTCCGTTGTATTTTCATCATTGTTGCGCGCATGTTAGTGTTACTGATCTTATGGTTGTTACTCAACATTTTGCTCCTTGTAATTATCAATAGACTGTTGTTTTTTGTCGGCTTATATATTCCCCGACGGTTAGATTCCTTCTTATTTCTTTGAGTGCGCATAATAAGGGCTGATAGTTACGTTGTCAAATCAACAGCATGTTTCGGGTATTGACACTATTTTTTCTTATTGTTCCCTATTCCAGAAGTGGGAGCAAGAAACCGAGGCCGAGCTGATTATGCATTTCTATGTCCCTTTTCTTATCTCTACACGATTTCTCTCGTCTATGGTTTTACCCGTCGATCGGGGTGCGTAAGGACTAGTGTTGCAAGTTCATTAGTTTTTCTTGTCACCAATGTGTTGATTATTCATAAAAAAGCATAGGCGCCTGTGCGCGTGGCAATGGTTATGCTCCTAGCGGTTATATAACATATCCGAGATTCAGGAAATGCTCTCATCTAGGTCTGGCATACGAAAGCGAAAATTCACGTTGACTGACCATGCATTCTAGTGATGTAATGTTCTTGGTCCGGAATCATTAGCCGATCGGGGTGCGCAAATACGAGTGACGTAAATCAGTGGTGATTTACACGTCCCGGTTCGCAAATAACCCTGAGGGTTCATTCGACGATGTGTATGCTTGAATGAATTTCTGCGAGAATTCGACTCGATTTATTGAGGACAGCATCAGGACAGACTTGATTTTTAAGACTTTCCATAGTGGCTGATCATGCATCCTATTGCTCTAATACTCCTAATTTTGGGATTTATTGGTTGTCCGGGGTGCGCAATTACGAGCGATGCAAATCACCAGTGACTTATGAGATCCGGTTCTCAATCGGGCTTCCGTAAATACGAATGATGGCAATCACCCGCTGACTACTCTTATGCATCAGAGTGCGGTCAATGATCCATAGCATATTTATTCATATTCCAAGGGTCGAAGATCGAACCCGAAGGATTACTTCCTCACATGATTTTTCTAGGAATGAATGCGAGAAACTGAAGTGGATAAACAATATGGTTGATTGCTATTCCTCTAATTTCTACATAATTCCTTTGATCCAGGTTTTACCCGTCGATCGGGGTGTGAAAACAGCGAGCGATGCAAATCGCTTAGTTATTTCCACATCTTGGTTCGTTGATTATTCCCCATACAGGCAGGGGCATCGATCTGCATGGTTACATCATCATTAGTAGCCGTATATAACATACTCATGAGAGATCCGGACACTGTTTCTACTGGAGACTAATTTCCACTGGAAATAAAACATTCAAGGCTACATATTGTAATGATGCATCATTCTAGGTTCGGGATTATCAACGGATCAGGGTGCAAAAGTACGAGTGATGCATATCACTGGTGCTTTATGTACCCTGGTTCGTTGATTATTTCGGACAACACTCAAACATATTCACTGATGATAATACCAGGACCAGACTCCTCTTAAAGAGACATTTCGTAAAATTGCGGACTGACCATGCATCCCATTGAGCTATCCTTCCTTTATTTGGGATTATCCGCTGATCGGGGTGCGTTAACTTCAAGCGATGTAAGTCGCTCAGAAATTTACGTATCCCGAAGCGTTGACAATTTCAGGGGGGAAAGGTATCGAAACGCAGGAAAATACACGAAAAAAGATTGCTAGAGACATGTATGCGGGATTACAAATAATGCTTCACCAAGAACCAACTCAACCGGAACATTCATTGCAACACATGACTCCACTCTTGCAAAGCAATGATTCTCGTCACTCTCTTTTATTCTTCCATAGATCGATCCGCTCTAGTACAAAAGTCATCACGACCGCCACCACCCGCTAAGACGAGATAGGGAGAGGAAAAAAAGGGGGCTTAGAACGGAAAAAGAGAGGAAAAAGAGAAAGGGGAGAAAAGATCTATCCCGTATCAGGTCATACACCTCCAGACATTCCATTTCGACACCCGAGGGCACGTTGGATTCAACTGACCGATCCGCGGGAAGGGAGTGGCTATCCCTAAAGCGCTTTTCTTCTCCTGTCACTCGAAGCGTCATCAGAGGGAGTACCTTCCATGGTCTTTGGAAGGAGAAGCTAGATGGAGGGAGCAGAAAGGGAAGGGGTGAAGAGGAGGGGATGAGGGGTCATGGGAGGCTGCCGACTGGGGGACTGTAGGTGTGGGAGAACATGGGGAGATAGGTGGGGGGTGGTGAGTGGCAGTGCGAATATGAACATAAGCAACGCCAATAGTGCCAAAAAAGCTAGGAAGGCGAGAAAGCTACAGGTTGCCCACTCCATCGCTCCCCGTTTGTCATCCTCCTTCATACTCCTAGTGCTACTTCTATCGTTGCTACTGCTATCCCAGTTCCGGCGGCAATGCAGCAGAGCGCGAGCGAGAGCATAAGTGCAGCGAAGAGGATTGCGAATGGCATGATCCCGCATGAAACCCTGGCCGGCTGCAGCCGGATAGATTCTTCCTTGCTAAGCCACACAGTTGCTGCCGCTATGACAATATTCGGGATAAGTGCCAGCAGAAAGACTGCAACGAGGTGAAAGAAAATGAGCAGCGATAGTGGTGCTTGCGTGGAGGTTGCGGTGATGCAAGTATTCATTGCTAGACTTCTCGCCTTGCTACGTGTCCAGCTATGACATGCGATCCATGCTGCGATCAAGGAAGAAGAGGAGGGACAAATTATACCACTTCCTCATTGTCCCCTTGCTCCATCAGTTGATCGAGGTCGATTTCGACAGCCATCGTGGCAAAAAAATGGGCTGCTCCGGCTCGCTCCTTCCGTACGAAGCTTCCCGCAAACGTGCGCATTGCACTGCTCTCACTGGTACGTCCGCTTGCTTCGCTGATTCTTACCCCTACTGTTCCTTCTTTTTATTTGCACGAGGTTCGCCCCTTGTCTCGTTATTTCCTGAGGTGGGAAATTCAAAGTTTGCTTCGCGCGCTTTCTGGGTCACGACCCACTTGGCGCGGCTTTCTTCCAGAAGCAACCAGGGGATTTGAAATGTAGTATTCTTTCGGCAATCCCAAATGTTCGTATCATTGGTAGTTACTTGGTTCTATTCATTCATCGAAAATCGATCTGCGAGGTTCGTGCGTTTTTTCACGTCTTTCTCGCGTGTGTTGTTTTTAAGTATTTGATTTCCACTTGGTTGCTTGTTGTTTTGTCGTTATTAGGCCTTCTTGGCTTCCGTCCGAAGTTCTTTTAGAAAGCGGGAAGCGTAAAAAGGAGAAGGAAAAAACAGAAGTGACAAAACAGAGGGGAGAAAAAAAAAGACAAAAGGGAAAAAGGAGAGGAAAAGAAAAGACGAGAAGATGAGGGGCGAGAAAAAGATAACAGAAAGGAGAAAAAAACAACAGAAAGGAGAAAAAACCAAACAAGAAAAAGAGGAAGAAAAAGAAAAAGAAAACAATAAAAGAAGAAGAAAAAGAAAATGAAGGAAAAAAAGGGGGGGGGAAAGGAAGAAAGAAAAGAAGAAGAGTGGCGAGAAAAAAACAATAGAAAAGAAAAGAAAAAAAGAAAGAAAGAAAGAAAAAGGAAAGGAAAGAAAGGAAGGAAAAAATCATTCCCTTGGCAATGTTGCTGCGATCGTAGGTTCGAGCATGGGTGCCGGGGAACTTATCTACCCTTGCTGCAGATTAATCGTCGTGCTTTGCCTGGAGGTTCTCTCGTATCTTTATTTCTTCGTTTTTCCTTTTCCTTCTTCTCCCTGTTTCTGCGCGTGTGTATGTGTGTGTGAGTGTGTGTGTGTGTGTGTGTGTGTGAGAGAGAGAGAGAGAGAGAGAGAGAGAGAGATGGAGAAAGAGAGAGAGACAGAGAGAGTGGGTCCTGTCCACCCGTCCCCCCCCCCCCGTTTCCTCCCTTCCCTCCTGCTGCTTTCCCTACCTGCCTACTGCTCGTTCGTTAACCCCTCCTCGTTTCCCCTCCCGCTCCTCCTCCCGCTCCTACCCATGCGACTCCTCTTGCTCCTCCCCTAAAAATATTGGAAAAAACAATGGACTTGAAGAAAGATCCGGCGAACTCCGAATAGGGTTTTATTAATTTTTATAATGCTTTTGATTTTTTTTTATTATTTTCTTTTGCCTGTTTGATTTTTTGATGTTTTTATTATGACCCTACATAACTTGTCCGCAAAAGTTTCTACAACATTGCTTGTAGTGATGTCTTGATATTTCTTTAGTTTTATTTTTTTGCCTGTTCGTTTTTTTTAATGTTTGTATTATGACCCTACATAGTTTGTTCGCAAAAGTTTCAACAATATTGCTTGTAGTGATGCTGCGAAAAACCCTGAATTTTGGATCTTCCATTAACCACTAATGCCTTCCGCTCCTCCTCCCGCGCCGCCTCCGCTTCTTCCCATCCCCTCCCGCTCCTCTCGCTCCACCCACTCCTCCCGCTCCTCCCGCTCCTCCCGCTCCTTCTCCCGCCCCTCCTCCTTCTGACCGCAATGGCAGGTTGGCTTACGAAAAAAACACGCGTTCATAGAACACTCGTTACATGCGAACGTAGATATAAGTGGCGATGCCCATATCCTGGTATCGGAGTCTCACTCTTAGTCTATCTTCCACGTTTGTGTGCTACACGTTTGTGTCTCCGAACCTTAGAGGCTTATGCTCCTAGCAAGTGATAACATGGGCACGACAACTCCTAAGATGATTTTTTTTTTTTTTTTTGAAATGGCACTTCATTCAACCCACCCACAATTTTTAAAATCAAGGTGACCCAACCCGCCCAAGTTTCTTTTTGAAATTTTTCTCCCACGCCCAACTTGTCCGTCACCCGTAAAAAACCTCACCTTGCTTGTCCCACCCACACCTGTCAGAACAAGATTACCCATCCGCACCTGGTTCCCAATAATTTTTCACCCGCTCCCGTTCGTGCCTCATTGTATTAGTTCATTCGAACGTTTACACACGCCATAGTACATCATGATATATAACAAATCAATATGTATAAATTTTGTTCAAGAATTGACCATCAACACATCGATGTAAACAATGATCTACTCGTCAACATAACCAACATAATGACTTACAAAAATATTTTGACGATAAATACATCATCCCCCAACTTGGATTTTGAAATCCTACTTTCATGTGCCACCCGAGTCCTTGTTTTGATCTAACAAACAGAATGTCGTTCACGATCGAACCACTAAGTAAGTTCCTTTTCTTCATCAATGTGTTTTGTGCGTTAGAGAACTTGCACTTGCTCTTCGATCTGGATGCAGGTACACACATAAAACGACACCTGCACCATGATAGGTAAAGGACTTTGAGGGTCCAATATGTGTTGATCCTCGTATTGTAACCATCGTCCCCTTTCGCTGTCCACCATGGAAGGATGTCGTAAGTACATTTTTCCTCCTTTAACAACTTAAACGTGAAGTAATATTCCAGCTCTTTTTCAATTTCTCTAGTATGCCGATCTTCAGTGATTCATCCTTTCTTAGTGTTCCTCTGCATCAGGCTTACACATCCTCTCTCTGCCCCTTCTTCTTCTTCTTGGACTTTCTTTAACAACCTAAACCTCGGATACCTCCGGTTCATTTTCAAGTGACAACATTTTGCATGATCGCCTTCAAGTGAGTCCTTCCTTGCTTGTCTTCCACAAATGAAACTTCAAGAATCTCCAACCTGTCCTTTTGTCCCGTGCCCATCCCTACACCCGCCTCCCACCCCCAGTGGGGTATCCAGGGTAGGGGAAAATTGCATTTGTGGTTTTTTATGCCATAAGGGTGTGCGCAATCACTGTGCTTCCCCCATTATTATTAATTTTTTTTGTTAGGGGGGGTCTGGACCAGGGATCAGGGCTGCCTATCCTTGGACCCTCGAACCCTGCCCCGCCATGGGCCGCGGTCGGGACTGGACAACCCAGGTTGGATCGGAGCAAATGACGGTGCACAGTCAGACAATGGAGGTTGGCAAGGCGGAACAGAGAAACGTGGCAAGGCAGCAACAACAAATTTTGGAAAAGGCAAGGTCGTAAGGTTCGGGGAGTGGGCAATAGCAAAATGAGAACTTTTGAACGCCAGACCGTGACGCACCAAAATGCTACAATTGCGGTCAGTGGCCAATATGCAAGGGTTTGCACAGAACCTTTGAGGAAGGGAAGGCAGGATCGAGGATCGTAGAATCAAGGTTGAACCTTCGTAAGCTTAACCAAGGAAGGTAAAGAGATTTACTTTTTAGGGCAAGCAAAGTCCCCCACGAGGTGCTAAAGCTACGAAGGAGAGAACAGAGTTACAAAGGAAGCGGTCCAGAAGGATGCAAACCTCGTCGATAATTAGGAGGCTGAAGGTCATTGGATTCACATCACCAACGTTGTCTGATGGAATAAGAGGAGCAATTAAATACAGGTCATATTTGAGAGGTGTTCCGCGAATGTGTTGAGCTGAGCGAAGAATGGCATAAGAGAAAGCTTGCCTAAGCTATTACAACGAATATTGAAATATTTTTGCATTGTTGTTTTTATTTACTTATTAAACCATCAGTACTTCCTAAAGTCATGCCAATTAATAAGCCATGATTTTAAGAAACGTACGGGCGACTAGAGAAACGTCCAAAATCATCCGAGTATAAATGTTTGTACTCTATTATTTTCCACGGTTGATAGTGGTTTAAAAGACAGGAAGTATCATGGGGAACAAAGTTTTTGCATTCTCTTGATTATTTAAGTAATAATCACCTTCGCGATTGGGTTAATCCTAAGTGTTGCCACAATTACAAGTATGTTTTATTAGATTTCGCTCGTCGAGTTTTGTATATCGGTAAGATGGAGAGGACTTTTGGAAAGATGAAACGAAAAACGAAACTGAGCACGTGGCGTCGTTGTTGGGGCTGGAGGACCTCCATTCGGTTACCACTACGGTCTTCCCCCGAACAAAACGCACGTTCGTTAATTACGAATAGAACGTACGGGGTGCGTTCTACTCAAATATAACGCACGTGTTATGCTACGGATACAGGGTACCAACTTTCGGAAAATGGGGCCCCCAAAAAATTACTTCCCTGAATCCGTACTTATCCTTTAGGATTAGCATGGCCTCTGAGGAAGGATGACAGACATAAATCGAGAAATAGTTCACATGTAAAAAAAAAAAAAAAAAAAAAAAAAGCAAAAATCACAACAGCCCGTCAAGAAAGCAGGCGGGAGCAATAGGGAGGGAGTAAGCAGGCAGAAGCTAGCAAGCGGGAGTGATAGAGTGGTTTGGTGTGTGTGTGTGTGTGTGTGTGTGTGTGTGAGAGAGAGAGAGAGAGAGAGAGCCGACACCCATGTGTTATATTTGAATAGAACACCTGTCTGTTCGCATAGAACATATGTGCGTACTATTCAAATAAAACATACGTGCGCACTATTTCAACGTGCGTACTATTTGGATTTCGGGAGCCGACTTTGAGAAATGGACTTTTCTTGGGAAAGTTGAATAGTACATACGTGCGTTTTGTTCAGGGGAAGACTGTAGCAGATGCGGTACCTGGTGAGTTAATTGAGTTAGAGACAACTTTCACTATGACGTTATGTCGAAGTCTAAATGCAGTAAAGTATACAAAATTGAAGATATGCACGAATTGTTAGAGGAAGCAATCAAGAAGGAAGAAAAGGAAGAAAACAAGCAGGAAAACTTATCGAAGGATTAAATAATGCCTATCTCGTTCGGAGGACTAATAAACTCTCTTTGACACTGCAAGATAAGGCTAACAACCAAAATATTTGTCATAGTTTGGGGGGGACTATTTTGACTCAGCAATAGTGTGTGGTTCACAGGAATAGTGATTCAGATCGAGAGGAAAAACTCCTCTTTGCTCAAATTGGTGAGGGCAATAACGCAACAAGGTTGCAACTTTTTTGTTAAAAAGTTGGTGAGGTCAGCCTCAAAAAAAGAGATGCTAGTATCTTTAATGAAGAATTTAGGCAAAAGAGAAGCGTACGAAAACCAAGCATTGATGAGTTAATTAAGTTGCTTTTTGCTGCAAATCTTTTTCTATAATCCGTATAAAAGCGGAAACGGGTGTTGCATAACGAGCCGGCGTGAGACTCTACCCTCTCTTGGGAAAGGGTGCGGGGCAAAGGCGGTCCTCTTGAGGGATTTTTTTTATTTTTTTTTTTCGGTTCGTTATGAGTAGAGGCAAGCCTCTTGGGGGAACACTTTTTTTTTTTTTTTAGTTTGAGACCACCAGACGACGTTGGTATATTTATTCATGTTCTGGCGGCAATGATCAGGCACTTCTTTTAATTTTTCATTCGTCACGTGATAGACAACGTTGGTGTATCTTTCCATCTTCTGGCGGAAATGACCAAAAAATATATTGGCGTATCTTTCCATGTTCACGCGGAAGATTCATTCTTATTTTCCACACTTTGGGCCTCTTGTCTATGATAACTATAAGGAGGAGGAGGACGACGACCAATGGGAGGAAGACGACGATGACCAATGGGAGAAGGACGACCACGACCAATGGGAGGAGGAGAAGTGAGACGTGGAGAGGGAGAATGAGAACCGCGACGAGAGAAGGACAACACCTGAAATAATTGTCATCAAACGGTACTACGGAGAACAACCAAACAAATTTTACAAAGGAGCGTTAGCTGTAGTTTGAGAATCTGTTCGATTTCAGATAGGTGATTGTAGGCGCAAATCGTTCTATTCTTTTTTAAATGAACCAAAGATAGGTTTGTCATAAAAAAAGAAGTCCATAAAAAGGTTATTCGTTACGAATCTGTGGCAAAGCGATGAACAGATCCATGTAATCCCGAACAAACAAAAAAAGTACCTAAAAGACTATGGTACAAAAGGCATGAAGCGTAAATACGATGAAGAATCAATACTCGAACGATTGATTTTTACTCTGTCTTTATT
The DNA here is from genome assembly GCA_003427395.1 of Chara braunii. Classification (NCBI taxonomy): domain Eukaryota; kingdom Viridiplantae; phylum Streptophyta; class Charophyceae; order Charales; family Characeae; genus Chara; species Chara braunii. The sequence continues at coordinate 349,639 of BFEA01000346.1, read as the reverse complement.
TACTCATAGCCACAAGTCATCCCGTATTTTGCCACGTACGTGGGTTCCGTCCTCCAAGACCCGTTAGGACTCTCTTCAACATGCTCATGGCTCTAGGAAAATATGACAAGCTAAACTTTCACAGCCTGATTATGGAGCTGAAGAAGTTCGTTGGGTACATGTTCACTCCTCACGACAGAAATCAAGTAGAAACTTACATGATCTGTTACAAAGTCTATGCATCAGCAATGGGTCAGACATTCAGACACTTGAACCCGTAGCATTGACTGAAGGTCAAGTCATAACAAGAATGTGAAGTAAATATGAGAATGATAGTCTAAGTACGCTTGGGATACAGAAAAAAGGGATATTCGACGTTATGTTGAAGGATAAGGACGTAACAAAATACCGTCTGATGAAAAACCATCTTTTTTCGAGCCTTGTAAAATATCAAGTGGTCGAGTCCCGTGCTCCGTCAACCACTTGCTTTCTATGTTGCCAGAATCCATGTGTTTAACTCGAAATCGATAAATTTGTTGAATGGTAGACTGACGGGGATTTAATGATTGGATGAGCTGGCAACAGGATAGTCGTTCAATATTTAAAAAATGTTAAGAAAGTTGCCACACGATGGTATTAGTGAAGCTTTGGAATGAATTTTATAGTATTGCAAGTGCGAGACAAAAGGTAGAACGGGGATTAACGTTAAAAATTTGTGCGAATGAATCCTCCTTTGCAAAAAAGGAAGTAGACGATAGATGGTTGTGAGTCTTATGAATAGCATTTATCACTATCTAGTAGATAGTATTTTTCAAACGTAGGAAATCCTACTCATTCGCAACAAGTAGGCTGATTAAGCAAAATCATGACATTCCTATTGTCTAGAGCTGCGTAGCATCGCGTTCAGGCTCGGTGACCGAACCCGAACGCTCGGTACCGAGCCCGAACGTGCCCCAAAATAGACCGAGCCTTAACATTTTTTTTTTTTTTTTTTTTAAATATATGATATATATATATATAAGGGTTGCGGGGCCCTCGGGCGAATTGCTCACCACACACACACACACACACACACACACACACACACACACACACACACACACTACACACAACACACACACACACCACACACAACCCACACACACTCCACACA
>BFEA01000346.1:307899-318712 GCA_003427395.1 Chara braunii | reverse complement strand
CACACATATACACGCACACGCGCACACACACGGGCGCGCACACACACACACACACACACAGGCGCGCGCACACACAACACACATATACACACAGGGGCACACATATACACACACACGCGCACACACGCGCACACACACACACACACACACAGGCGCGCGTGCACACAACACACATATACACACACACGCGCACACACGCGCACACACACACACACACACACACACACACACACACACACACAGACCGTTTTTCCGTGGCGGCGCGTGGAATGCCTACCACATTGAATTCAAATTCCGGCCACCACTGCTGCAAGGGCATCACAGAAAGATGTGTGCCCCTCGTGAGGGCATTTCAAGGACCGACCGACGAAACGCCACCAGCGGTCCAGTAAGGGCATATGGGAAAGTTACGCCCCATGCTGACAGGGACCTGCAGAAAATTTCAGAGGCCGGAGGGGCACCACAGGGTAAGTCGGCCTTTGCAGGGGCACGTCGCAAATAAACGCAAACTTTGGGGGCATTTCGAACATTTTCCCAAAAAAAGAAAAAAAAAGAAAAAAAAAAGAAGGAAGGAGCTACGTATGCACAGGCCTAACCCAGACGGCCTGAAAACCAGTCCGATGGCGGCTGGTTGGAGCTCGCAGCGCTGGTCTTCCCAAAGTAATTCGACACTCTCCTCCCGCCGCCCTTCAACTTATCTACTGGAGTCAGGTCCCATTAGCAAAGAGGATTGAATTCAATCCCTGAAATTCAATCTGGATGCGTTTTCCTCAGAGCTGCACGAAAGCAGATCAATGGCGATTTTCTGCATCTTTCCTCAAGCAAGTCCAGCTTCTCTGTGCTAATGGGATCATGCCCCTGCTAGCCTACTGCGGCTCGAGCCAACCGAGTGCCCTGCTTGTGGCTAGAGTTTTTTTTTTTTTTTTTTTTTTTTTTTTTTTTTTTTTTTTTTTTCTACTTCCTTGAAGTTCGTGTTTTTTTTTTTTTTTTCCTATTTTTTTTTCATCGTCTTTTGGTCTGTTGTATGTGACCAATCCCATACGGTCAAGCTGCAGGCCGGGTGGGTGCCAGGTTCATGCGAATCCAGCAAATACTGCCTGACATCCTACTTTCCAAAACAGATTGTGGGGCATGACGTCTGTATGAAGTGTCATTTCCAGGTCGGGTACAGTCATGATGACTCCAGTGCCCATCCAGGCAAAGATTTTACTTTAGTGGGGCCTGGGCTGCTGGGGGTGACACGGCTGCCCTGCAGGGATTGAACCCTTTTTTTTTTTTTTTTTTTTTTTTTTTTTTTTTTTTTTTCCCTCCCAAAGACTCTGGCTCCTTTCTAATTGAACCCTACTTATGTTCTTAGGCAGTTAGGCTTTTATGCAGGCATCTGGACCCAACTCCAAGAACCAGATCAGGTGGTTGTCAGTCTGACGGCAGCGGAAAGTGGCACGGCGCTGCTGTCTGTGCAGACCATGGATATAAATAGCTCAAAAACAAACCGCTCTTGCAGCATGCCAAGTACTAATTAAATAACGTTTTCTTGAAAAATTAGCCTGGCGGGGGGGGAGGGGGGGKGGGTGGCGGCGACGAGCACTGTTTTCTGGTGGCACTAGTGCTCCGCTCGGGTCCACTCGGATTAGCTGTCGTTGAGATGGTACGGTGACTTCTTCGTCGACTCCCAGGTAATGGGGACACCTCCCGCCCGTCACGGCCTTGCCAGGGCAGTTAGGAGAGCTACACTGCTACCCACCTTGGGGCAGCAACTGTTCTGTTATTGAATGGGGTGGAAGTCTCTCGAAGGGAGGCTCGGAGCAATGCACCGCTACCCCTATCCTCGACTTGGTACGACATGGAGATCACGGCAAAAATCATAGAAATGCTTGCCTGTCTCCTTGGGGAGATACCAAGGGTAAGCTACCACATCAATGAATTGCGCTGGGTTGGAATCTGACTACATTCATATTTGTTGAGGCCTATTATTTTTACTTGTTTGATAATAGCTCGTATAGTAAGAGGTTCCAGCCTCTACATAGGTACAGTAACTGTGTTTGACTGGGATTGAAGTTTTGCGATTTTGATTCACTTGAAATGGAACCCAACCTTCGTACCTTGCATGCCTCTCAGGAAAACAATTGGATGGAATCAAAGGGCTTCATGGGAGTGCTAACGCTTGCGGCCCGCCGACGGCAAGGCCCGTCCGCCAGGATCCGCGCGGAGTCTAGGGAGACGCCATTGCCGTGATCGGTGATCTCCTTCTAGTTCGAGTGTCGACATCCCCTGGCCCCTTAACACGGCCGGAGTGGAGAGTCCACACGTAGGAAAGATCGGCACTGTGACGCCAGAGTGCAGACGGGCAACATCGGCGGCGTCAGTGATAACTCACGTCTACATTAACGAGGAGCGATCTCCAGACGGTGACAGCAGCGCCGACAGCACCTACGGGTAAGTGTTATCAGTGTGTTGCTTTCAGAGCCGTCGGATGGCGACAATGGGCACCGATGGTGAGGGTGGGTGGGGCACTTCTCCTGACCTGCTGCACCCTACTTTGCAGGAGTTCTCCTCGTCTCCATCACGGTGGGAAACGACATCAGCGCCAGAGACTGTAGGTATGTACAAGCAACGGATACATGAAACAGTGTTGGCGCTACTACAAACACAGGACAGCCTGCCACTGGTGATGCTACAAGAGGTAGAAGACACCTTTGACAAATGGGGGAACGAGTTGCAAGGGATCTTTTCCTCTTTATTGGGCGATCTTGATGAGCAGGTTATAAATGATATAGAAGAGTGTCATATGCAATTGAACAAGCTGAGGCAAATCATTGCACAACAGCGGGCGGCAATCACCACTGGAGAATTGTTGGGTGATAAGAGCTTCCCCATCACAATCCAGGGGCCGCACTGCGGCTGCCTGGTCAACAAAAAGATACTGGATCAAATCTACCGGCAGGATGAGGGTATTAAGGACAACATCCCATGTGGCGGCCAGACACAGGACCGCCCCAACTTGCAGAACCTGCACACGGTTGTCACGGTTGGGGTGGCGATGGGTCAGGCTCCCTGCCGGATGACTGCTGGGGTTTCAAACCCTCATGGTGAGGCAGACAAAGGTCCCCGCTGCAACCAGAGGCTAGAGTGGGACGGCAAGCGTCGACTCGACACTGCACTCTCCCGGAAGGTTGCGATGAAGAACACGGGACAAATTTCACCTATCACGGTGCATCGAACTTCTTTCATGCGGACGACCTCTGACAGGCTGATCAGGGAAGGTGATTCTTCGATGAACCATAGGGCTGACTATGGGTGTGGCTCGCGGGGAGAGTTTATTCCAGGTGCCTTTTCCTGTGTTGACGATGCCCTCTGTGCCTCTTTGCTTTATGCCGGTGCTGCCGTCTTCTGCCTCCTTCATTATGATGCAATCTGGGTGCCTTGGGGGAGAGAGAGAGTGGGTGTAGGTTAGGTTGGAACAAAGGGGGAGGGAGGGTATAATCCCCGGGAAAGGATAGCTTGTTGTCTCTTGGGGGATGCCATAGGGGGATTGGTATGTGGTTTGTTTCCGCCATGATCTCAGCAAGCGTTGCCTATCCTTGGGTGCCCAGGCCCCAGGGAGCTAGCTCGCGAGGCTGCTAACTACACAACAATAAAAACGATGCATGATAGTCTGTAGGGGAGAATCGTGGGATGGGGATGATGATATCTTCCTCCGAGAGTGTGCAGTCAATTCTCTCCCGTTGCTGGAATTTACAATACGGTTGGCCCACCCGCATCCTTAGGGTTTGTCTTGAAGAATTTCAATTGGGTACTAAGGATTACATTCAAATTTCAACGTGCCGTGTGTTCGTTAGGTAGATTCTTGGTATGACTCAGGCAGGGGTCACCATTTTCATAATGCATATATAACCATAGTGCTCTGACGTGTGGATGGGATATGCGAGTGAGACAGGAGTTTCTCTGGATTGGAGGGGGCTGGACACTCTCTCTCACTAGGGCTACGGAGGAGGTGAGATGAAATGATGCGCTGCTGCCATGAAAGGGTTAGTCGGACTTAATCCACCGTGCAGGGTTAGGGTCTCGTTAGACACTCCTAAAAGTGCCTGTTTTTAGGATTGCGACTTGGTTGCACGCAATCCTAAATCCAATTTTGAGATCGAAAATGTGAAAACGGCGTTAGGACGAGTCCTAAAGGATTAAGGATTCCCCAGGCAAAATCGTCCTAAATTTTCCAGTAGCCCCCGACCTACCGAAAAATTTAGGATTCCCGCGTTTCACGGACCCGTTGTGTCGCGCACATGGCACCATCGACACAGAATTGCTGGTGCAGAAGCGGTCCGTCGGGTCAGTAGTTGGACATCGGAGGTTTTCTGCGGGTAGACGCGGGCAACGGCCACGAACGGTAGCCGTTGGCGGGGATTGGACGGACATTGGCAGGAATGGACGGACATTGGTGACGCGGCTGTGTATATGCATATGAAAACCGGCCGCGGGAGACCTTTTAGGACGAATCCTAAAAGATGGTTTTTAGGATTGCGTGTAACGACGCCGCACGAAATCCTAAAAATCCTTTAGGACTCGTCCTAAAAATTTTAGGATTCTTTTAGGAGTGTCTAACGAAACCCTTAGTCCACCTCGCAGTCTGATGGGCAATTAATCCCCTAGTTTAATGGTAATCAAAGTCGTCCGTCATCTACAATCTACATGTTCAGATAACCAACCATAATGTTCAGGGACGCTGGACCCGATTTCCAGCAGGTGCTGCTCCCCACCAATAGATGGAGCCTCCACGGGAGTGTTAGTGGTGCCTGCTCTTACCAGCACCCCTAGCAACACCTCAGGTGCTTTCTCAAAAAAAAAAAAAAAAAAAAAAAAAGGCAAACAAACCTGGATCCGAATGTGAAACGAACTTATACGGATGACGAGAAGGTGTCTGTCAAGGAATTGTTGGATGCCTGCTTCCATGATGGATTACTTCCGTCAGGACTCAGGACTCTATTGGGACAACAAAATTAGGAGATGATTTTGCTCGCTTGGATCTTGACGAAGATTTTTCAGATACTCAAACAGAATGGCTTAGGGATCACGTGGTTAATCGAATATCATAAAGAAGCCAGGAGTTTATCAAATTATGTCAAAAAACAATTGGTGGGCATCTATGAAAACTCCTAGCATGATAGTTGCGATGTGGAGCTCGAAACCAAGCGCGGTCGATACCAAAACGAAGGAAAAAAACGTGCTATTTATGTAGCAAGCACAATTTAAAAAGATCGCAGAATGGCTCCGCCAAGAACGGAAGTTTCCATCGAACTGAAAGACAAATTCTATGAAGTAACTTTCCACCCATGGATGGACTTATCCGCAATGAAAATTTTTAAAGAGTACAGGTAAGCCCAAGGTCTTTCGGATTCGGTGTATAAGTTTTCCGCTGCAATTAATGGCGCCCCTCCACATCGTGGTTGAGAATAATTTTGGTTGGGTAGTGAAACTTCACCCGTTTGAAAAGTTTGAGGACGAGCTGGAATTGGGGAATGTCCGTTTTGACCTGGAGCCGCTGGCCAAGTTTAGGATTAAAAGAAAACTGGTTGTGGGAATTCCCAAGAAAGGTGAGTATTTCATAGAAAAAAAAAGAAAAAAAAAAGAAAGGTGAGTATTATGTAGAGGTGATCTCAGTCGCAACACCTTGATGTGACTTGTGCAAAATGCACTACCACAATGAGTCGGACAGTTGCTTCCCAGCAGCTGACTCAGACCCTTTCGCCGACCCATTCTGGACCCAGCCACGAAGGAACCACTTCCTCTCCCACCCTTCTCTGGTTTTGTCCCCCTAGGACAAACCCCACCATCCAACGGCTGGAACAAATTCCAGAAGAAGACGCGAGGTAACACTAGAGGGGCTGGTCCTACCTAGAGCGCCATGGGAGGTAAATTGGCGAAGGAATCCAACGAAATGAGAGAGAAAGCTCTGTCACTCAAATCAGACAAGTATTGTTGCTCGAGTAGGGCTTCCTCGGAACGTGGCCCTGAAAAGAGTGTCCAAGTCTCCAGATCGTCAGAAAATTCTAACGCGGCGATGAAAGAAGCACGCATAAGTCCGATCAACAAAATCAACATTAATGTGGTCGATGCTGACGCTTCCAGAGCCTTAGAGGATATAATTCAGGGAAGTCGACCCAAGTCGACGAAAGGACCAAACTCTTCTCCCCTGAAAGATCTCGGGTGACTCTTGAGCATGGATCGTTAGGACGGGGTAGAAAATAGAAAGATGATTCTTACCCAAGCGGTGATTCAAGAGGTTCGATGAGAGTTCACAGGAAAGGGTCGAAGGCTGTCTGGCTATCTGCAGCGGGTCCTGTCAAAACTATCACCAAAGAGCAAATGACTCTGACTCGAATACTAGTTCCGATCATCTCAGTGGCAGGGGACAATCAGGTCGTTTTCCTGACACGAACAAACGCGTCGTTAACCTCTACAACTTTGGACATGAACGATTGTCTGACGGAGTCCTTCGTCATCCGCAAGGTCAAGGGAATGATGAGGGATGGGCTATCAATACGGATGATTCCAAACCTCAGTGTGAGAATCCATACAGTGGAGTTTGATAATGAACCGTGCGCTCTCTTGTATATTGCTTGTATGGAAGGCAAAATCGATGACACACAAATTGAGATGTTGGAGCAAGATGGGTTTACATGGGAATCATTAATACACCTCTAGTCTCCTATTAACAAAAGCTTGAACCAAGTGAAGATTACAGATGTCATCTACGCGATTGTTCTGGCAGAATGGTTGTTGGCTGCATCCCAGAGGGAAGTTTTGTTGGGGTCCACATTTATAAATTATTTGCGCCTCCCATGAGAAATTATGAATACGAAAAGTAAGGGAAGTGCAGGTAAGGACCCTAGAAAGCTAAATCTACATGAGGCGTATAATGCATTGCTAAAAAAATGTCTGTAATTATCTGGATTACCAAACAAATACCAGCAAGAGATCCAAAACCCCACCAATAGCTGAGATTGCTAGGACTTGAATAATCTACCAAATTATTGTTGAATGTAGAAAATATAGGTTGTTTAAGAATCGATAGTCATCTTGCCATAAATATTCAATTGTTGTTTGTATGGTGTAGTCAAATAGTTGAAAAACAAAAATACAATTCTAAGCTAAGACATTGAGGCCGTTGGTCGGTCACGTTATCTCATTGGAGTATAGCCAAGTGAAAAGACATCGTTTTTTTATACCGACATGCAAAAGTTCGAATCCTTTTACTCCAACGATTAATTCCAATTCAGTTTTTGTTTTGAAAGCTGACGGTTTAAACTTCGGAAACCTCCGAAAGAAGCCAAAATAAAACCTATCCAAATGAACCGGATCCAAAAACCTACTGGTGCCCTGGGGTTAATGCCCCTAAAACAAATATTAATTAGTATTACTAGCGGGAAGATTGGAATGTTTGCAGTCTTTGCAACACTGGGACTAGGCAGAAAAGAGATCGTCTGAAGAGTCGTGAAGACGTGGATGCATGAAAAAAACACAGACATCATTTGTCTTTAAGAAACTAAATTGAACGAAAAACGTATTAAAGACTATTAATGAAATAAGAAATTGGTGGACCGGTGCTTAGTATGGGTCGCCTTCTCGTGGGAGAAGGGGGCATCTTGTTCCATAAGGATTTAGATATTTGTATCATTGATTGGATGGCGGATTTATGCGGTCGCTGGGTATGGGTGCAATTGGAGTACTGAATGAAATTTAGACTGTGATGTCATCCTATGTTCCTGCAACTTGAACATTTAATGAAATGATATAATTTTTAAGAATTTTACCAGATAGTATCAATCTGCTCGTTGCATTCGATTGGAACACTGTTCTGAACCGAGACCTTGATTCGCCAAAAGCGAGTCTATGCGAGCTGACGAACGCGTGCTGCTTGCGACCATGGAATCTCGACAGTTGGTTGACGCCTATCGAACATTCCACCTTGACACAAAAGAGTACACCTGGTACGACTCTCGGTCCCCCCCATATTAAGAAGGTTTGATTTTTTTCTCGTTGGAGGTATTATATGAGATCGTTGCATGAAAGTGGAACTTAGTACCTCCTCGATATCAGATCACTGTCCAGTAACAGCGAAGTTCGACGCCAAAGACCCCCTCTATTGCATCGAAATTTCCCTTCTAATTTAACAAAGAACACCTCAAAGATACAAATCTGCTTAATTTGGCAAAAACACAATGAAAAAAATGACAGGGAGAGTGAAACTTATTTTTCAATGTGGAATCATCGTTCGACACAGACATGGACTTAATGAAAAATTACTTTGACATGTTTTCACGAATCAAGATAATTGAAGAAAACCTAATTGAAAAAAAAAACGAGTCTGATGAATTAAGGAAGCGGAAAACAATTTTTGGAAATATCCAATATCAGATGTATACAGGACAACAGTTCGCAAAAGAGCCCTGTCAGAATTGAGTAACATGGAAATAGCACAAAAAGAAAAATGGAAAGAATGGTTCTATCAAAAAGGTATTATATCCAATGATAAGTTAAACAAAAAAACCTTTCACAGATTGCTCTTGCAGAAAACCAAAACATTAATCAGGGAGCTATCCCATCCGTTTGCAATTTCTGCGTCAATCAAATCAGATTTGCAAGCTATGTGCGAATACGAGCAAATATACTTCCAAGATATATTGACCACATGCCACACACAGAGACCCTTCAACTCTTTCTCCATGAACTTGAGAAAAATCTTACCCTTTTGGTTCAAAATGTTTGCTTACCTCTCTTAAGAGTGCAGACTTGTCCTAGATTGACCCTTTACAAAAGAGGAAGCCAAACTTGCAGTTGAACAGATGACTTCCACGAAAAGACCTGGCTCAGACGGGTTGTCAGTGGAAGCCTACATTGCCTTGTGGGACGCGGTGGTATCTGCCCTGGAAGAAGTATACAACGACCTCGTCTTATTGGGCACAATGGGCGGAATTCTATCGAAAGGCATGCAACAAGGAATTATAACGTTATTATATTAAAAAAACGATAAACTAGACGTAAAACATTGATGTCCAATTTCTTTACTGAATGTTTCATATAAGATTCTAGCAAAACCACTGACACTAATAAATATTTTATTGTCCTAGTGAGACCTGATCAAGGCGCATTTGTTAAAACTAGATCGATAATGGACAATATTGCGGCTACCATTCTGACAAGCATTGACAGTCATCGCACAAGAAGACAAAGATGTAGCTATTATTCTCATTGACATGGAGAAAACCTACGATAAGGTAAGTTGGGCTTTCGTCGGGAACAACCTTAAACCATATGGGCTTCGGTCCTTATTTCTGTAGATAAGTTTCAGTAAAATATAGTATTACTCTGCCTCTACTGCGATCATGATGTTGGTTAATAACCAATTATTTGAAGAATTTAACTTGTCTCGATCATTGCGTCAAGGTTGTCCTTTCACCCCCTTTCCTGTTTGTGCTCCATCTTGAAATTCTTTTGGATAACTTAAATATTACGAAAAATGAACTAATTAGGGGATTGATTGCAAAATGAATATCAACGGAAGGGGGGGGGCGGACACTCGTTGACGATCTAACCATAACCTGCTTGAATGAAAAAAAATTGCAGCATGTTGCTTGTAAGATATTGAATGATTATGTTGCATTATCAGAGACCTCAATAGATTTGAATAAGTCAGTTTATTTCCTACCTGCACAATTTCAATTGCAAATACACTGGCATGAGACGCATACCACCAAATGTATCTTGGAGTTCAAGTGCCCTTATCGAACAACTCAGAGTTACAATATCAACTGTTAGAAAAGAAGGTATGTCAAAGAATTATCAAATGGAACTACACGCATCACCTCTTCTTGCTGGGTCTGGCTATGGTATCAGTGTCTGCCTTCTCAGTGTTATGGTACCCTCTTCAAGTTCATTTACTTGGGGATCAGGCTTATAGGAAAATCAGAAGGGTGACCTATAAATTCATACAGAAACCAGAAGCAAAGGAGGGATAAGGTTTTTTATCTAAAGCGGCATGAGAGTCTATTTCGTCTCCTAGGGAATTGGGATGACTTGGTATACCTGACCCTAAGACTTAGCGTGAAAATATCGCTATGCTAGCAAAATGGTCCACCTATCAAAGTGGTGCTAGCAGATTGTAAACATGCATGAATCTGGTTAGCAGAGTATATTCTCATTGAAGAACGAAACTTGAAAAATCCATCTGAAGTATGGAGTTTCATTTTTCTAAAGTCCTTTAGCTGAAAAAAGTGAGAATCCCGCTTTTGGAGCGGAATCCTGCATGCGTGGTCCAAAGTATTACCATCTCATCGAATACACCCCAAATCGTTGGAGGAAGTCTTAATGCGGCCAATTTTTGACAACCACCTCTTGTACGATCTTGATGGCCTCCCGGACCCTCCCCTTTTCAACCCATGATTCCCCGAGAAACTTCAGGAAAACATGGATAGAACAGGGAGTGGTCCGAGTGCCACTGGGGGATCTGTGGGACAATAATCTACAAGACTGGCGAACCGAATCCTTGATGCGAACCCAACTACATTGCCTCGAAGGTCGAAGAACATCTAGCTGATATCAAAACTCGTTACCAGAATTCGACGCCAATCTTATACTCACAATGGCTTACTGGCTATAAATCCCCCTCGGCGGCGGCCATCCGCGGCCAAGTCCATGGCCGCGGCCTAGGCCACGACCCCGCAGACGTGTCCGCGCGGCCGCGCAGCCTTTGAGGCCACAAGGCGGCCAGTGGGGAGGGGGGTTCGGGATTCGGGAAACGCCATGGGGCGGCGCA
>BFEA01000346.1:224486-250281 GCA_003427395.1 Chara braunii | reverse complement strand
CTTGGTTGGTAGGTGCTTGGAGTGGTTCGGTAGGCAAGTGCTTGGAGTGGCTCAGAAGGTAGGGCTTGGACTGGCTCAGTCGGTAGGTGTTTGGACTGGCTCGGTCGTTAGGTGTTTGGCTCGGTTGGTTGGTGCTTGGACTGGCTCGGTCGGTAGGTGCTTGGACTCGCTCGGTCAGTGGGTTCTTGGACTGGCTAAGTCGGTAGGTGCTTGGACTGGCTCAATCGGTAGGTGCTTGGACTGGCTCTGTCGGTAGGTGCTTCGATTGACTCGGTCGGTAGGTGCTTTGACTGGCTCGGTAAGTAAGTGCTTGGAGTGGCTCGGTCGGTGTAGGTGCTTGGACTGGCTCGGCCGTTAGGTGCTTGGACTTGCTCGGTCCGTATAGGTGCTTGGAGTGGTTCGATTGGTAGGTGTTTGGAGTGGCTTGGTCGGTATAGGTGCTTGGAGTGGTTGGGTCGGTAGGTGCTTGAAGTGGCTGGGTCGGTAGGTGCTTGGAGTGGCTGGGTCGGCATTTATTTAGCAGTTTGAACGTTTTTTTTTCTCTCGATTTAAGTTTTTTTTTTTTTTTTTTGAAACATTTTTCGTGGAAAGATCAAGACCAAGCCTGCAGACCGTTAAATTTTCAGCGGATTTCAGTCATTTTTTTGAGCGCTAAAAACCGCGGAAGTTGGGATACTTTCTCTATTGGCCTACACATCGTAGGGGGGTAAAAACCGAAAACACAACGTATCGGCGCAACGTTTGTTTTTACTTTTTTTTTTAATTATTTCTCTAATATTTTTTCTAGAAAAATCGCAATCTGTTCTACAGGATCTAAATATTTCATATATTTTCATCAATTACTCTGAGCTCGAAAAATCGCCGAAGTTGGCGGCTCAAAATTGCAGGCTTGGACCCGCCTGCCACACTGTGCAACGTTAGGATTCGAACACACAGGCACTTGCCACACGAGGTAAAGTGCCAAAAACGAAAAATGAGACCATTTGGCGCGACATTTATTTTGCGGTCTAAACTTTTTTTTTTTTTTTTCACATCTTTCGTGGAAAGATTAAGACCAAACTTGCAGACCCTTAAATTTTCAGCGGATTCGAGTCTTTCTTCTCAGCGCTAAAAATCGCGGAAGTTGGGTTACTTTCTCCGTTGGCCCACACGTCGTACTAGGGCGGTAAAAAACAAAAACATAACGAATCAGCGCGGCGTTTATTTCATGTTTTTTTTAAAAATTTTCTAATATTTTTTCAAGAAAGAGCGAAATCTAATATACAGGATCTGAAAATTTTAGATTTTTTTATTAATTACTTTGAGCACGAAAAATCGCCAAAGTTGGCGCTTGAAAATTGCAGGACTGAACCCGCCTACCACACTGTGCAATGTTAGGATTCGGACACACAGGCATATCCTGACGTGCCAGCAGCTTGACGTCGGATACACTTCAAAAGAATGCAGTCCCCAAAAGCAGATAGGGACCCAGTCCACCTGAGTGGTTATCTGATCGGGCAATTGGGTATTTCAAAATATGTGCATGGGTTCAAACCCCAACCCAACCACAACCACTGTGAGCAAGCTTCAAATACTAATACTAACATATATTAGTGTGTGTATGTGTGTATGTGTGTAGGCGGGCGGGCGGGCGGGCGGAAGGGTGGGCGGGCGTGCGCGCACGCGTGTGTGTGTGTGCGGCCGGGCAAATGGGTCCTTCAACTTTGTCGAAGCCGTCTCTTTTGTTTTCTTGCCACCCGCACGAAAACGCAAAAAACAAAAAAGAAGCAGTGTGTGTGTGCGGGCGGGCGGATGGGTCCTCCAACTTTGTCGAAGCTGCCTCTTTTGTTTTGTCGCCGCCTGCACGAAAACGCCAAAAACAAGAAAGAAGCCGCCAAAACAGAGCTGAAAATAAGAAAGAAAAGGAAGAAAAAATGAAAGAGAAGAAGGGAAAAAAAACAACAACAACAACGGGCGAAAACAGAATTGAAAAAAGGGGGCAGGGCACAAAACAACACTTTCTTGCTATCCGACGGCGGATGCTTCAACATATTCCCTCGCATCGATGTCCGTCGCCGTTGGGCCCCGTGGGCCCGCTCTCTCATTTTCTGGCGCGTTGTGAACAATTTTGTACGTCCGCCCTCCCTCGATCACCTTCATCCGCCGACCCGCATCAAAACTTCAACCCGATTTCGGCGTGCAGAGGAACACAGGTCTCCCCCGCGGCCAATGCTGCTTAAGGGGATGCGTATTGTTATTTATTTATTTATTTATTTATTTATTTATTTATTTATATATATATGTATATTATATATGTATAATATTTAATTACTATTTTATTTTATTTTTTATTTTTTATTTTATTTATATATTTATATATTTTATATTTAGGCTACCAGCCTGGCCGCCCGGGTCCCGGGTGGCCAGCCCGTGCAAGAACCAGAGAGGCTCCTGACAAAAAAAAAAAAAAAAAAAACTCCAAAAACTCCGAAAAAAACCTATGTTGTGCAGAAACATAAACTGAATATCTTTTGCCTCAGGGTCGTATCAAAATTACGTACAAAATTTAAAATAAAAAATAAAATAATAAATTATTTATTTTGATTTTATTTATTAACACGTTATTCGTTAAAATAGGACATTATACTGTGTCCTCTTTCTAACGAATTAATTTTTGGCTGCAGCCTAAGCAACGTAGGCATGCCCATCTAGGGGTTAACCACATGCAGAAGCGTGCTGAGATCCATACTTGTGAAACTTTATAAATGAAATCCCAAATGTGGAAGTGTGTTGGGATCCTTACTTGTTGAACATCAAAAACATGTTGGTGATCCTGTGAGGAAGTGTGTTGGGATCCATACTAGTCAAACTTCATAAACGAACAACGATTGGCACGCCAAAGGGAACCCTATGCGGAACTGTGTCGTGATCCTAACTTGTCAAACTTCAATTTCATAAATGTGATGAAAGATACAGTAACTATACTGTGACACTGTCCTCTTTCTAACGAATTCATTTTTGACTACAGTGTTTGTACATGGGCATGCCCGCCCAGCCGCCTCTAATGCGAAAGTTTGCTGACATCCATAGTTGTTGAACTTTTGTAAACAAAATTAGCAATGTAATTAGATTGAATTAGATTAAATTGTGCTCCATCACGATGAATATCCGCATTTCAAATGGTCATGCAAAGAAGGTTTGGGCATCCACTGACCAATTTCACATAAGATGAGATCTCTCATTCATTCACCAACCAATTTCACAATCATGTTTACACTTCCTGTTGAACAGAATTCGAAACATGGAACACAATACTTCAACTTGAACAGAATTCGGAACATGGAACATTACGTGACATAGATTACAAAGCCCATACATGACACAGGACATGCATTGAGCTTGCCGTAGATAATGCGAACTCGGAACGATAAAAGAAAGCAATGCCTCTGGCAGAAGGACAGTTGAATAATGTCTCGATTTATGAAATTTAACGATCAACGAATGGAACAACTTAAAAAAAAGTTTCGAAGTCAATCAAATTCATCAAAGACAACGATGTTCTAAGACACATGATGCTAATTGTCGTCTAAGAAGCAGAATATCTTTACAAGACAACCGGAAAGGCCGTCGATCTCAATGTTGCAACAACGTCGCATACATCAACATGAACACACCACARCTTGCTCCATCCACTTGTCTCGGAACTCCATCCACCACAACATTTCCCACCATGGACTTCCAATTCCTATCCGACCGCCTATGTGATGTTTGACGTTCCAAATACTGCACAATCAACTCGAAAACACTAAGGTAAAAACTGAAATCAGCTACAATGCGAGGAAAATAATCAAAAATTTCGAGAACATCATCTCTCATGTTGACGGAAACGAGGATCCAGTGATTATCATCTTTGTGGACAGGAATGAAGATAATATCGTAACGAAGCAAATCTACGTTTTTAGCCCACCTCTGCACCCCACCGTGTCCTTGAAGTCGCAGTTTATTGAAGAAGAACGAATTAAAGCTGAAGACTTAAAGGCCTGAAGAGATGTCACGTGACCCACATGCAGTCGACCCCAACAACGCCATATAGAAATGACCACCTCATCATTCACCCTGCCGTTGACATGCAAGAGGGTGAGGAGATCTTTTGCTGCAATCCGAAATTGACCATCGCCCAGTATAGAGAGAATAGTGTTAGACGGCACCGAGCCTCGTACAATGTCATCTAAAACCCGCAAGCTCAGAGGCGCAATCGTCGCAGCGAAACTTTTCCCACGTGCTGCACTTGTTGCCCGCACTGCACAACATCAAACAAAGGACACGTGGGGTAGTGAGAAACGGAGTTCTAGACATTGTCCCCCGGTGCATGACGCGTTGCTAAGTACTTCTCATACATGGTCTGACCCCTACTCACAGATCGTGGATATGTCCCTTTCTCTGGGGCAAGAAGGGAAAGACATTCCTCAATGGCAATGGTGTACTCCTTCTTCCCGATCTCGACATCAACCCCTGATGCCTTTAACATATCCTTGTGTTTTTTACTCAACCCGGGGACTTTTTGCAATATGTGCTCTGGATATTTGGAGGACCTCCGTGCTCGAGACGACACCACCCCTGTACAACAGAAGAAAGACAAAACGAAAAATGAGAACCATACATTCGTACAGACGCAACAATCAAGCAGGACCTCTCCGACCACAGGACCCTGATCTCGCGTGGTCATGTGCACCAAGGTGCGGTTGTGCGATTGTAAAATAAAACGACTGCAACATCCGAGCTTATCACCCCCGCACTTCGCAAAGGAAAACCACCACAACTCACAGAAGCCGGAGGCCAGCAATCCTCGAAGTTCGGACTGCGGCGGACGTTTGTACACACCAGCCCCACTGAGACTGACCACATCACGATCAACAAAGGAAGTTCGGATCCCGGCGGACTAAAACCGGCACTATTCCCGAGAAGGGAAAACTGTCAGTCCATGTACTTGGCCACTTTCTTAGCACCTTGGCCTACAGTCAAGCAGGACCTCTCCGACCACAGGACCCTCACCTCGCGTGGTCATGTGCACCCAGGTGCGGTTGTACGACTGGAAAACAAAACGACTGCAACATTCGAGCTTATCACCCCCCGCACTTCGCAAAGGAAAACCACCACAACTCACAGAAGCCGGAGACCAGCAATCCCCGAAGTTCGGACTGCGGCGGACTTTTCAACACACCAGCCCCACTGAGACTGACCACATCACGCATCGACAAAGGAAGTTCGGATCCCGGCGGACTAAAACCGGCAGTATTCCCGAGAAGGGAAAACTGTCAGTCCATGTACTTGGCCACTTTCTTAGCACATTGGCCACTTCCTCCGCTGGGGCAGATCCTTCCTTGGATGGAGTGTAAGGTTTTGGACGAAGTTTTTGCCGCCCTCGACTAGCAACCCGGCCGAGTCACAGATAGGCCGATGAGCTGGAGTAGGAAGGGCTGCTGGTTGTAGCATGCCGGCATCCGAAACTTCCCGTATGCACAGACAGTGTGGACAGTCGTCGTGTGTATAGCGCGGACTGTAGCATGCCGGCATCCGGAAGGCGGTGACATGCGCACCGGTTCTTCACCTACCCGATTTTGATCGCCCTTTTATCCTTACCACCGATGCGTCAGACTTTGCTGTAGGAGCAGTGCTTTCTTAGTTCTTCCCCTCCTCTCCTGATTCCTCTCATCCTCGTATCCCTCACTTCCTACCACCTACCCCTACCACTACTTCCCGACTGACGCCTACTCGTCCAGCTACTGACGAGCCCTCTATTGACTATTCTCCTACCATTGTCGTGGACGGCACTGTCGAGTCTCGCTCAGGTGATTGTCCGATAGCCTTCTACTCCCGTCAGCTCCTGCCCGCCGAGATAAACTACACTGCTGATGAACGTGAGGTTCTCGCAGTAGTTTATGCTGCTCGGCACTGGCGGCACTACCTRCACGGGGCACCATTCACGGTGCACACGGACAACTTTGTTGTCCAGGCTTTTTTTACTAAGCCGAAGCTCACTCCTCGACAGGCTCGCTAGTGGCGCGACCTATCTGAGTTTAGTTTCACCACTGAGCACATCAAGGGTGAGACTAATCGGGTCGTAGATGCCCTATCCCGACGCCCTGACCACGACCAGGAGCAGATCCAACTCTCTTCCATCTCGTTCACCATCGTCCACCACTCGGTGATCGACGAGTTTCGCACTCAGTACCGCCACTGCCCCGACTATCGCGACATCCACACGACCCTTCGGAGTGGCAAGACCATCCCAAACTACTCTCTCGGGGACAACGGTCTCGTGTACTGGCACGGTTCACAGGGCACCAGAGAGCCCCGTATTTTCGTTCCCTCCACTGGACAGCTACGTGTCCGAGCAGTAGCCGAGTTCCATGACCAGGCAGCTGCCGGTCATATGGGCTTCCACAAGACGTTGGCTCGTGTGAGCCGCCTATACGTCTGGCCGAAGCGCAAGGACTTTGTGAAGGACTACGTCGCAGAGTGTCCCATCTGTCAGGAGGTGAACAGTGTGAACCACCTGCCTTATGGTTTGCTCCAGCCTCTTCCTATTCCTCACGGTCGTTGGCAGTCCATCTCGATGGACTTTATCGGTCCTCTTCGTCCTCCGACCCCTCGCGGTCATGATGCTATCCTGGTCGTCGTCGACTGCTTCACAAAGCGTGCATGCTTTGTTCCGTGCCGCTATGCCATCAGTGCACGTGAGGTCGCCGACATCGTGTTTGACTGAGTCGTGCGTGACCACAGCTTACCTCTAAGCATCATATCTGACCGTGACCCGCGCTTTACCAGCCGATTCTGGCGACGGCTCCACGAGGTATACGACACTCAGCTCCACTTCTCCTCGTCTTACCATCCTCAGACTGATGGTCAGACCGAGATCACGAACAGGACTCTCGGAGATATTCTTCGAAAGATTGTTCGTGACGACCAGCGGTGGGATCTTCATCTTGCCCACGCGCAGATAGCCTACAACCACGCCGTCTTGCCAGCCACGGGGATGTCGCCTTACTATTGCGACCTCGGCTATCACCCTCGTGTTCCCTCGGACTTTCTTCGACCGTCACAGATGCACCCCRAYACGAGTTGTCCCGCGCTGGATGATTGGGTTGCACACATGACGTCGATCATGAAGACCGCACATGAGCACATAGCCGCTTCCCAGACTCGCATGGCAGCACGTGCGAACCGATCGAGGATGGACCATCCATTCAAAGTCGGTGATGATGTGCTTATCGATGTCCGCCACTTACAGCTCGAAGCGGACACGCTTCGCAAGTTTCGGCGTCGCTTCTTTGACCCATGCCGCATCCTTCAGGCCGTCAGTTCTGATACGGCATCTAGCTCGGTCAGCTTTCGTGTGAAGCTGCCCGACTACCTACGCCAGGCTCGTGTGCATGATGTCTACCACGTCTCGTTACTGCGTCCTTACCGCAGACCGTCTGAGCGTTTCACTGGACGACCATACGAGCGCCCTCCACCCCTCATGGTGGACGGTCACGAGGAGTTCCTCGTTTCAGACATCATTGGTCGTCGATTCACCGACGACAACCCTCCCCACGTCGAGTATCTCGTACGTTGGAAGGGTTACCCTGATGAGGAGGCTACCTGGGAGCCCCTGAGCACTTGCAGCACGCTCGCATGTTGGTGCGTGCCTATGACCGTGCTCGCCTTGCTGGGTTCACTGCTCCTCCTCAGCCCACTGACCTGCCTCCTTCTCCCCCGGCTGAGGAGACCGCTGAAGTCGAGTCTGCTCTATCTGAGGCAGACCTTCAGCAGCAGTCGGATGCTTCTAAGCGTCCACAACGCACTCGTCGTCGTTTTGCTCGATACGACGATTGACTCTGACTTACCTTCCCACATCCTTGACTTCTTAGTACTCCATCCACTCCAGTTTTGCTACTTCGGCTCGTCGACGTTGCGGCTCCTCCTCGACGGCATTCCGGACTTCTCATCGTGGACGTCATCGGCAGCTTCATGGACTTCATCACGATCAGCTCTGCCTACTTCAGACGTCGCCACTCTCTTACCACTTTACCCTGTACAGTACCCTGCTTGTGTCGCATGATGGTCTCCCTTTAGCCGGGTTCCTTTGAGTTGGGCTCTCCCTTGGTATACGCATAGGCATCGGGACCGTAGCGTTGCCCTGGCTTCCCATCTTACGGATCTAGCTCCGACTTTCCTCACTTTAGGAGTCATKWGCATGATTCCCTYACCCATCATCTTTCTACCCTTCGCCGGCCCTCACGCCCTAGTTAGGCAGCCCCGCATGCTTCATYTAGGTGCGCCCAGTATACCAGGCTCCCYTGTTCCYTTGCATGGTCGACCCTCCATAGCGGTCACCCCTTAGTCGAGCATTACCCGCCCTAATGGTCTATCTGTTAGGATCATTGGTTCTGTTCACTCTCATTTCCCTACCCTCCTTGAGCCTGATGACATGTGTCTCCCTGTTATCTATGTGTGGATGCCCTTAGGAGTTTTCGACCCCTAGGCTGCATTCGCCACCCTCAGAGACCATCCCACCYTTTGGTTTGCGACACACTTCTCATGTGACATATGATAGACTTGTTGTTGCTTTGTTGCTCGCAGACTGAGGCTACTGCCTCTGACATTTCTAGGATTTAGTTGTTCTACTTTTGCTGTTCTTAGGACTTATACACTAGTCAGTTGTTACCAGACTGAGGCTAGTGCCTCCAACATTCTATGATCTAGTTGTCACTACTTTCTGCTTTCCTAGGACATGTATGCTAGTTAGTTGCTTTTGCTTTCCTAGGACATGTATATTAGTTAGTTGCTTCTGCTTTCACTTAGGCTGTTAGTTGTGACATTTTATATCCTAGGTTGCATCGCATGGACTCAGCATGGAGCTTGCTCCGCATCCTAGACTACTCAGGTTTTCTTTCTTTGGTAGAGTTCCGCTTCTTGGCGGAAGCATGTTTGTATCTAGGCGATCCATTACAGGCCGAGGATCGTGTAGCGGACCTCGGGTTGGCCTGTGAGACCAGCCCCTTGGCCTGTTCTCACAGGCCTGTGTTGTATTCGGGGTAGGTCAATCCAGGTCATTACCTCTGGCGGTACCAGTCAGTCCAGTCCAGTCCCGTCAGTCCGCTGGGGTATACCCCAGCCATTGTCTGTTTTCACCCTCATTCTTCACTTGCACATTTTTGGAGTACGTGCGTTGGAGTCCTGCGTGGGAGTTGCGATGTGCGTCATCTTGTTCCCCCCTTCTTCCTCCATCTCCATCTCTACCACCAGCGGAGCACCACACCTGGTGGGTCCGCTACAATACGTCACCCACCATGTTGTCTTTCGCCAACCCGGGCAACCGGCATCAATAATAGCACGCCTATATACCTGTGGCCGCCCAGAGTCGTGCGCATGACGTCACCCGCCATGTGCAATGCCCTTTTCCGCCCAGGCAACTTGTCTTTCACCCAACTCCCAGAACCTGTTGAACATCAAATGCCCCAGCCCAAGGCAGACTGGGACCGCGAAAACACAACCTTGTCATGTCTGATATTGACCTCCAAGCCCCCGACAGCGTGTACACAAATCGAATGTCATCGGTGGCTATCGAACGCCATCCTTGACTATCATCAACGCCATCGCCAGCCGGGGTGACGGGAGTACTTCCAAGAACCTCGTGTGACATCGAACGTCATCGGTGGCTATCGAACGCCATCATCGACTAACATCAACGCCATCGCTAGTCGGGGTGACGGGAGTACTTCCAAGAACCTCGTGTGACATCGAACGCCATCCTCGACTAACATCAAACTCCATCGCCAGCCGGAGCACGTCCCGAAACCGGTGCACAAACCTATTGTTCTTTGGCACGATAGAGAAGAACTGACAACAAACAGACAATGCTAGCAGTTCTAGCACAATAGTCACCCTCTCACACGCCACTTGTTGCACTGCTCATTGTATGATCCACCGTCCCCGCAATTCTACCCATTGAAACAATGCACATGCTCAGTGTAGGATCTATCCACCCCACAATTCCCCCTAATTGTCTCAGACGTCTCAGAAAGAGGCCACATGACTTTTGCTCATTATTGGATATATCCGGCTCACAATCCCCCTGATTTGTTTAAGACTTCTCAGAAATCCCAACAGTGTCTCAGGTTTCTTGGAAAGAAACCGAATCCTCAGTGGAGGATCTATCCGCCCCACAGCATCCACGTCGCATGACCTTTTCTCATTATCGGATCTATCCGCCTCACAATTCAGCCAATTTGTATCAGACTCAGGTTTCTCAGAAAGAGGGCAAATGTTCAGTGGAGGATCTATCCGCCTCACAACATCCACCTCGCACGACTTTTCTCATTATCGGATCTATCCGCCCTACATTTCCCCCAGTTGGGCGGATAGACCCTAAACTGAGCATTTGGCCTCAATCAGAGAGGGTCTATCCGCCCCACTAGTAACCCACATGGTTTTTGCTCACTATCGAATCTATCCGCCCCCCAACTCCCCCGATTTGCCTCAGACTTCTCTCAAAGAGGACACATACTCAGTGGCGGATCTATCCGCCCTACAATTCTAGGGTTCCCGCCAAGTGTCCACATACTGGGCCAATATTCTCAGGTTTCCATGAAAGAGGTCAAATGCTCAGTGGAGGATCTATCCGCCCCACATGTCCAGCGGAGGATCTATCCGCCCCACAACATCCACCACACATGGCTTTTCCTCATTATCGGATCTACCAACCTTGTCCTACCGCCCCACAACTCCCCCGATTTGCCTCAGACTTCTCTCAAAGAGGACACATACTCAGTGGCGGATCTATCCGCCCCACAATTCTAGGGTTCCCGCCAAGTGTCCACATACTGGGACAATATTCTCAGGTTTTCATGAAAGAGGTCAAATGCTCAGTGGAAGATCTATCCGCCCCACATGTCACACAGATGTGTCTCACTGGAGGATCTAACCGCCCCACAACATCCACCACACATGGCTTTTGCTCATTATCGGATCTACCAACCTTGTCCTCCCCACATTGTCAGGTTTCTCGCAAGGAGCGCAAATGCTCAGTGGAGGATCTATCCGCCCCACAGCATCCACTTCGCAGTTCTTTTTCTCATTATCCTCTGCCACACATGTATGAGTACTAGAGAGTGATCGCATGTCCTTGCTGGGTCCTGTTCGCGTAGGTGATCGCGCTGTGAGGAGGATAGATCCGTCCCAGACGTATGGGGGTGTTTGAGGAGGATCGATCCGCCTCGAATATGTGAGCCCTGCTGCCGGAGGATCGGAGCATTACTTTCGTGATCTCTGTGGCGGATCTATCCTCTACACAGCGGGCACATATCCGTCGACAAGTTCTGGTGGTCGTGCTCCAATCCATGGGTTGAAGTGCCCGCATTGTGTGAATGATTGATCTTCCTCACAACAACAGCGCGGATCGTTGCCGGGTCCTGTCGGCAAATGTGTCCGCGCTGTGAGGAGGATAGATCCGCCTCACAAGTTAATGGGTTGCTAGGGGAAACCCGAAAGGCGTCTCGCATGGGTACTAGAAAGTGACGGGGCTTGATTTAAGCTAGCGCTACTTAACAAAACAATGATTCAGTCAATCTACGCAGAATGAATCGGTCCCTAAGGAAGCCCCGGAAGACGGTGCCGATGGGTACTAGAAACTAGTCGCGCTGTGAGGAGGATATATCCGCCCCAGAGGTTTGGGGGTTTGTGAGGAGGATAGATCCGCCCCACAGGTATGCGCACTAGAGAGTGATCGCGTGTCCTTGCTGGGTCTTGTCCGTGTAAGTGATCGCGATGTGAGGAGGATAGATCCGCCCCAGCGGTAAGGGGGTTTTGTGAGGAGCACCGATCCCCTCGAGACATCCGAGCTCTGCTGCCAGAGGATCGGAGCATGACTTCGATCTTCCTCACAACAACAACGCAGGTCATTGTCGGGTCTTGTGGGCAGATGTGTATGCACTGTGAGGAGGATAGATCCGCCCCAGAAGTTAATGGGTCGATATGGGAAACCCGAAAGGCGTCTCGCATGGATATTCGAAAGTGACAAAATTTGAATTACCTACACATGTGAAAAATGTTGCATATGCATGTGGGGAGGACATATCCTCCCATGGGATTTCGGCCTACCTGTTGGAAAAACCTGCGTTGTTGGCTTTGGTGGGCAATCTCGACTTCGCGTGTCTTTCTAGGTTCGCCGTCACTGTCTCACCAACCTGATATCGATTCTCCGATACCATGAACATGATCATAGGCAAAGAAACGCCACACTGCTCTGCTCGAGCTCTTCCCAACGCCAGTTCCTGAACAGGGCATCCAAAGCATGCCCAGGATAGACTGCACAACGTCAAGGACCATGCTCCTCCGTCTCTCTTTTCAACAACTCCCAATATAGGTGCAAACGGTGCTGCAGTAGCTGAGCGACCGACTACTTCACGAGGGTGGTTCTCATATTAGTCGTGGTGTCTCGAGGTAGAGGCTCATACATTATTACTACAAGGCTGTGGGTCGGATACATCCGACTCACAGTCAGCATTCCCCAGATGTGGGGAGGCTGTATCCTCCTATGGGATTTCGGGGTCTCGCGACCGGACACAAAAGATCAATTGACTGTATATACCTGTGGGGAGGATATATCCTCCTCTGGGTTTTCGGCGTCTTGAGAATAGTGCACCATTGATGTCTGTTGCCAGCTCGGACCGTGCATGTCGACCTCGAGTCGCTTTCCCTGTGGAGAGGATGTATCCTCCTCTGAGTCTTCTGCGACTATGAAAACCTGCACCACAGGAGTCGGTTGGCAATGCCGACTGTGACTGTCGACGAGCAGCCCCCTTTATCGTCGATCGACAACGGTTCTCTGATGCCCAGAACACAACGCTCCCTACAAAGGTGCAAAAGGCGCTGTGGAAGGTCATCCACTGACTGATTAGCACATCTCGAGGGTGCTCCCCATGACTGCTTGATTCGCAAGTTTCATTTCTGGTTTCCATTGACAGGCAGCTTTTTCAACGCCTCTTTACCGGCCGATGGAGATCAAAGGACAGCATATGCGTGTGGGGAGGATGTATCCTCCTCTGGGTTTTTGCTAGCTGTCTGGAAAGCTGCACCATTGGAATACGTCGGCAATGTCGACTGTGCCTGTCTACAACGTTTCACTTGGCAACCGCAGGCGACAGCCTTCTAGAGGTTATCTTTGGTCATCCTCCATCTATAGCCTATCTTCTAGCAGGGGCTATCGACAACCTATCTCTGGGCAGCCGCCATCTACAGCCTATCTTTGGGCAGCCGCCATCTAGAACCTACCGTGTCGCAGCCGCCATCTAGAAGTTGTCGTGTCACAGCCGCCAGTCAGAGCCTACCTTTGGGCAACCGTCATCTTAAACATCTCTTTGGGCAGCCGCCTCGCGACCGATCTTTGGGCGGCCGCCATCTACAACCTATCTCTGGGCAGCCTCCATCTAGAGCTTGTCTTTGGGCTGCCGGCATCTAAACCTACCATGTCGTGACCGCCTTCCAGAGCCTGCCTTTGGGCAACAGCAATCTAAAGCGGATCTTTGGGCAGCCGCCATCTAAAGCCTTTCTTTGGCCAGCCGCCATCTAAAACCTATCTTTGGGCAACCGCCATCTAGAGCCTATCTTTGGGCAACCGCCAACGACCTATCTCTGGGCAGCCGCCATCTACAACCTATCTTTGGGCAACTGCCATCCAGAACCTACCGTGTCGTAGTCGTCATCTAGAAGCTGCCGTGTCGCAGCCGCCAGTCAGAGCCTACCTTTGGGCAACCGTCATCTTAAACATATCTTTGGGCAGCCGCCTCGCGACCGATCTTTGGGCGGGCGCCATCTACAACCTATCTCTGGGCAGCCGCCATCTAGAGCTTGTCTTTGGGCTGCCGGCATCTAAACCTACCATGTCGTGGCCGCCTTCCAGAGCCTGCCTTTGGGCAACAACAATCTAAAGCGGATTTTTGGGCAGCCGCCATCTAAAGTCTTTCTTTGGCCAGCCGCTATCTAAAGCCTTTCTTCTTTATGTCTTTGGGCAGCCGACATCTAGAGCCTATTTTTGGGCACCCGCCATCTAAAACCTGTCTTTGGGAAGCCCCCATCTACAGCCTACCAAGTCGCAGCAGCCATCCAGAGCTTGTGTTTGGGCAACCGCCATCTAACGCCTGTCTTTGGGCAGCCGCCATCTAAAGCCTAACATCGGGCAGCCGCCATCTAAAGCCTATCGTTGGACGCCGTCATCGAAAACCTAGCTTTGGGCAGCCGCCAGCTAGAGCCTGTCTTTGGGCAGCCGCCATCTAGAGCATGTTTCTAGTCAGTTGCAATCTAAAGCCTATCTTTGGCAGCCGCAATCCAAAACATATCTTTGGGCAGCCGCCACCAACAGCCTACGAAGTCGCAGCCGCCAACCAGATCGTACCTTCGGGCGACCGCCATCTAAAGCATATCTTTGGGCAGCCGCAATTTAAAGCCTGTCTTTGGGCAGTCGCCATCTAAAGTCTATCTTTAGGCAGCCGCCATCTAAAGCCTATCTTTGGGCAGCCGCCATCTAAAACCTGTCTTTAAACGGCCAGCATCTAGAGCCTATCCTTGGGCAACTGCCATCTACAGCCTACCATCTACACCCAATCGACTGAACCCAATGATCAATGACTGCATATTCCTGTGGAGAGGATATATCCTCCTCTGGGTCTTCTGCGACTTTAAAACCTGCACCATAGGAGTCGGTTGGCAATGTCGACTGTGCTGTCGACCTAGAGCGGCCGTCCCTTTATCGTTGATCGACAACGGTTCTTTGATGCCCAGAACACAACTCTCCCTACAAAGGTGCAAAAGGCGTTGTGGAAGGTCATTGACTGACTGATTAGCACATCTCGAGGGTTCTCCCCCTGACTGCCTGATTTGCAAGTGTGATTTCCGGTTTCCATTAACAGACAGCTTTTTCAACGCCTCTTTACCGGCCGGTGGAGATCAAAGGACAGCATATGCTTGTGGGGAGGATGTATCCTCCTCTGGGTTTTTGTGCTAGCTGTCTGGAAAGCCGGGTCCGCTTTCTGGTGTCCGGTAACTGGCGATAAATCATCGCGACCGGACACTTATGATCTATGGATTGCATGTCCCTGTGATGAGGATGTATCCTCCTCAGGGTTTATAGTGTCTGGAAAAACTGCACTGATGGTGTCAGTTGGCAACTTGGCATGACCGACAGTCCTGGTCGAGCAAGAGACACCGTCCGTGCACTCTATGACTGTCGACAGAGAGCCGTCGTCGCTTCCGTGCCGACTGGAGAGCTGTCGTGCACACTACTCTGGGTTTTTGAGCTAGTCGTCTGGAAACCCAAGTCCGCTTTCCGGTGTCCGATAATAGGCGATAAGGCTTCGTTACCGGACGCTAATGATCTACGGATTGCATATCCCTGTGTGGAGGATCAGGGTTTAAGACGTCTGCAAAACCTGCACCAATGGGGTCAGTTGGCAATGCCGACCGTCCCGGTCGAGCAAGAGACGCCGTCCGTTTCGATTATGTAATACCGTGAATGCAGTGCACCCTATGCCTGTGGACGTAGAGTCGTCGTCGCTCTCGTACTAACTGGACAACTGTCATGCACAATACTCTGATCGACGCCTTCCCCTCTGCAGTCCATGGACAACTGATCAAAAGCATTCCCAAATAGACTTCACAACGCCAGGGATGGTGTGGGCAGTGTTGTATTTGACAGAACGGTAGGATCATGCCGGTTCTTCTCCCCTTGCGGCCGCTCCCTACATAGGTTTAAATGGCGCTGTGGTGGCGAAGCGGCTTCCCGCGAGTTTAACAATTCTCTTTTCACAACCACTCCCTACGTAACTTTCTTCGACGCCTCGTGACCGGTCGATAATGATCGAAGGACGACATACGCTTGTGGGGAGGATGTATCCGCTTCTGGTTTTTTATGCTAGCCCTCTGGAAACCCGAGTCAGCTTTCCGGTATCCAATAATATGCTGCTTTTCAGTGGCCTCGCGACCGGATGCCAATGATCAATGGACTGCAAATAGCTGTGGGGAGGATGTATCCTCCCCAGGGTTGACGACGTCTGGAAAAACTGAACCACCATTGGTGTCGGTTGGCAATGCCGACAGTCTCGCTCGAGCAAGAGAGGCCTTCCTTTTCGGTCATGTGATACCGTGAACGCAGTGCACCCTATGCCGGTTCTTCTCCCTTTACAACCGCTCCCTACGTAGCTTCTTCTACGCCTCGTGACCGGTCGATAATGATCAAAGGATGGCATATGCTTGTGGGGAGGATGTAGGTTTGTGCTAGCCCTCTGGAAACCCGAGTCAGGTTTCTGGTGTCCAATAATAGGCTACTTTTCAGTGACCTCGCGACCGGATGCCAATGATCAATGGACTTCAAATAACTGTGCGGAGGATGTATCCTCCTCAAGGTTAACAGTGTCTGGAAAAACTGAGCCGCCATTGGTGTCGGTTGGCAATCCCGACTGTCCCGCTCGAGCAAGAGATGCCGTCCCTTTTGGTTATGCCATACCGTGGACGCAGTGCACCCTATGCCTGTCGAGCTATAGCCGCCGTTGCTGCCTGCCGACTGGACATCTGTCTTGCACACTTCTCTGGTCTACGCCTTCCCCACTTCGGGCCGTGGAAACCTGAGCCAACTTTCCCATGTTCAATAATAGGCTACTTTCAGTGGCCTCACGACCGGATGCCAATGATCAATGGACTGCAAATAGCTGTGGGGAGGATGTATCCTCCTCATGCATATGTCGTCCTTTGATCATTATCGACCCAGAGGCATATCCCCACAAGCATATGTCGTCCTTTGATCATTATCGAGCGGTCACGAGGCGTTGAAGAAGCTACATACGGAGCGGTTGTAAAGGGAGAAGAACCGGCATAGGGTGCACTGCGTTCACGGTATCACATAACCGAAAGGGAAGGCGTCTCTTGCTCGAGCGAGACTGTCGGCATTGCCAACCAACACCAATGGCGGTTCAGTTTTTCCATACGCCGTTAACCCTGGGGAGGATACATCCTCCCCATAGCTATTTGCAGTCCATTGATCATTGGCATCTGGTCGCGAGGCCACTGAAAAGTAGCCTATTATTGGATACCGGAAAGCTGACTCGGGTTTCCAGAAGCGGATACATCCTCCCCACAAGCATATGTCGTCCTTTCGGTTACGCGATACAGTGAATGCAATGAACCACAGGCATATGGTGCACTGCGTTCACGGTATCGCATAACCGAGAGTCGTCGTCGTTGCCTGCCGACTGGACAGCGGTCGTGCACACTACTCTGGTCTACGCCTTCCCCACTTCGGGCCCTGAACAGTTGAAGAAAAGCATCCCCAATAGACTTCATAATGCTACGGATGGTGCAGGCAGTGCTATATTTGACAGGAAGGTAGGATCATGCTGGTTCTTCTCCTTTTACAACCGCTCAAGGTCTAAGCTCGGAAATTATTGTTAACATGATGGTATGTAGCAAGAGGTCTTACAAACCTTATGGGGTTGTGAAGCGGATGGATCCGCCATACAGCTTACGGTGTAGCCTAATATGCGCTTTTGCTGCCCCCTTCTGACATGATGCATCGTCCCAAGGGGTCTTACATACCTTATTGCGGAACGGATGGATCCGCCACACAGGTTACAATGTAGCCTAATTATGCACGCATGCTTCCCCCTTCTACTGGAACCCTCGCACATACATTGGACTAAGTCCTTATGACTTGTTGTCGTGTGCTTCTGTTTATTGTGAGCAGTCAAAATTCCATTTCTGCCTCTGTGCAAATTCTTAACTACATGACGGCTGTTTTCTGTACGCAGGGTGATTTGCAGTTGCAGGACCCTCTCCTTTTTCCATAGGTCTCTTATCAATTTCTCACCTACACTGCATGCATCTCGCCGAAATGTTGCTGTTCATTTAGCCGAGTGACTTGTGTTATCATTTTGGAGCACTGGTAGTGACACCGACGAGCTCGTCAAATAGCGTTCCATCACCGATTCCAGGGACGTCTTCTTTGCACAAGGGTAATAACGTGAAATGATAAAACTTCGTCGAGGATTGTTCACAGCAGTTGCAAACATGGAACACTTCACGGGCGATACGGAAGGTACGTAAGGATGGAGCTGTGCATGCGGGTGTTAGACTTCATTCCTCGCATGATCCTGATAGCGGCATCCAGAGGCTTGTGGGCAGTGCCAAGATGTCAAGCCGAGGTGGTGAGGAGCACTTGGGTAGCCTTAGCTGTAGTGTGACGGAATATGTAACCACTGGAGGAGGTTGCGGGACTGAACAATGATCCGCCGAATTATTGTCTACTGCTGGGGCTGTTTCGCAAAAGAACAACTTTGACGATAGTGAATCTCACGGTGTTCCTCATTCTCATTCTCACGTTAGTGGACACCATACTGGGTCTGGGAATGATAATGAGGTGTCTACTTCCTCTTACTTTAAGGATAACACTTCACGTAGTGAATCTCATGAGGAGAGAGATATTCATTACATTCTTCCCGCACCATTGCCCGGAGAGAAAATACCATACAACATGGCCAACAAAGCCGCTACGAAACGAGTCCTGAACAAAAGAACTTTGACTAAGCTTAGGCTAGAATCTCTTCAAAGTGTGCGTGGTATGCTTTGTTGTATAAAATTTTGTTGTGCAAATCTTACTGCTGATGATGTTAGGCCAGTCAGGGAGGGTTTGTACTGCAAAACATTTGCAGACCGGAGGAAGTGGTGGTTGCAATCAATACACGACTTCACCGTAATGATGGATGATGTTGAGCGAACTCGACCAGTTCTATGCAGACAAAAGTTGTGCGTGCAAGCGTATTGTAATATACTGGGTATTTCACGAAATACCTTTTATATTTACAAAAGGATGTATCACAACAATGTCGTGCACGCAGAACACGGTCGTACAGGTATATGTAGTCCTTCGAACACAGTAGTCACAATGCTTGCATGCATGAAAAGATTCATTGACGATCACGCTGATGATATGCCAAATGAAATGGCTAAAAACGACAATGTTTGCAGACCACGCCGTAGGATGCCAGCTGCTTTTACCAAAAGATCCATTTATGAATCCATTCAATCTGACTTGAAGGTTGCAGGACAGGAAGTCGTCTCCGAGTCTACCTTTTACGCCATGTGGAGCAAACACTTTGGCACGTTAGTATGGCCCAATCCAACACGTTTACGAAATGTGCTCTATGCAACTACTATAAGCAGTGCATAGCCAATGTGAAGTATAAATGAGACCGTAAGAAGTTTAAGATAAAGATGAAAGAACATCATGAGCGGCAAGTGAACCATAAGCAAGATTACTGTCTTGCAAAGCTCGATTCAATATTACGTCCTGCTGAGCATCTTTGCCTCATAATTGATGGCATGGATCAGAAGAAAACCACATTGCCTCACATCGGGCAGACAAACTACTCAAAGGACTTGCAACACGACAGGATGATGAGAACCACTCTTACGGCAGTAATCGCCCACGACAGAGATCCTTCTATTTACGTATACACATACTTTCCATACTACAAGCACAATGCTAGTAGCACATCTACATGCTTGATGAGGACTCTCTGTGAAATTCAAGCTTCGGGGACACCGCTTCCTCCTCGATTGCGTATTCAAGCGGATAACTGTTGGAAAGAAAACAAAAATCAGTTCATATGTGGCTTGGCAGCACTTCTTGTGAAGTTCGAAGTATTTCAGGAGATTGAGATTGGGTTCATGATAGTCGGTCATACCCATACAGATGTTGACGTCACTTTCAACGTTTATTCTAAAAAGTTGAAAGATAATGATGCATATACAATGGATGAACTTTTCGATTTGCTGGAACAATCTCACAAGAAGCCTTTGAAATGTATTTTCCTAGATAAAATTGCGGACTGGAAAAATATGGTAGCACCATATCTCGCTACTGATATAACCGGTATCTCGAAGCCACATTTACTTAAGTTTTATATGGTAGATGATAACCCAGCAATATCGTACAAAGAGTTTTGCGACGATACAGAATGGTTGCCCAAAGACGGTTCACTTTTCTGGTTTAGAAGAGATGACGACGGCAAGTATGCTGATCCATTGCAACCATTCGACCCTTTTCCAAGTCAACCGACAGAGCTAGAGTATTACAAGAATGGATGTGAAGGTGTGGATCGTTTTTTGCATTTATTCCGAGAGAAAAAGTCGACGTGGAGTACTTATCAGGATAAAGAGGTAGCTCGTATAGAAAATGTTTTTGTTTATTGGGAGGGTGTTAAAGAACATGGAGCTTATATCATCGCAAATGGGGTATCCAAGACACCAATGACATCCTTTTGGCCTTCCGCCTCGAAGAGACAAGAGGAAGAAATTGTGTGGTCCGATTCAGAAGACTCTGAAAGAGGCTGAAAGAGAACCCTTGTTCGTCGGACACAAAAAGGATCGCCCGAAGACAAACTTTGACCCAATTTTGGATGTTGAGAAAGACAGTTGTTATTTTGCAACCACCAGACGAAGAACTTGCAAAGGGTGTTTCGTTTTGGGTGGGTCAAG
The DNA here is from genome assembly GCA_003427395.1 of Chara braunii. Classification (NCBI taxonomy): domain Eukaryota; kingdom Viridiplantae; phylum Streptophyta; class Charophyceae; order Charales; family Characeae; genus Chara; species Chara braunii. The sequence continues at coordinate 229,734 of BFEA01000346.1, read as the reverse complement.
CGCTGCCTCTAGTTGTCATAGACAAGGACTCTGAACATTACAACCAGGTAAAAGTTCAATACTAGAGTCCTACGGGGAAATCGCGTTCGCTTAAGGAACATTACGAGAATGCGTGGGAGAAAAAGTGAAAAAGATTTGCTGAGGATGAGGAGCAATGGCAGAATGTTGATGCGGTGGCATTCGCATGGAAACAAGCATCGAGAGGAAGAGTTTCCACCAAACCATTCACCTCGGGCCTTGTAATTCCGTCTAAAGTCCAGGTTAATGGGTTTGCTGCTCTGGTTGGAGAAGATTGTGTTCATATAGATGATGGTGTCAGCGCACAAATTTTTGAGGGAGCCGCGGATAGTGTTTCATCAAGGGCAAGATTCAGTATCTGAGGTGACTCTACGACGATCCAAAGACCACCATGTCCAAGGTCGAAAATCGATCCGGAACTCCTTATGAGGGACTGAGTATAACAGTCTTGACTCTATGGAATACATCGTGTAATGATTTGTGCTCTCTCGGTTGCGCGCTTCAAATCAACAAGAGTTCTTCATCAATTTTCGATATTGAGCGTGGGGGCGTTTTGGTCGTCGTAGAATGACCTCAGGCTTTCGATCCTGACCTTGATGAAACGCTTTTATTGTGACTTTTGTCTTTTGCAGTGTACAGACTTTCCTCTTTTGACGTACTTCGAAAACATGGCTGAAAATTCGGGCTTCATTGAAATAAAAGTGTCTGAACGACTGACGATCGTCACAAAGGGAGGAACGTTTCCTTTTCAATATGAGAGAATCTTCAGGATCGTGGCGGGTGGGCGGACAATGTTCGTCATCATGGTGAGGTTTACTGATTTGAACATTTTCGGCATGCGAATATATGAGCGTCGGGGAGAAAATTGGATGCGAGGAGATTTTACAAGAGCTTATCTAAAAGCTTCAGAAGTTCTTTTCACCTTGAGACGTGCTGTGCTCGGAGCAGGGGGTGACATTATGGGTTTCTCGTTTGCCATTACGGAGTTTGAAGGTCTGCCTCAACCTCCAATCTCGGCTTGCATGGTGGACGGTTCGACATGGGAACCGATAGTGAATGCTCTGCGAAGAGGCTTTTTCTGAAGACTTCAACTTTTTAAGACTTTTGGTGACCAGTCTTACGTTTCTAGAGTTTTGTGTCATTATGTCAGATTTGTGCGCATTTTCGTAGTATAGGCATTTTCTGATTATTTTTATTTTTCACCACTTTGAGAGACGAGTCTCGACACTTTGGTAACGAGTCTTACGTTTTTAGAGTTCCGTCAGGATGTCGGATTTGTGAATGTTTTCATAGTGTAGGCTTTTTCAAAGATAAATCTCGACATTTTCAAAGTTTTGTGTTCGAATGTCCGATTAGTTGAAATTTTCACACTGTAAAATACTGTGGGTTTCTGATTCTTCCTGCGTCCTCGCCTTGCAAACTGTTTGGTTGTGTAGAATGTGGGACTCAGTTTTGCAAGGTTTAGTTCACATCTCATGGCGTAGTGGATGTTCTTGATTTGGATAGCCTCGCCAACTCTTTGGTTAATGGAAATTTTTGAAGTAACTGTTATGAATTCACAATATTGAAACCAGATTATCATAATTGTTATCAGTTTTTACGGCGTACTTCTCATTTATCTTGAGAATGGTTGTGTGTCTTCTTATGTAGGTTGGGTGTCCCGCTCTGTTTTTAATTTGTCTTCGATTTTCAATCTAGTTCTCATGAGTTGTCAATTGTCTTCAAAATCCAGTGAGATCTTTCAAAATAATTATAAGGTTCTTGGTCACTTCAGTATCCAATAATCTGTACACAGTGGTGGAGTGGTGGGCAGCATTGGGTAGGGATGTTACAAGTTCATGGTTGTGAGGTCGAACCCAGCAAGCGGCAAATGATAACATCTCTACATAATGCTGCCCACCACTTCACTCCGTCCGACGCCCTTTTGTTTTAAGAAATGTTTAGTAAGCTATAATTGTTCTTGGAATCATAACATAATATTATTGGCTAATTTTCCCTCGAAGGGTGATCCGGGCTATGATCATAAGTTCAACCTTTTGATTGAGTGAAGAATATTTAATGAATGACGCACGGTTGATAACATAACGGATTTTCTCCATCCGAATAATGAAATTTTTGATTCGGATATATCCCAGTATTACTATAAAACTTGCGAACTTGTGTCCTATGGATATCGAAACATGACATTGTGATTCAGATGTATCCTAGTCATCCTACTTGTATTCAATTAAACTTCAAAAATGAGTTATTCGTGTCACTCTTGTGCACCCTTTAAAGCGTCAACGAAGCGTCCCTCACAAGGGGAAACCTTTGATATGCTACGTTCATACTGACTGTCTAAATGTGTGTCAGTTTAGTAAGGATGTATCCGACTTCAGTAATTGAACTTTTTGTCTTGAAACAAATTAAATGTGTTGAGGATTTATCCGTTGAACATGGACTCTTATCGTTGTGTATTAATGTATAATGAGCATTTTTTTTCGCCAGCCTTGTATACCTTTCGAGTTTCTCGAACGACAAAAGTACTATTTAGAAAATAATGTACTATTTTAATGAATAACATGTTAATTGATTTAATACTCATCTCATAGGAGATTCGAGATTCAAGATGTTGTACAGTTTGTGCGGAACTTTGCGGCGATATTTTCACAAAGCCCCCACCCAGGGCTCGACCACTGCACATGTGTGACAATTCTCTTTTTCCAAAAAAAAGCAGATCAAGCGTGAGGATACTATGCACTAAATGTCTCCTTTCTTAAAAACCATTCCCCCCCCCCCTTCCTACGGGATGTCTGGGCCTATTGTCAAGGGTTGAAATAACAGTTTGATTCAACGATCACATGGTTCACGAATGGGCTGTTTTTGTTAGCCAAAAAAAAAAAAGACTATTCTAAATTAGTTGCAAGCATACGCCATCAACAATAGTTGAATATTCACCGGAAGCTTCATGACCCGCTAAGCGAGGACAATCCTGATGACCATATCGTCGCCAACCAACAACTCAAGGACCAACTTCTTCACTATGTCCAACACGGATAGCAAAGAATAAGGATCAAAGGTAAGTTATCCAACCATGGATTCATAATTCTTCAGCCTAGCATCAATCAGAGTTCACTGAACTACTATTGAGGCCTTCCAGGACACTAGGTCAGGGAAGGTGTCTACCAGGACAGCGCAGTATGTGAAAATCGCGAGAACCTTTTACCAAGGTTTTTTCTCCTCACAGATTCCTCGTGAAAGGGAGGCCAACCAAATGGAGGAAATTGCTTATTTCCTACACCCTTTGGAAAACAGTCTTACCCAAACTCAAAGGGATAAGTTGAAGGTTCCATTAAGCAAGGAAGATATATGGACGACGCTCCTACAGATCGAGGAGGAGAAAATATCAGGGATAAATGGTTTTCCAAAGGAATTTTGAAAAACTCTGCGGCCAGTTTTCAACAATGACCTCATGCAACTTTATGGGGAGGTCTAGGACACTGCCAACATTGGGGAGATGTTGAGGCAAGAGTTGTTGTCCTTAAGAAAGAATGAATATCCGCAACTATAGACCCATAACCCTCTTGACGGTGGTCTATGCTAGTTACTGTATAAGATATTATCCAAAGTCTTGGACAATAGGATGATTGGGGTGCTTGAAGATCTAGTGCATCCGGCACAGACTGGTTTTATTTGGAATATAAGCATACAACAAAATATTGCACTAATGAACAAAATGATTAAACCTTTATAGCCAATCAAAGTACAACGTAGTCTTTATTGTTATTGAGTTTGAAAACATGTATGATCACATGGATTGAACCTTTTTTGACAAGTGCCTCAAAAAAAAAGAATTTCGGTCCTCGCTTCCAGCGGTGGGTGAGGATCCTGCACCAATATGCAACAACCCGGGTTCAAATGAATGATATTTTGGTGCCCGAAATTAAACTGCAAATCCGGAGCAAGTCGCCTTTGTATTTTTCCGATCGTCATCTCGGATCTTTTCCTCGCTTGTCTATAGTGATTGAGATCGTTTCTCCCATTTTGTTCTCCCCTCTATATGGATGGAAATTGATTGGTTAACTGCGTACGATCGAATTTTGTACAACCCTGATGCATGAATGATTGTCACCTTCTTTTTTTGTGTGTTTATGTATGCATAAAACTGAACTCGTGGACGATGGGTATTTGTCTGTCGAAATTAAATAAGCATGCTAGATGATCAAATGTTTATCTCGCCATAGGGCTATCCCCCCTCGATTAACAGGCCAACACGTACAAGACTTGGGTCATTAGTCATTGTCTCTTGGACCGCAGGGCAGGCCTTGTGCATGCACGTGTAAGCTCAATCAGAAGAACGTGGCCTACACGCGTGTCTGCAGTGCCTGTGCTCGGTCCAACTCTTCGAATAACAGAGTTTCCGCCTCACCCCCTTTTCGTATTACTGACCACGAGATCCGGAATTTCGGGAGTATTGGGAACATGTGTGTCTGTCTGCACGACCAAGGAGAAAACTTCCTGAATTTCCATACCCGGTGGGAAACTAGCGCATCTGTGAGTGGGATATCGACCGAGCTCGAGAGCGCATTCCCCACCACCAAGAATTCCCCAGCTCGTACATGTGTCACCTTGTCGCGGAACCAGGAGTAATTATTTTGGAAACCGACTTCCCTCCCTACCACCGCGTACTGCCCTTCCATTCGCTGACCATCCTCCCCTGGCGTGCAATCGCTCCGTATTGGCCCCAACCCCCGTGCTCGGAGTGCTTGCAGGACCACGAGTACCCAGCCTCCGGTTTCATCTGGCGAACCCCGCTCGGAGGAAGAACAACAGGCGCACGGCCTTCAACTACGGCCAACCGCACCGGATTCCGAGACCAGTGACATGTGACGCCAACAAGCTACGTGACCCCCAGGGTCGCGGATCCTGCGGCCTAAGAGGCGGCTGAGGCCGTGCGCCCGAGTTTCCGTGCAACTGGCCCAGGCCCATACGACCTCTATGGCCCTGTAAAAAAAAAACTTCAAAAAAATAAAAATCTGGGGGGGTGTTTTTTGTTGTGTGAGAAAAAAAAAATTAATAAATAGAAAAAAATAAATATTGATTGATTGATAGTTTTTTTTATTGATTGATTGATTGATTGACTGATTAATTGGTTGATTGACTGGTTGGGGAGGGGTCCTTCCTCCCCTCCCCTCCCCTTGGCACACGCGCACACACACACACACACACACACACACACACAAACACACAC
>BFEA01000346.1:188079-201339 GCA_003427395.1 Chara braunii | reverse complement strand
GCCCGGGGATCATCGCCGCGGTGGCTTACGAAACCTGAGTCGCGGGTCGGTCCCTCAGTTACATGCATGATCAAGTTGATGAGTGTTTTTTCTCTTGATGACGTCTTGGGATTTTTGCAATTGATTGATATGTGGACTGACAAGCACCCTTCGGTTGGGCGCCAGCCTCCCGTATCTCACGTCTCAACACGACCTTTTCCCTACAACGAGGAAAGGACAAGTGTATGCGAGTGGGACGTACGAGAAGTTGTCGCATCGTGACAAATCGGCGGACGATACTACTTCCCTCTGGCAAACCGTTGTTCAGGGTTCGTAGAGGTCGGGTTTGTCATTATCGATACACACTTTCCACCTTACTCGATATTGTTGTCATTTAATGAGTTGATCGTTATCCCTTGGACGACAGTAGAACCTCACAGGCCTCGCACTCTATGCCAGTGCACCGAATGTCAGCGCTTTGAGCGCTACGAATCCAAGGGTTTCCACTACTGCGTACGGAGTGAAGACGAACAAAGAGAAAGAGCCACACGACTGTGACCCTCCACGTCGGACTCCGAACTGACCGGTGAACGACTTCGAGACTTAATACAAAGACGAGACACGCGAAGTGTGCCGAAGCCTTTTTGCTCTAAACGAAGGGCCGCAACATGGTGGGAAGTCCGACAATACTTTTTGGATTGAATTTGTCTTTCTCTCTCCTTTCGCGCCGAACTCTCGCGCACATTTTGCAACGCGCGAAAAACGGTCGACTTACCTCATCGGACCAACACAGGGGATTTAAGTTTCGTCTGTGTCCCCACACTCAATTTCCAAAAATCCTTGGCGCACCCCATCTTGCTGTTTTTCCGGGCCCCTTTTCCGCACGTCTAGCACTCCGAACGAAAGACAACACAGGGCGTGAGTTTGGTATCGGAGACGACTCGTATCGGTTCTTATGATATTGAGTCGAACTGGCGAGAGGTAGGAGAAGTCCTCCACTAGCTCGTCGAGATCGCCCAGTGACCAGGTCTCGATCTGGTGCGGTTGCACCCGCAATGCCAATGGCAGATGGTACTAGGGTGATCGTTAGCACTCCTGCCCCTGTCCCCTTCTTCCCTAACCATACCCATCCCGAGGCTTGGCTGGAAGCCGTTGAAGCTCAAGGTTACAGCACGGGTGATCTTCCCCGCGTTCTTACCTTGCTACTCCGTAATACGTCGCATGACTGGTTTAGAAAGCATACGTGGGTAGATTGAAATACTTTCAAACAAGCATTCTTGACTTGATTCGATACGGTCAGTGAAGATGCCGCCTGGTACGTGCTAAAAACTCGGCCACAAGGACCAGGGGAATTGCTGCCCGATTTCGTGGATAGATTTCAAACCACGTTGGACAAATCTGGGCGAGATGAGAAGTCCGCTCGATATTTGTTCATCGATCATCTACGAAGTCCGACGTTGAAAGGGAAGTTACAGAAAAAGGTCCGCCCGAAGACACACCAGCTATCTGCTATCATCGCTAAAGCATTGGAACTGAACCTGGCTGATACAATAAAATATATCAGTCAGGGAGACGAAGATATTACAGATACCATACAGGATGTAGCGGCTAAAAGGCGATCATGGTTGCGGGCGGTAGAACAGTTTTATCCCCGCCCCGACCATGACCTTCCTGACGGGATCGCTTCCGATATCCCGCATGTTTCGTCTTCCTCTCCCCCAACGAATCAACCGATAGTGGCAGTTAAGAGCAGAATCTCCCACGAACCTCCCTCGCCGGTCGTAACAAACCTACATCTTGCCCAAATGATCCATACGACCACTACTAAGCAATCTGAATAGATGAGCAACCTGGTTCAAATGCAGGCAGCTCACATGGAGCGGATGAAACAAATAATGAGCAGGCTAATTAAGCCCAACCCGGCCCCTGCTCGACCTGCCCCCGCGTCAATTCGTCTCCTGCCTGCCCCGCCTGCACCTGGCTATCCACCACAGTTCCCCCACCCAGCTAATCCAGGAGGAAAGATAGAGTGTTTTAACTGCAAACAACCCGGACATTTTGCCCGGGACTGTCCGCAGCCAAAACGTAATCAACCCCCGCCGGCTGCTGCCCCTGTTGCTCTAAACCAAGGACGAATGGCCGCATTGATGGACACGACCCAAGGAGGAGAACTCGTTGCATATGAGCAGCCTTCCCCCTCAACGGCAATAGCGTCAACATCGGGATCTTCCTCCTTGACGCTGCTGACGTGGTCGATCCACTCGAGTATCTTCATCTAGCGGGCATGATCGGAGCGATCCGATCGGCCCCCGATGATCTTGAATGGGTCGATCGCGATTCTAATCCCGGTCTACAGTTTAGGACGGGCGAAATCGATGTGTTACGAGCGCTCAAGCAGCTAGATATCCGTGTTCTGATTCCGGTGGGACACTTGCTCACCATATCTGAAGCTGCAAACGACAAACTGTTACAACAATGTSAGAAKAATCAAAAGYGCTTCAYGTACCAGCGCRTACARCGAATGTTAAAAAAGAAGGAGGAGGAAAAAGAGGATGTTGCGCCACCAGAACCTGAAACGGGTGAACCCGAAGCAGCACGGGTAGCTGCGATCTCGTTCGTAGAGAAGGATCATTTCGTACGGGCTCGACCAGCATTGTGGAAAAGTGTTGAGTGCGATTGCGAGATTTGGGGCAAACCATTTAACGCCCTTATCGATACTGGGTCTTCCGCATTCGCTATATCTTTAGATACCATAAGAAAAACGGGACGACTCGGCTCCATTCTTCCTCAATCTGGCAAAGACAATTATGTCTTTGTCGACGAGGAAGCAATGAACATCGTCGGTGTTATTGAGAATGTGGTTGTGAAGGTCGGACGAATACACGTCCTCGTTAACGCACTAGTGATAGATGTGTGCTCCTATTCCGTGTTGTTAGGATTACCTTGGGCGATGGCGGTAGGTGCTCGTCTGCATTTCGACTCCAAACAACTGGTGGTCATGCAAATTGGGGGAAAACCTCAGACTGTCCCTTTGCGGATTTCCACTCGGACGGTAACGTGAACTCTTAATTTTGTCCAAATAGGGATGATCTGAGGCCTCGATCCCGAGGAATCTTCTTCCTCGGACGTCGGTAGCGGAGCCAGGGAACAGGTGTACGCAGAAGAAATGCCTAGTGAGGATGAATGGAAGCACCTGGTCGAACTTTTAGAACACGAAATCCCCGAAGAATTCCGAGTGTGCCCCAAAACCGCCCGCAGCTTCCACGTGGATTCAGAAGCCAGCGCGCTCGCGCCTCTGGAAACACGGATCAGTCCTTCATCCCTCCTCGGGGAACCCATCCTGCAAGTATCTGACCTGACATATGATTTGGAACCCCCTCGCACCTTGTACGAGGGAGCGCTTTCCCTACGATCACGCTACCAACAGACAGAACAGTATTTGGATGTTTCCGTTTTCCCACCAAGATCGTTACTAACGATGGGAGCGACCATCGCTTTGATTAAACAGGAAGCAAAAACGCCGGTAGATGACGTGCCTGATCTAATGCAGGAGATGGCGGATCTAACAGGACTGACTGTGGAACAGACTTCGGTCGGTTCATAAACTGATGTCGAAACTAAAGAAACCGAAATGATCAGCCCTGCTGAATCTCAGATGATAGCGACTGTCTTCTCTATTCGCACCAGTAGTTCCGTTTTTTCCAGCGTCCATAATCGACGGGAAAGGCCGGCTGATTGGGTCGACGTCTCCCTACAGATTCCTGGACGACCAACAATCACCCTTCCAAACCACATCCCCACAAAACTCCAAAAATCGTTAATTAGTGTTTTGAATGGCTACGTGGAAGTATTGAGTGTGCGCGATAATGATATCGGCCTCACTAACGTGATTGAACATGCCATTCTTACTGGGGATCATCCACCCATTAGCTGCATGCCTTATAGGTACTCACCAACTCAAAGAGTGGCCGCTTTTCAGCGAATCAAAGAGTTCGAAGCTAATGGATGGATCGAACCCGCCATAGGACCATGGTCTTTTCCCGTAGTGATTGTGCCTAAAAAGGCCAGAGGGATCCGCATTTGCATCGATTATCGAAAATTGAATGATATCACGATTAAGGATGTGTATCCCCTCCCCCGAATTGATGAGTTGTTGGATGCGATTGGGAGTGCTCAATTTTTCAATAAGTTTGATGTTCGCCATGAGTTTCATCATCTTCTGGTCCGAGAAGAAGATCGCCCAAAGACTGCGTTCGTACTCTTCGAAGGTACGTGGCAGTGGATTCGATGCCCAATGGGCATCTGCAATGCCCTCGCCACTTTCCAGCGAGCCATGAACATGGCCTTTCAGAACTTTGTGCGGAAGACTCGTCTGGCGCAGAGTATCATTAACTACTGTGTGATTGTGTACATGGATGACATTTTGGTGTACTCGAGTTCTTATGAGGGGCACGTGCAACACATCGAACGGGCGTTGCATGCGTTACGAGATGCCGGCTTCAAGGTGGCGCTCGAGAAGTGTCAGTTCTTCCTTACCACCATTTCCTTCCTGGGACACGTGGTAACGGACCAAGGACTCAGACCGGAGTCGCAAAAGGTGGCAGTTGTTCGAGACGCACCAGTGCCCACGACTTTTATGCAAGTTCGCACCTTTTTGGGCCTGGCCTCGTACTACCGAAGATTTATCAAGGACTTTGCGGCGATTGCGGGACCCCTCACGAACCTGTTGCGAAAGGATCAACCGCTGATCTGGACACCAGAATGTGATCAGCCGTTTTCAACACTCTAGGCCGCTCTCATTTCGGCTCCGGTCCTTATAAGGCCGGATCCCAAAAAGCCCTTTGTTCTTGTTACCGTGACTGACTGGCAGCCAGAGGCAATTTCGGCGATCCTGGCCCAGGTGGGACCAAGCGGACTCGAGTGCGTGGTGGAGTACACATCTAAATCGGTGTCCGCCTGCAAACGCAACTACGCCGCTCCGACGGGAGAATGCTATGCGGCTCTCTGGGGAATCAGCCACTTTCGAAATCCAAGGATTATTCGGGCATGATCGGGTGATGGGCAACGGTGCTGTAGAGTATGGACTTTGACATTCGTCACCGGAAACACGAAAGGCATGGGAATGCGAACGGATTGACACGACTACACCGACCTAAGAAGGTTCTGAAGAATGAGGAGGTGATTCCGTGGACCAAATCGAAAAAGGAGAATGGGCCTTGGTACGGCTTAGTGGAAATCATGTCAAAGGAGTAAGCGACACGAGGTCCATTTTTCTTTGCCCTCTCTACAATTTAGTCACATCCCTCCCTCTCTGCCATCATGACTACCCCCTCTTCTCCTACTAATTCTGCCCCTCTCACCTCCTCCGGTTTCTTTGCCACCCTCCCTGATAAATTCTGCTATTTTTGTACGTGTATTGCACGGGTTTAAGGGGTTGACTGTCATCCTTTCGAAACCGGGTTTGTCGATTGGGTAGAATGTGCCACATGTGTCAATCGTGCGCACGGGGCCTATGTTCGCTATCGAACGAGTAGCAAGGAGTGGAGGTGCCCCCTGTGTAGAATGACCAAACTTCCCACAGAGGTTCGATTCGAGGCCACCCGAACGTACGGACCTGAATATGATGAGAAATACCGTCGAGCGGAGGTTTAGCTAAATTAGCGGGATTATCATTGGGTCACCTCACCAAACACGACAGACGTAGAGCTACCGAGAGATCTCGGGACTATCTATGGATCATCGGTCATTTGGAGAAGCGTAAAACTGACGGATCGGGTTCGTGGTTGACGATTCCTCATCCATTCCAGAGATACGATTGGACCCGATCTGCTCACGAAGAGCAGGCCGCTCATTTCGCGATACGTGTCACTGAGGCAACTATAGACCAGAACCACCAGAACAATATACGAGATGATGTCAGATACGTTGTCGCCAACTGTCTGGTCTGTGCCGCTGATCGCGCCCCAATACGAGGACCGAACACGATAGTACCAATGGAAGTAGAACGCCCCTTCCAGCGAGTCAGTATGGACACGACAGATATTGACGTGCCACCTTGCCCAAACCGCTGTGAATATTCTATCCTTTTAGTATTAATAGATCATTTTTCCAAGTACATCGAGGTCTACCCCTGCAAGACCCGCAAGGCTGCAGAAATAGCCACGTACATCGATCGGTTCCTCTACACCCATCTAGATACGAAAGAAATTCTGACCAACAATGGGTCCGAATTCAAAGGCGGAGTAGAGGAACTGTTTGCACGAAGGGGCATCACGCTCCGACATACGGCACCCCACGTGTTCCAGTCGAACGGGTTGGCCGAAAATGCCGAACGTATGATTAAAACTGCCCTCTGCAGGAATTTAGCGGCACATGACACGCGTCCGTGGCCCGAAATCGTGTATCACATCGCCGGAATTCACCGGGCCACCTTTCACGAGTCCACGGGGTTCACCCCCTTTCAGCTTCGCACTAATAGCCTTCCCTATGTCGACTACCGGGGTAACTCGGAAATTGCCGAAGCAGGGGGTAGAGACACGTGTGACGCCCTCAAGGCCAAGGCCAAAAGGTACACTGATTTGATGGAACGGGCCGTCTCGAAGCTAGCCCGAAAAAAACAGAGGATGACCGATCTAGCCCACGGTAGGCACGTCCGTAGCTATGAGGCTCGAAATGGAAATGTTGGGCCCCAACATCAATATAAAGTAGGGGACCTAGTGCAGGTATGTAAATGTGCACGCACTTGGAAACTCGCTCCCAAGTTTTCCGGCTGTTGTCGCGTTGTCTAGCTCGAACCCAACGGCGCCAACACGGTCACGGTGCGCATCGCGCCCAAGTTTTCTGGCTGTTGTCGCATTGTCGAGCTCAGACCCAACGGTGCCAACACGGTCACGGTGCGCATCGTGCCCGAGGCTAGCGCCGATCATAGCTCTGTCCCCATCGTCCGACATACCTCCTACCTCTCCCTCCCTCTGATCTCCCCCCTTCTTCCTCCTCCGAGGGCGAGGAGAACGACAACGATCTAACTCTCTCTCCGCTCTCTCCCTCCTTCCCTTCGTCTTCCTCTCCGACCTCGCCATGAGCTTCATCACGGAGCGGGCTCTTGATGGACAGCTGTTGCAGCCACGTGGCCACATCTCAGAAATTCGGTAAGTTCGCCATCCACGGCTTAACACGGATCTTCGGCGTCTGGCGCAGTTCTTCTGCGACGTAGGTGTGTGTGCTGCCGCCGCGTTTCGATTCGAGGGGAGTCCGTAGGCAATAGTGTTGGCAGAAGTGGTGGCGGTGCATCGGCGAGCAGCTCCAGGAACGAGCCACGTCACGACCGTCGCGGCCTTCAACGGTGATATCAGTACAGTCAACCCGCAACGACATACCGCTATCCGGACTTCATTGCAAGAGTGGACGGAGCAGTTGTCCAACGTGTGGCAGCACGGTCTTGCCTGACCAGGGCATAATCTCATTCCAACCTTCGCACTTGATCTTCACTGAATCCGCGTTTCTCCGCGCGAGCCTGCAGTAACACTCCCCACCCTTGTTGCTTTTCCACGACCCCGATGAACCGCGTTGTCCCCCTTGCTCCTCTCTCCATCTTCGGTCTCCCCTCGCTTTTCCCTACCTTCTGGCAGTCCGATCTTCATCCCCATCTTTCCCTCTCTATTGAGCCCCTTTCCGTCCCGCTGATCAATCCTGGGCATTGGCAGCTGTGTCGCGAAACGTTTGTTGAGTTGTCCATGTGCTTGATCCGGGTGCACGTGACGGGGATACAGACCAACGAGCATCCTGCGTGTGTCGAAAACGTGGAGCTGCTGATCATACAAGCGTGGAAGACCAACCTGGAGGACGATCTTCTGGGCTTTCTTTTTGGATCGGTACGACCGGGCCACCGCCAGTTGATTGCACAGGAGCTCATCGCGCCGATCATACAATTGGCGGACGATCTCTCGTTAGACATCGTTTCGCAAAGTGACGACAGTCCCGCCCCGCACGTCCTTACGCGGTCATTGGATCCGTACCTTCAGTGGAGCGCGTGCTTGGAGGAGCCTAAAGAAGAAGACGACGACGAGGAAACATCGGAAGAGGGAAGCTATAGCGAGTATAGCGAGGGCGAGCCAAGCGAAGAAGAAGAAGAGGAGGAAGAAACAGGATCTGAGTGGGAGGCCTTGCCGGAGGAAGCAACGCGTAATGGCATGGAAGCGGACGATCCTGAGGTGGCACGAAGGCGGGAAGAGATTGCCGCCGGGAAACACTGGTTGGAGTTGGCCAGCGGAGCCAGCTTGAACATCGGCAACGATCCGACCAGGGATCCGGAGCCCCCGACGCCTAAAGATGGCAACCCAGCAACCGCCACCTCAAGCACCTCGCGGCGGAGACGAAGCCGATCCCCCTCCCCCTCCACCCCAACCCGTCCCCCAGTTCGTCCATGTACCGATGCGGGCGATAGGCCTTCGCCCTCGGACGTTATCCCGCCGCCCCCTTGATCTCCTCACCCTCGAACAGATCCACGCCCCCGTCACCTTCCCCCGCCACCCCTTCCTTCCCCATCTCTTCTGAGATTTCTATTCTACCCGTCTAATCGCCACCGTCTATCCCCACCGATCCCTTCAGCCTGCTGTCCCCACGTTCTGTCCGCATATCCTGTTGTTTAGCGCTGTGTGGGAACGGTGCAACGTAGTAGAAGTCTATTGCGTAGCCACGGGAACGATTCCTGCCTGTCGCCACTACGATATCTTTCGTGCGGCGCTCTTCCGCACCCTCTCCTCCCTCTACCGCGACTACCTCGCCTCTCTCCCTCACAACGGCGATCGCTTCCCCCGCTTTCACCGAATCATCTGCTATGAGGAACTTCCGATAGATGAGATACATCGCAGCCTACCCCCACTTCCTCCCCGTTGCCCCCGTGAACTCCCCTCCATGTACCGCGTCTACTTCCCCATCCCCACGAGACGCTAATCCCAACCCCATTCTCTCCCTCCAACCCTTCGACAAGAAAAGACGGCACGAATCAGAAGTTTCGCGAAGATCACGTCAAGGACGATGACGTCCACCTACGCTCTGATTCGACGAGCCGCGATGAGCTGGGGTGCAGAGCACACGGAGACCAGGTGGACCATGATGGCGTCACCTGAACGATCTCTACAGTGCGAAGAACAGGGGGTTGCATATGACAGGGCTGCGGAGATCTTCCCACGGATGTTGTCACCATCTCATCCTCGGGTCAGTTATCGTTCCTTGTGCTCTTCCTGATGCTCCGTCTTCTTCTACCCCTTGTTCGAACTTCCATACAGTCAAGACGTTGCAATTGAAGTTCGCGTCAACATGAACTCTGGCTCGATCATCTGCTGATACACTTGGTTCCTCATGCATCACTCTTCCCCCTCTTTCCTTCTCCGCCGTGACATGCAATCAGGAGATCGCATGATTTTGGAACCCCCTGCGCGTCACATATGTGACGAACTACTTCTCGAACCTGTGCTATCTTTCGTACCCCTTTGGCTCGAATTTTTCTTGTACCATACCGACCTTACGAGTACCCCGTTTGTTTTCTTGATTTGGGCGCCGTGTTTTTGGCCCCCGTTTTTTCGAAAGCTTGGTTGATTCTTGGAATTCTGCTTTTTGCAATTCAGGAAATACACGGGAATTTACATGCGCTTTAGCGAGCGCACTGGGAATTGGGTCCGGGAGTTGGGAATTCCGGGATAAGCGGAACTTCGACGTGTCCTTTTTTGTGTGTGAATGTTCTCGGTCGCGTTGGGGAAAACTCTCGGAATTTTGTGAGAATACGAATAGGAGTAAAATTTTCTTTTTCCGCGTCGTCCTCTTCACGAGCGGATTTGGTGATTTCAATTTTGAATTGGTTTAGGACATAGGCAAGCTGTAATTGTTTCGGTGCCTTTTTCTTTTACTTTTTGTTGACGGCGTCACGCATGCGAAGCTTTCCCCCCCCCCGCTCTGTTTCCCGCATCGTTCTCTCCCGTGCTCTTCCCTCCTCCCCCCCTTTCTCATCCTCCCTTCTCGCAACTGTTTTCCCTCTTTCTCTCCCGCTCTGATCGGATGCGCGCCCATTTCCCTTTCTGATCATCTGAATCTTGGACCTGTCTTGCGCTACTTCTCGCGCCTTTTTCCTTCTCACCCCCTGAATTCAGCGCACGACGCCCGGTCGATCCTTCGATAACTCCCGCTCCCCAATCAGGTACGAGGATTAATAGGATCTCCCTATTGCGCGACAAATCTGATTGGTTGAACCTTGAGTCTCGAGGGATCTACATGACTTCCACGGAGCACTCTTCTCAAAGTCTTCTCCTCCTGCTTCTTTTCTTACACTTCGACTTTCCTCTTGCCTTCTCTCTCCCCCCCCCTCTTCTCGCCACTATAAATTCCTTAAACGCGCCCGCAAATCTCTCTTACGTTCTCGACTCCCAAGCCAGCTTCCGGGAAGCAGTGGCTAGGCAGAGTGCTTGGTGCGAGTCGGAAAGTCCTGTCGGGTTGATGATCGGCTGGCCGATTGCGCGCTGGATCGCCACGGCGGACTGTGGGATCTGGGCGAATCGCATCGAGTTTACGTCGGCGGCGTGACGATCGCAGTGGTGGGAGGTAGCACCCGACGGTCGGGATCGTCGGTCCGGGCATGAGGATCGATTGATGGGAGTTAAGTGAGTAGTTGGCCCGGGGCCATATTGGAATTCACGGCGAATGCGCCTTTGTTGTTGCGGATCTTTATCTCTGGTATGAGTGTACGCAACAACGTCAAACTTCCTCTTTTCGGATCTTGTCATTTCCTATCTCGACCTTCCTCCCCTATCTCCCTCTCTCTCCTCTATCTTTGATGATGAGTCTGGATGCCTGTCCCTCCCATGAATGGGAATGAATTTGTGTGCTCTTTTGCGTGAAAGAACTTCTTTCGAAACTCTTCCATTAGTTTGCTGGGTAATCCCCGAATGTCGAGGAATTGATGCTCTTGTCTTATGAACGGTGGATGCGTGTGTACAATTTCCTCGGTTAATTTCCGCCCTATGTACCCTTGTCATTTTCGCACCTTCCACAGTGAATGTATGTATGGAGATACTTGCCTTTTTGTATTGATTAGACGCCGCCCTCAACGGGATTTTGTTCGAGAATGCAAGAGTGTTTAAATCTGTAGTTCTGAATGCACTGCGCATGCCATCTGCCTTATGCTGCACGACATCTGCAACCGATCTACAGGGCAGCCTCGAGAAACCAGGCGCCCGGGGATCATCGCCGCGGTGGCTTACGAAACCTGAGTCGCGGGTCGGTCCCTCAGTTACATGCATGATCAAGTTGATGAGTGTTTTTTCTCTCTCTCGTGTTGAAAAGGATTGATTGGTGGTTGCGCGAGTGTTTTTTTTCTTGATGACGTCTCGGGATTTTTGCAATTGATTGATATGTGGACTGACAAACACCCTTCGATCGGGCGCCAGCCTCCCGTATCTCCCGTCTCAACACGACCTTTTCCCTACAACGAGGAAAGGACATGTGTATGCGAGTGGGACGTACGAGAAGCTGTCGCACAGATCGGCGGACGATACTACTTCCCTCCGGCAAACCATTGTTCAGGGTTCGTAGAGGCCAGGTTTGTCATTAACGATACACATTTTCCACCTTACTCGATATTGTTGCCATTTAACGAGTTGATCGTTATTATGTGGACGGCAGTAGAACCCCACTGGCCTCGCACTCTATGCACCGAATGCCAGCACTTTGAGCGCTACGAATCCAAGGATTTGCACTACCGCGTACGGAGTGAAGACGAACACAGAGAAAGAGCCACACGACTGCGACCCTCCACGTCGGACTCCGAACTGACCGGTGAACGACGTCGGGACTTAATACGAAGACGAGACACGCGAAGCGTGCCGAAGCCTTTTTGCTCTAAACGAAGGCCGCAGCACGGTGGGAAGTCCGGCAATACTTTTTGGATTGAATTTGTCTTTCTCTCTCCTTTCGCACCGAACTCCCGCACGCATTTTGTGATGCGCGAAAAACGGTCGACTTACCTCATCGGACCAACATAGGGGATTTCAGTTCCGTCTGTGTCCCCACACTCAATTTCCAAAAATCCTAGGCACACCCCAACTTGCTGTTTTTCCGGGCCCCTTTTCTGCACCTCTAGCACTCCGAACGAAAGACAGCACAGGGTGTGAGGTTGCGCGACATTCCGAACAAGAGGCACGTTGCTCCAGAGGCGACGAGCGTGAATACGTGGGGAGCCGCAAAAAAAAAAAAAGGTGGGAATGTCCCCATCCAAAATTCAAAATTCAAGTTCTGGCGTGGGACGACAGCTAGGCGGCACACAGGCATCCCCAGCACGGCGACTAGGCAGTGGATATGTTGATTTCCTCGCCATCCCTTTGACGCCGTCTCCTTCAAGTTCTCACCCCATTGAGTGACAACGACACCATGCAGAGTGTGGTGGAAGGTGTGTCCGTCGAAGAGGTCCATCGTCAGGTCGGCTCCTTGAGTGACAGCGGGTGGCAGCTTGGAGCGTGAGCTTCAGTGGGCAACAACCTCCGTTGTGCCATCATCCGTTCCGGTCGCCTTGAGGATGCATAAAGTGCAGCCGACGTGGGGCGTGGACACGGAAGCTGAGGACGTGCATACATGAGGAAGGAGGCAGGCTTGCAGGTGACCACAGTTTTTCAAAGTCTGTGGGCAATGGAGGGTGGTCAGGAAGACGGTGTTGATGGCCATTGAGAAGATGGCAGTGGTGGCGGAGGTGCTGGCCGTGGTTAGTCATTGTCACGTCGACAGAGCGTCCAACTGCACAAATGTGAAGTTGTCCAGGCGCAAACTCCGGTGTGATCACTCGAGCGACGCCAAGATGGTGGATGAAACGGACAACGGGCGGGACGTGTGAAGATCTGCGGGTGTGTCATGACGCGGCGGCCCCCTGCGTGGTTCCACGGAAACACTTAGGTGACGTGATGACACCCCCACCCCTGGAGGCGGTGTACTATTCGTCAGCCATTTGTCAATCCTGCTCGCATGGGTGTGTGATGACGTGGCGGTCCTCTGCGTGCTTCCACGGGAACACTTAGGTGACATTGTCAAGCGGCCACAAGTAGTGCGCCGCCTGAAAACGGTAGTTTAGGGGTTTAGGCTCAGGGTTAAGTCCGCGTTTTGACAGTGCTTTGGGATGACCGGGCTGCGGGAATTATGAGAACTCAGGGTACCCCTGATTCTGGATGCACTAGATTTTAAGAGTAACCCCCAAAGACAGCAAGATGGATGGGTGCACTGAGCACAACTAGAGACCGTCATTTC
>BFEA01000346.1:69891-94514 GCA_003427395.1 Chara braunii | reverse complement strand
TGTGTGTGTGCTTACACACGCACACAAACACACGATGCTGGTGCAGTGGCAATTCCGGCCTGTTGCTGCAGCAGCAGCAGTCCTACCTTTCCACATATGTGTGTGTGTGTGTGTGTGTGTGTGTGTGTGTGTGTGTGTGTGTGTGTGATGCTGCACCAAACTGTCAGAAAGTTCAGCAACACACACACAGACCTCTGGGCTCCATTGAATGAATGGCAACAACACCCGGCCCCACCCTTTTTTTCGAGGCCTTGTTTTCATTCAAATGCATGTTTGGTGCTCCCTCCTCCTTGTGTTTACTTCACGTACTATCAATTATTCCATGAATTTGATTTAAAATTGAAAAAAAAAAACATGGCAGGCTGGACTGAAGCCAACAGCATTGCAGCAAGACCCTGCAACAGGACGGAACTGCCCACCAGGCTCCAACTGAAGTGGGACTCAGCAGGTGGCCATTTGGGGGGATTTTAGTGCCATACCACACCCCCAAACACGTTTTTTTATGCGTTTTACACCCCAAAAAAAAAAAAAAAAAAAAAAAAAAAAAATCATACTGCAGCCCTGGACCACAGGTAGCGTACGAGTGGAGGATTACGAATCCGTACTCGTACAGGGGGCTGTACAGGACGCAGTGCAGGCAGCAAGCCTCATCCAAAAAGGCAAAGGAAGGGGACAGTGGGCAAGGTGGAGAGATGGAGATTGAGCAACAAGGAACGACTGAGTCAGGGGGATGAAAGAGACGAGGGGCTGAAGAGGAGGATTTGGACACTTTGGAGGGGGAGGAAGAGGAAGGGAAGGATGAGGAATGGCTGACGACAGCTATTCAAGGGCTCGAATGTGTGGAGGAGCTCGAGTCCAAGCTGCAGCAGGCCCATCACCGCTAGTGCAGAAACTTAACGTACAACAAGCAGACGCAGGGTCATCTAACTCGCATCGCATGGTAGAGACTGCAAACCGCTTCGAGGTCTTACGGACGACGTTTTTGTGAAACAGTACTCCTTGAGACTAAGGTAGGGGGACGGGATACAGGAGGATCATCAGGCATACGAAAAGCAATTCATCTGGCCCTCAACCTTCATGGATACGGATGCTCTGCCCAGACAAGCGAAAACAATCACGAAACAGAGTGACACTGCTGCGGATCAGCCCGCAACTAAGTCCACAGCTCAGTTGGGGCCAGGGTCACGTGCAGATCTTCGTCTACAGAAGAGCATCCTAGAGGCGCAGGTGGCCGCCCTCCAGGACAAGAACAACCAGCTGGAAGCACACATACCCAACTCTCCATAAGATAGCAAACAGGAAATCCAAGGAGATCAAAGTGGCAGCGTGCATGGATGTATGCAAGAAGGAGAACAAGTGGGTTATTATCATGTGCCAGTGGAATACAGCCCATAAGGATTGGGAGGTGGCACTACACTCCTCAGGTGTGCTGGTCACTGTTTATCACTAAATCATTGAAGATGGCATAGTGGCGTCCCGGTTCAACGACAGCACCATGCCTCTGTTCACACTCGGTCAACAGCTGGGCAACACCGAAGACTGGGAACTTGAAGACCAGAGCAGAAAACTGCATTCAGCAGAGCTTCGCCCAGTCCTGGTGCGAGTGTCCGAACAGACACGACTGAAGCACGATCGGTGTGGCTGTCGTGGCAGGTTGTGACGGCCAGCCTATCCGACCTCTTGTGCCAGGGGGTGGGATAGGAGAGAGCGGCATTGGCAGCAACTTTGATCTCACACTACAGGCTCTTCTTGTTGGACCAGGCTGGATGGGAATCCAAGCTGAGGCTTGATGGATAGGCACAAGGCCTTCTTCTGCGGGAACTGAGATCCAAAGGCACCTCACGACTTCTTGGTCCCCCGAGTTACCTCTTTTTTTTTCACACTCTTCTGATTTGCGAATAATCTCTTGGAACATCCATGGCCTGCCCATAATGCTGAATAGCCAGCAGAAATGGGACAACATTGTCACCGCCATAGGTTGGTGCAGTAACCACCCTCCATATATTTTCTGTTAGAAACTCACCTTACCGACGCCCCTGAACATCTTGCAATCCAGACTGAAATTGTGTGCCACCTGCGGTTGGTGAAGGAGGCACACTGGGCTCCAGCCGCTCAACCGGGCTCAGCTCGTACGGCTATCTTGCTGCACCCATAATCCTCTGCGGCTCACTTCTTACACACTGCACATACACAAAAGGACACACAAGAGGGGCGTTGGGTTCGAAATTCGAATGGATTTAGAGGCTGAGGATGAACAGCTCCAGCTATTGCAGTGCTTATAGTCCAAGCACCTTGCAACTGCCATGATTGATGAGATTCTCCCCACGTGTGTAACACCGGCCCATCTCATATTAGATGGGGATTGGAACGCCGTGCTCGACCTGCAGTTGGACCAGACGTCTGGAGGGACGACTGGCTCGGAGAATAAAGTCTTGGAGGAAACGGTTTCCATTCACTACGCTATGGTGCAACTCCGTCTGCTCGACCCATACAGGCTGCTGTGTACTTCAAACGGAACAGGAGTCAATTCGATTAAGCACATCTCGGCCTCGGAAATTAACTATTTCTTGGTTTCCGAGAGTTTAGTAGGGGGGCTGCAGTCAGTGGGTGCCAGCCAGCTCCCCTCTTTCCCGGCGTGGATCATAAGTTTACCTACCTTCATCTGGTCCTGGATGCAACTCAGCAGTGGGAACCTGAATTCTTTAAAATCGACGATTCGCTGTTAAATACACAGGCCATGGAAGATGCCATCTTGGAGGCCTGCACAACCCACAGACATGAGACCTCGACATTCCCCCACCTTGCCGGCGGCTTTGTCGCGGCCTGCGTCCAAGGCATCCGTACACTGGCGGCCCAATGTAAGAAGAAGGAACGCGAGTTGGAAGAGAAACACTCCGGATTGCTGAACAAAATCTTCTACTACACCCGGGGGAGCAAGATTATGAGGGCGCCCTCTTTGGGGTGAGATGGCAACTAGCTGACTGCAGTGACTGGCAGCAATGGGAAAATCAAGCAATACGGCTTTAGGCTAGAATAACAGAACTGGAAAAGGGGGAGAATATGTCCAAACATTTTTTCCAAAAACTTGAAAGCAGTTGCCGTAACAAGCTCATTGACCAGCTACGGGTACGAGACAGACTAATGTTTGAGACGGCTAGAAGTCGCAGCCAACTTCTACCGAGACCTCGATACTTCCAAGGAGAGAGAACATGACCAAATGCTGGTTCAGGATGGGTGGCCGAAGTTTCTATCCTACCTTGAAACAACACTCACCCCAAGGGCCCAAACCGAACCACCCAACTGGATAAACCTATCACACAGGAAGAGGCTAGGGATGCCCTTCTCTCCCTTCAACCCAACAAGACGCCGGGCTGTGACGTTGTGTTAAAAGAATTCTGGCAGACTTTTTGGTGGGTTTTTGAAAATGAGTACATGGGTTTCCGCAAGGACAGTGAACAGGCTGAAGGTCTGGGCAGAGAGATCAGCACGGGTGTCGTTACTCTCGTGTATAAGAAGCGGGACCCAGCCGATATTAAAAATTACAGACCAATTACACTACTCACAATTATTTTAAAAATCCTTGCTAAGTTGTTGGTTAACTGCTTGCGAACAATAACGAACCACTGCTTTCACATTGACCAGACCAGTTTTATCCCCGGACGGTTCATATTGGACACTGTCATGACTTTATCGAAGTTGTGCGCTACATCAAGGATAAACGACTCCATGTTACTTCACTGACTTCGAAAAAGCTTATGACCAAGTGAATTGGACTTCCCAACAGCAGACTGAGTGCAAATTGAATGTGGATGGAGCAAATGGGGGTAGGCCCCAACTTTCGTCGTCGGGTGCGAGTACTCTCCAACCACGCGCATGGACAGATAAAGGTCAATGGTTTCTTATCGCCACCAGATTGTATGTCTCAATCTGTCCGCCAAGGGGACCCATTCGCAACCCTGCTGTCTCTATTTACAATACAAGGCATCACCTCCTTCCTCCGTACAGACCCCTCCATTCAGCGGTCGGTGGCCGAACCAGTGTTGGAGGGGCATCGGGTGTCTCTACAGGTGACTCTGTTGTTCGCAGATGATCTCACAGCACTTATACAGGCCTTGGACTCCTCCTTCAAGGAGTTGACCCGCAAAGTGCTAGCCTTCCACCTAGCGTATGAGCTTAAAATCAATTCACATAAAACCTTGGGTTAGTGGCTGGTTGATACAGAACGCGCACCCCCCGCCCCGCCCGAACATTACCCCAAAGGGGTTTGTTTAGCAAGACCAACAAATCCCGCTCCATTTTCCGGGCATTAAGCTTGCCGACAACGGCCCGGACTGTGCAATGATATGACAGACCCGTTGGGATGGCGGTCCGTCAGGTTCAAGATGATGGGGTGAGGATGACGGAGATGGTGATGGAGCTCGAAGAAAGTGCAGCTCCGGCGCAGACTCAACACGAATATACTACAAACTGTGCAAATGAAGAATGAATCCAAATACGGACTGCAGCTGGGGTATACCCCCAACGAACTGACTGGAATGGACTGG
This sequence comes from Chara braunii, assembly GCA_003427395.1. Taxonomy (NCBI): domain Eukaryota; kingdom Viridiplantae; phylum Streptophyta; class Charophyceae; order Charales; family Characeae; genus Chara; species Chara braunii. The sequence goes on along the minus strand of BFEA01000346.1, from coordinate 89,970 downwards.
GTTGGTACCAACGGTGTTACCGAACAGGAATGGACTGAATATAAACACATGGCCTGGTCCCACAGGCCAAACAGACAAAATAACCAAATAGCCCTGGCTGTAGGACCGGGCAGATAGAGGTCCACTACACGCTCCTCGGACCTGTAGTGGATTGCACGAGCTATAAACACGCTATCCAACAACAAAAAAGTTGATAAATCTAGGATGCAGAGCAAGCTCCATGCAGAGTCCATGCAATGCAGCCTAAGCTATGTCATGTCATAAAGAAAAATAAATGTTTAATATACGCATTCTTACTAACAGTAGCATGATACAATCCTAAGCGCCGGACGCCCTTGCGATAGTGCTTGGTTGAAGTCTGGCCGGTGGAATGAGTTGTCCCTCATGTGCATTCGGGTCGAGTCGAGTCTGGGTACACCGGGTCATGGTTGATCCAATTTGGGATGGGGTGAAATGTCTCTCACGGGGCTTCACTTTCATCCCAGCCCACTTTACCTATTGGTCAAGTGACCCACCTCTTTGGTTCCTAGTGAGTTGATCTTGAGCTTCTTGTGTATAAAAAGAAGCACTTATAAACCAGTCGGACGCTCTTACGATAGTCCTTGGTTGAAGTTTGGTCAGTGCCGTGAGTTGTCCCTCACGGGCATTCGGGTCGAGTCAAGTCTGGGTACACCGGTCGTGGTTGATCCATGTTGGGGTGGGTTGAAAGGTCCCTCACGTGGCTTCACTTTCATCCCAGCTGACTTTACCTATTGGTTAAATGGTCCACCTCTTTGGTGGTAGGTCATAGGTTTGATTCCAAGTGAGTTGATCTTGGACTTCTTGTGTATAAAAACAAGCACCTATGAATCGGTCAGACGCCCTTGCCATAGTGCTTGGTTGAAGTCAGGTCGGTGTCGTGAGTTGTTTCTCATGGGCATTCGGGTCGAGTCGAGTCTGGGTACACTGGGTTATGGTTGATCCATGTTGGGATGGGGTGAAATGTCCCTCGAGGGGCTTCACTTTCATCCTAGCTCACTTCACCTATTGGTTAAGTGATCCACCTCTTTGGTGGTAGGTCATAGGTTCGATTCCTAGTGAGTTGATCTTGGACTTCTTACGTATAAAAACAAGCACTTATGAACCGGTCGGACGCCCTTGCGATAGTGTTTGGTTGAAGTCTGGTCAGTGTCGTGAGTTGTCCCTCTCAGGCATTCAGGTCGAGCCGAGTTTAGGTACCCCGAGTCATGGTTGATCCATGCTGGGGTGGGGTGAAATATCCCTCACGGGGCTTCACTTTCATCCCAACTCACTTTACCTATTGGTTAAGTGATCCACCTCTTTGGTGGTAGGTCATAGGTTTGATTCCTAGTGATTTGATCTTGGACGTCTTGTGTATGAAAACAATCCTAAGGTCTAGGAGGCAACTCCCTCGGTGCTGATAGGAAAAGATAGTAATATAGCACAAAATAATGTCATGTTGTTGAACCACTAAGAGTGGGATGGCCTCGGATGGGGTGAATGCAGCCTAAGAACCGACACTCCTAGGGGCAATGACCTAAGAACCAGAACTCCTAGGGGCAATGACACACAAAGGTGAGATAGGTCATCAGGCTCAGGGCGGGGGCATAGTAACGAAATAAAACCAATGATTGTTACAGATAAACCATCAAGACGGGTAATGCTCGACATAAGGGTGACACCATGCAGGGTCGACCACGAATGGGAGTCTGGAATAGCGGGATATACCTAAGTAAAGGCATACAGTGACCGACACTAGGGTCGTGCAGCGAAGCACTCAGACAGTTTGAGGTAAGGACGCAATAAGGAAAAGTGGTAAACATTGTGTACTCGAGTCTGGTGTTGATAATCAGGCAGCTTCACACAAAAGTATCGGAACCAACGGCCTGAAGGATGCGGCATGAACCAAAGAAGCGGCGTTTAAACTTAGGAATTATGTCCGCTTCGAGTTGCAAGTGGCGGACGTCGACGAGCACATCATCACCGACTTTGAATGGATGATTCATTCGAGATCAGTTCACGTGCGGTCATGTGGGTCTGGAGGTGGCTATACTCTCGTATGCACGCTGCATGATCTTCGCCATTCGTGAGACCCAGACGTCAAGCGCGGGACCCGAGTGTTTGGGTGCAACTGAGACGGTCACAAAAAATCCGCGGGTATGCGAGGATGGTCGACGGTCGTCGAGGTCGCAATAGAATAACGACATCCCCATAGCTAGCAAAATGGCGTGGTCGTAAGGAATCTCCACATTGGTTAAGTGTAAGTCTCACAGTCAGTAATCCCTAACAAACTTTTGAAGGATATTATCAAGATTTTTATTGGTGACCTCAGTCTGACCATCCGTAGGGGTGGTAAGACGATGAGAAGCAGAGTTGGGATGCAAACACATCATGTAGGTGTCGCCAGAATACGTTGGTAAAGCGCGGGTCACGGTCGGAGATGATGCTCTGAGGTTAGTCGTGATCGCTAACGAGTCGGTCGAAGACAATGTCGACAACCTCATGAGCACTAATGTGATAGCAGCACACCGGACAAAGTACAAAACGTGCACGTTTCGTGAAGCGATCGACGACGACCAATATAGCATCATGACCGCTCTCAGTGAAAGGGCAGAGGGTACCGATAAAATTCATAGAGATGGACTGTCAACAACCCTCAGGTATGCGTAGAGCTTGTAGTAACCTATATGGAAGGTGGTTCACAATATTCACCTTTTGGCAGGTATGACAGTCTTAGACGTAACTCATAACAAACTTTTTGTGCTTTGATCACTCGTACAGGCAACTAACACAAACCAAGGTCTTCTTGAAGCTCATATGACCCGCATGGAGGGAACACATATATGTGGGTCTCACCGACCACCCTTACCATGACAGTACACGAGACTGTTCTCACCAAGGGAGTATGAAGGAACGATCTTGCTAGTCCACAATATCGCGTGGATGTCGTGATAATTTGGGCAGTGGTGGTACTGGGTGCGAAACTCGTTAGTTACTTGATGATGGACGGTGGTGACCGAGATGGCAGTGAGCTAGATTTGCTCTTAATTGTTGTCAGAACGATAGGACAAGACATCGGTGACACGTTTTGTTTCACCCTTGATATGTTAAGTGGTGAAATTGAAGTCAAATAAGTCGTGTCACCAACGTGCCTATCAAAGGGAAAGTCTGGGTTTTGTGAGGAAATCGTGGACAACAAAGTTGTCCGTGCAAACCGTGAAGGACGCCCTGTGTAGATAACGACGCTAGTGTCGAGTAGCATAAACTATTGCGAGAACCTCATGTTCATCAGCAGTGTAGTTCATCTCGGCAGGCGGTAGTTGACATGGGTAGAAAGTGGTCAGACAATCCCCAACATGTGTCTCGATGGTTCAGTCATCCACAATGTCGGAGAGTAAGTAACGAGTGGACTGTTAGTAGAGGACCATGATGCAAGGGTAGGCGTTAGTCGAGAACTAGTGTCCACAGGAGGGGGAGGGAAAAGGGGGACACGGGGATGAGGAGAATTAGGTGGGGTAGGAAACACCTAGGAAAGTATAACTCCTACTGTGAAATTTGACGCATCGGTGGTGAAGATGAAAGGGCGATCAAAATCGGAGAGACGGAGAACAGGCGCATAAGTCACGGCCTTCTTGAGGCCACAAAAGACATCCTCATAGAGGGTTGTCCATAACCATGGCAGGTTTCTTCTGGAGGAGGATGGAGGTGAGGAGGTAGAAATACCTAGCGTATCCCTGGATGAAATTACTATAATAATTAGTAATGCCTAGGAAGTTGCCTGACCGCTTGGCGGATGTGGGGGCGGGTCACTCCGCGATAGCAGTGATTTTCGCATCGTCCATGTGGAGAACCACATGGTGTCCTAAGAAGGTCACTTTGCGTTTGGCAAAGCAACACTGACTGAGTTTGTCGTAGAAGTCATGCTTGCATTAGCGTTGTCTCGGGGCCGCAACTTTGAAATGTAATTTACGCCAATTGGTCAAAATTTTCAACCAGGTTGGATGTTGTTGAATACCCATCAAAAGTTGAGGATGCATTAAAGTCCTCCAAACGGCAGGTTCTGGAGGCCATAAAATTTGTGATAAGACGATCCAAAACAGGTGCTCCCAAGTTCCATGTTTGCAACTGACCTGACTATCATGATGGAGGAACTTGTAGCCAATAAGGAGGAGATAAAAAAATTGCTAGATAAATTTTCTGCAGTTTTTTATATGGTTGTCAATTAGGGTAATAAAACCCAAGGATGGTGGATTCACTCAAGTGGCGTTCGCCCCCCAAAGAGTCCTAGGGTGCAATGGTTACCTTTGGAAGCGACACTAAGGATTCTTGGGGTTTTCATCTTGGCAATTGGTAAACCATATTCAAATAATGATTGGATAGTCAATCCTACCCTTAATAAGATGTCTCAATGGAAAGGTCGACACACCTCTCTTTTTGGCTGAGCCTTGCTGATTAATAGTGTGGTTCTAGCTTCCATTTGGTTTAAGTCAGCCCTCTGGGCAATTATTATTCAGTCACGAACCAACTCAAAAGACAGGTGTCAGTCTTTCCATGGAGAGGTGATCACGAACAGAAACATGTTATTCCTGGGGTGGCATGACTCTCCTGATCCAACCTAAGATAATGGGAGGTTTGGGCATACTGGACCCAACCTTCCAATGTCAAGCACTTTCTTTGCAATTGATTAAGGAGTTGATATTGACTAGTGATAAGTCGTGGCAACCGTTGGCATTGGAACATATAAGAAGGTTGGCCCCGCTGGCTCCATCAGAGGTTCATCCTCTCACATGGGTAGAGGAAAAATTCTGAAGTATTCCCCGATCAAAAGCTCAATCCAGAGTTGGAGGGGAGAGAGGTGTTGCTCAGGTTTGATCTTCTTCTGGATAATTTATGGGCTTCCCTGTTGAAAATCTGGTGTAATTTACCCTTGCCAAATAGACCTTTTCCTTCTCGTTATGAGGAAATTTTACGACAGCCCCTCTTTGGTAATAGATGGATCACAAACTTGAATGGTTGTATTTATAATAGCTCACAATCCCCCTGGTCTCAGTGAGTTAAAAATGGGGGGTTACGAGTCAAAGATATATGGGACCAGGAAACAAAGGACTGGATGACAACGGATTTTTTGCAGAAAGAGATTAGCTATGCTCACCAACTCTCTCATAATCTGGATCATATTACTTTTTCCATCCCCCTAGACTGGGTAAGGAAGCTAAAAAAAGGTATACGGTTTCAAGAAGGGGACTGGGTCATGTCTACACATGTTTCAGCACAGTGGAGGGTAGGACAGATAGTGCATTTACTTGCGGAAGGAGCCATGGTCTATCTTTTCAACATGTCCAAAAAACAATTATCTCTATCCTTCCCCCGACAATCAAGTTATAATTATTCTATTTAAGAATTTTTTTCATATCAAAGTTTTGTTAGTTTCGTCTATTAAGGGATGGAGAGTCTTCCAACCACAATGTCAGATACATGATCTACCTTTTGATCCGGACGAATGAATTTGGCAAACTGGGAGGAAAGATAAACCAAGAATGTTACACTTTCTCTTGGTTGAACCACCAGTACTTGGCCCAGCTATCGGCCCCGAGAAAAAATAGAGTAGAAACGTTTTTTTACTTGGCCCAGCTATCGGCCCCGGGAAAAAATAGAGTAGAAACGTTTCTAGTCGGATGGATTTGGGCGCTCTTGTAGTAGCCCATACGTTTCCTAAGATCGTGGCGCGTTAACGGGCACGACTCTAGGAAGCACTGGTGGTTTAAGGCAGCATAATGTTTGCTAAGACCACTGGGAAGTAGATAGACGCTTCATTTCTCTCCAAGATGCTACCTCGGTAGGGTTCCCAGGGGTGAGGTTGACCGGCTGGCGCGCGGCGGGCAGCTGCGGCACGCTGATGGTGGCATGCTGGGTGCTTGAAGGCGAGGCACTGGCTGGTCGGAGGTGGCGGGGCGCTGGCTTCTCGCAGGTTGCGAGGCGCTGGCTTCTCGCGAGTGGTGATGCGCTGGCTGTGTGAGTGCAGCGAGGCGCTGGCTGCTGGCGGGGGGCGAGGCGCTGGCAACAAGTGAGTGGTGGGGTGCTGGTGACTTGCGGCTGGCGAGGCGCTGGCTTGGGGTGACTAGTAAGATGTTAGTTGACACGTGGTGCGGTGCTGGCAGTCGACGTGAGGGGGGTGTTGGTGCGAGGGTGCTGTGATGTTGTGAATTAGATGGGGGATAGCGCTTGATGCACGCGCGGTATCCAGAGGCGCTGGGTCATTACTACGTCACAGGCTGACGTGGCGTCTGGTCTGAGGCACAGAGGAAAAGGGAGAATGGTAGCGGCAACTACTGTTTGAACATTTTCCCTGTGTTTTTCACATGAAGTACTTCATAGCCAAAACCTTTAAAGAGGCTGGAGAGCTCATGCGAGTTGACGAAAGTCGATGTTGGTGGAGGAAAGTGGAGTCAGCCCCCTGGAGACCAAAGTGCGGAGAACGCTGGTCCTACTTGAAGAATCATCACAGTGCCACTAGGAGAGTATCATCAAGAGAGCGGCTAGGAGGTCATCATCAACCTATATATGTGCTTTCGTCTGTTTTTTGTCTTGTGTAGGTTATCCATCAAGAGCATCAAGATTTTCATCATTGTCATTTCAGCGGGGGGGGTTCATCAAGGATACCGTCATTTTTGTAATCCTCATTTGGTTACCGGTGGTAATCATCATCGGCTTCTCTAATTTGTCATCCATGTTATTTATCTTCTTATCTTCTTCATGATCATCATCCGGACTTCTCTGTAAAAATCGTAACATATCGTCATCTTCTATTTTCATTACAGTAATAGTGAGTTGTCAATCTTCCATACCGATGTCATTAGGGCATCGCAAGTTCGACGTTCCTTACTTATTTTCGCCAATTTTATTTCATCATCATCATCATCATCATCATCATCATCATCATCATCATCATCATCATCATCATCTACCAATCTGAATCTTTATCATCATCATCATCATCATCAATCATAATCAATCATCATCATCATCATCGTCATCATCATCATCATCATCATCATCATCATCATCATCATCATCAATCATCATCAATCATCATTATCATCATCGTCATCATCATCATCATCATCATCATCACGGTTTCTATATTCATTTTTTCATCAATCAGTAGTTATCTCTGTGTTGGTGGCTATGGTCTAGTTGGTAGGTAGGTTGGTCAGGAAGGGAGCGCTACTCCGTAGGGGTAACACAAGGTGGGAGGTGATTGCCCTCCAGGGAGTAGACGCAGATGATGGGAGCTGACCTGGGCTGGGGCTGGGAGAAATGTATGGGAGCGCGTTATCTCCTGGCGGAGGCAGACTAGGTCAGAGTGTTAGTTTTGAGGTACACCTTTTGGGGGAACTGGTTACCTCAAGGTAGAAGGGAATGGGGAGGTTCTCTCTCTCGTTGGGGCTGATAGGAACTTCACGCTGATAGCGGGGTTCGGCTCAGCGAAGGCAGTGAGAGGAGAAGAGGAAATGAGGAGAGAGGAGGAAAATACATGGAAGAAGGGGAGGGGTGGAGAGAAATAATCATCAGCGTCGTCATCATTATCCATCGTCTTTGTGATCATCTCAAGGTACTCGTCCAATTTCATCATCAGAAAGTTTTGCTGATCAGGATTCTGATATTATCAGATCCTTGATTTCTGGTTGGCATTCTAGATTAGCTAATTTCCTAATTGAGTCTTCTTGTGTAATGACCAGGTTGAGTTGGCGCCAGAACGACGCTAGCCGGCGCTGGGGCTGTGCCCTGTACCCTGCTTGTGTAGGAGCTTGAGGCTTTGTTTAGAGGTCTGGAATTGCCGAGGGAGGAAGGCAATCTGCAAACTTGACTAATGGCTACAATCTGGCCAACAATGGTCGGAGCTGGGGTGGGCAGCGCTGCCCTGTAATCGAGCCAGATTGGGGTGTGAGACCGGGAAGAGGCCTGATTGGTGAACAGCACGGGCTCAATTGTGATTGGTAGTTTGGAATGGATACAGAAAATTAGGGATAGGATAGTAATTCGAAGTTGATTAGACAATCTTTCTGAGTAGTCATCATCTAGCTCTATTTCATGACCTCAATCACCCACTCTGACATCCTAAATCATCCAAAATGATCCTCAATCATCCCAAATTTTCACAATTGTCAATCATCAACGTATTCCCATTATAAGGGACGCTGGGCCCGGTTCTGTGAAGGGGATGTGGGGGACAGGGATGAACATGAGGAGGGGGATGGAGGATGGTGCGAGAACCTGATGGCGCTTTCTTTTCAGGGTGGCACTGAGATTGCCGACGCCTCACTCATCTGCAGCAGGGTGATGGAGACCAGGCGGATGAGTGGGAGGTGGAGCAGGGGTTCTTGGCAGAGGCGGTGGTTGTGAGGGAGAAGAGGCAGGGAATGGGCGAGATTGGCGCAAAGGGTGGGAAGGTTGATGACAACAACAACAACAACAACAACAACAACAACAACAACAACAACAACAACAACAACAACAACAACAACAACAACAACAACATCAGCAACGACGGCAAGCAGCAAATGCTCGAAATCAGCACGACGGGCGAGGAGGACGATGACAACAACAACGATGGGGTCGTTCATCTCCAGCAGGGTGATGGAGACCAGGCAGATGAGTGGGAGGCAAAGCAGGGGTTCATGATAGAGGCGGCGGATGTGGTGGAGAAGATGCTGGGAATGGGCGAGATCGGCGAGAAGGGTGGGAACGTGGACATCAACAACAACAACAACAACAACAACAACAACAACAACAACAACATCGATAACAACTTCGACAACGACGGTGAGCAGACTATGGGCGAAATGGGCGAGACAGGAGTGAAGGATGGTGGAAATAACAATAACAACACTGATAACAACAACGATGGTGAGGAGGGATTGGGCGAAATGGGCGACGAGGGTGTGAAGGACGACAACAACAGCAATAACGACGGCGATAATAACAACAACGACAACGAAAACAACAACAACAACAACAACAACAACAACAACAACAACAACAACAACAACAACAACAACAACAATCACGACGACGGCGGCAACGACAGTCACGGGAGCAGCGGGGCAGAGAGGGGTTGTTGTGCATCCAAGCTGCTGATCAGCATCATGGGGAAGATGTCGCAATCAGCGCAGTGGGGGGGGAGTAGTAGCTCATTGGGGTTGGCGAAGTGGGGTTTGTGGTTGAAGGTGCGACTTACTATCCCCCCCCCCCTCCTCCCCCTATCCGGTGATTTCCCATGCTGATTCGTGGCTTCTCTCCTGGCATCGTGTAGGGATAGGATAAATGATCTCCCTGCGTCAATTAGGCTTGATCGCCTCTTATCTCTCAATCCCGCAACTCTTAATCAGGAAAGGATTGCTGATAATTACGTTTTGACGTTTTGACCTTGATAGTGAGTGTAGGTGCGATATGACAACTATTCACACTTTTTACGCCAGTGACACCATTGTATACGGGATATGTGCTTCATGGCTTCGTTTTCTGGTTTGTTTCATAGAATTGGGCTTGATGTCTCGTTTACTATGGTGATGTGCTAAGGGATTGGCTTTTTCAATCAGGGGACATGTATAGATCGATGAATGAATACAGACAGATTGGATGTTGTCTTATATGGATTTTGCACACATACAGGCAATCTCTGACTGTAGGACATAATTGCACTACTGTATAGGGACGCTGGACTCCATTTCCAGTGGACATAATTACACACCACTGAATAGGGACGCTGGACCCAATCTCCAGTGGACACACATCACATCAAGGTTAGGGTTCCGTCAGATAGATAAGACATACATAGGGAGTTGGAGATATCTACACAGCTCTGCATAGGGACGCTGGACTTGAATTCCAGCAGATATATTCACATCATTGTACAAGGACACTGGACCCGATTTCCAGCAGCTACGTTCACAGCATTGTACAGGGACGCTGGACCCGATTTCCAGCAGGTGTAGCTCCCCACCAATAGATGGAGCCTTCGAAGCCGGGACCTACTTACCGGGGATGCTCTTATCACCTCGTTAAGTAGGTTCCCATATACAAAGTTTCAATTAAGAAAAAAAGAAAAAAAAAAAAGAAAAAAAAATGATATGGCGACCATTATAAGGGATAGGTGGGTTAGGCACCTAAACATTGATGTGTAGAGGATTCAAAATATTAATTTTTTCAATAATTTAAAGCATAGGCTGGCTAAATTTTCCTCTCTTAAGTGACAGATAATTCATAGGTGGCTGCCTACTAATGACTGGATTATAGACCATACTACTTCAGAGCAACGGGGGTTAGCTTTCCCGTGGTGCAAATCTTGTTTAACTGCTTTCCCCAGTCAAAAAAGTTGGGAGACCATCGAACATGTTTTGATGCAGTGCCCGAGTTCACTTTCGTGGTGGAGAAGATGAGACTGCACCTGGCGTGGTGTCACTGGGATTGATTGGCCATGGGATTGGCGAGTTATCCTTCTGGGCATTGGGAACCAAATGAGGTACAACTTTCCCAGTTTCAAAGGAACCTTTTTAAATAGGTCGAAAAGCTATGTTGTGGTTGTTATGGTATAAAAGATGCGTTCATAAAAGGGAAGCGGTAAATTGGGAGGAAAAGAAACTGCGGGTTTAATTGTTCAATTTGTGCGGACGGAAATTTGGGTGCAATGGTCAGTTGTCCGACCCTGTGTAGCACACCGAACATGTTCGGCGCCCCACTGAATAGCCAGGCGCTCGGCCGAGTGCGAACCGAACGTATTCGGCCGAGCTCAAATCAGGGGGCTGCCGAACGCGTCCTCGTGTGCGTGTGGTGTGTGGGGTATGTGTGGGGTATGTGTGGGGTCTGTGTGTGTGTATGTGTGCGTATATGTTCAGGAGTGATGAGCAACGCCCCCAGGCCCCCCCCAACCCCTATTATATATTTAAAAAAAAAAAAAAAATGAAAATGTTCGGGCTCGGTCGATTTTGGGCCACGTTCGGGCTCGGTACCGAGTGTTCCTGCTCGGTCACCAAGCCCGAACGCGATGCTACACAGGTCCGAACTAAGTTACAAGGGTTCCATCAGAAAAAGGACATTTTACTTAGTATCCGGAAATTTAACTTGGACTGGCTGGGGGGATCTGAAGAGAGAAGCCTGGGAGATGTGAAATGGTCAGGAGGAGAGGAGCAGGAAGGACCATTGATAAAAGAGACTTCCAGCTCATTTTCCACGACTGGTTTTCTCTTCAACCAGGAGTCACACTCAGATCGCCAGATTGTTTTCCTGACCCTTTCTGAATTTCCTAGATGGCAATGGTAGATCTGCGGTGGTATGGTGTGGAGGTCATTTGAATCACTGTCAAGAGGGGTGGATTATCAAGAAGGAAGGTAACTTGGGTTGGTTATTTGAAACACCCTGAAGAGGGGTGGTTTTTCAAGAAGGGAGGTAGCTTGGTCTGATTGGTTCTAATCTGGCATACATGTAGTGGTCTGAAGAGGCTTCACTTGTTCCTGCTCCCTGCTTCCTGCATGTATCAGACTGTTTATTTTTATGTAAGGGACGCTGGACTCACGTTCCAGCAGGTGCAGCTCCCCACCAATAGATTGGAGCCACCTGGAGGATAGGTAGGAATGTATGCGCTCATCATCATTCCTATCTGTCCCTGGCCGTGTTTAAAAAAAAAAAAAAAAAGGCCAGGTGCTCCCTCCCAAGCTTCTTTTGTCCCGGCCCATGAGTAGCCAAAGAACATTGCAGCAATCAATGCTGCTCATCATACGATTGAGTGTGCCAGCGTGCCGTTTCGGTTGATTGCGTATGCATTTTGTGGGATGGACACGTGGCACATTGATATGAATTCGGGTGGTTTACGGAACACCTGGTTATAATTGTTGAGGGACGCTGAACCCGATTTCCAGCAGGTGCCGCTCCCCACCAATAGATGGAGCCTCCCCGAGCATGCTAGTGTTGTCTGCTCTTATCAGCACCTCTAGCATCCACTTGGGTTGTTTTTCAAAAAAAAAAAAAAAAAAAAAAAACGTTGCGACATTGTAGAGCTATCACCTGGAAGGTTGGGTCTAAAATAGAGAGCCCCTTTTCTCGTCACGGCTGAATCAGTTTTCCCCGGGTTGCCCAAGGTATGGTGCAGTCAGCATCTGCATCTGATGACCAAAAGAAACAAGTAACAGCTGTCCGGATATCTCGAAGTGCCGACCGTGGAGGAGGGGAAACTACCGTTACGTACCACATGGTTGAAAGTACAGAGTTATTAATAACTAAAGCTCTTTCAAAGACACCACGTATGGCCCCTGATTTCCATCTTCTCATGCGGGTCATCACATCTGTGTGGAAAAAAACACTGTCACAGGGCACCCCTTCCTTCTCCCAAACTGTGTAGGAAACACTGTCACAGGGCACTTGGCTTTGATGTGGGGAGCATGGGCTATTACCAGGTGGTGCCACGTAGGCCTGCAGTTAGCTGTACCTGGCTTGAATGTAACCCCCTTGCAGGGCACCGTGGTTCACCTGAGGCATCAAGCAGTACACAGTCCGCAAGCCAGCTGCAGTCGGATGCAAGATTGGCAGATGCTTTTTTGTATAACCACCAGCGTCTCCGAGCCCCACTTTCTGGATGCGTTTTTCTGCCTGGCCCTCAAAAAATCCGAGCTGGCACAGTGGGCGATTTGATCAGATGCTAAGGCCATGATGACAGGGACGTTCCGAAGTTACCCTCTAGAATTGTTTGTGTGTGTGTGTGCATGCGTGTGTGTGTGTGTGTGTGTGTGTGTGTGTGTGTGTGTGTGTGTGTGTGTGTGTGTGTGTGTGTAAACACACATATAGTTCATCTTCTGCACAGTATAAGACCATGCACCTTATCACCGCAACACTCCAGGAGGAAAGCACGAATCTGAGGGAGTCAAGTAAACAAACAATCCTTAAGTCGCATTGTAGGTCCACTTGACGTACAAAAGGCAGACAAACGACACAAGGCAGTAAGGCACGAAAAAAATGACACGATGGACATAGGCTGGAGGGCATGGGGGAGGCGGGTGGGCAGATAGACAGCATGCCGTAAGGCAAACAGCACAAAGCAGCAAAGCCTATAGGCTGGAGTGCATGGGGGAGGCGGGKGGGGAGGCAAACAGCACAAAACAACAAAGCACACTGGGTGAAAGGCATGGGGTAGACGGATGGGCAAGCAAACAGCATAAGGCAGTGAGGGAAACAACAGCAAGACAAACGATGACAATGCGAAAACAACACCTGAAAAAAAAATACAAATATAAACAAGGCAAAGGCTGAAAACAAAAAAAAAAACTGATGATGAAAGATTGTTTCGTCGGAGTTGCACCGACTCATCAGGAGGCTGAACCCTCGACGGGAATCTCCGTCTGAGTGTTCCACAGGGTCGCCGCCCGCTGCATGTCCTGCACCCTTTGACCCTTGTCGAAGGCAGACTGTCCCCAAGCTGAACATAGCAGCGGGGGGCGACCCCTGTGGAGCACCAGGCAGCACAGTAGAGGCAACACGGCTGCACAACACCGGACATGCAGCACGGCAACCGTGTAGTGAAGCACAAGGCAACACAAGCAAGGTAACCACACTGCAAGGGATGACAGGGCAGCGGACCAGCTGCTCGGCAATCGTGGAGAGGAGCACAAGGCACCGACAACAAGGCACACAAGCGGCAAACATGGAAGGCACGGCCAGCGGATGGGCAGCAAGGCAGCGGAGCAGTGAAGCGCAAGGCAACACCGACAACACAGCAACACCACACAGCGAACACAGCAACTTGCAGAGAACCACATGCAAAGCAAGAGGGACAGCCAGCAGGTGGCGGTGGAGTGCAGACGGGGCAGTCCACACATCCAACATGGAGCAAAGCAGCGCATGACGTACTCACATGACGATTGAGCCCCGCAGACTGTTGGTTCCCACCACCCACTGAGCCAGGGAGTCACTCCGATGAGCATCCATCATCACCCACAGGCAACACAGGCATCCCGAACTGAGCGGCCCCCGTAAGAGTGCAATAGGCACTCCAAACAAGGAACCACCGACTGTTTGGCACTACGTAAGGGTGCTCTGTTGGGTAAGAGAAAATACTTAGAAAAAGATCAAGGGGAGAACAGACAACAACATGATAAAACTGATTGTGTGTGTGTGTGTGTGTGTGTGTGTGTGTGTGTGTGTGTGTGTGTGTGTGTGTGTAGGGGGTGTGTGTAGGGTGTGTGTGTAAAACACAGCTATCCCATAGTATATGGGACATTAGATGCAGCCATTACGTCTTTGGAAATTTTAGTACAGTACAGGGTTAAAACAACATAAGGAGAACTTTAGGAGCAAGTTAAGATTAGCATTAGTGGTTAGTCTGGGTTAGGAAAGGGTATGAAAACCCAGCCATAGGGGGGTGCATGCCCTGAAGCGCGCTTTTCACTGCCTAGCACCCATAGCAGCTCATCAGAGGGTCATATTATAATCTCCCATTAGACTTTATCATAGAAGGGTGTTGTGTTAGGGTGTACGACATTAATGACACTCTTTGATAGTTATCATCTTCCCTGAAGATTGAACGTTTGAGAGGATGTGGCATCCCCGGGTGTAGCCATTGCCTCTTGACTATCTTGTAGTAAACAACTCCTACAGTAATTAGCGCTCGCGGCACTTCCGCCTGCGTGTGCGTTAGGTGTAACATCACCCTCGTTCAGTTATGGAGTGTCAAGTCGTGTGCATGGGTAAGAAGAAGCACCCGCTCTTAGTGGAGAAGGGAGTGAGGTGGGATTGCAGATCGCGTGCTCCGTGGCTTTAGGAGTGCACAACAAGCAATTGCGGGCAAGTCCAGTAGCGTCGGTCGGGGTGCGGTAGATAGCAATGCAAGTTAGCACCATTGTATATAGTTGCATGTGGATCTAACTTGGAAGTAAGGAAATGGAAGCGGTAGTAAGCAATGCGTATTTTTGGTATGTCTATGAGAGGGGTTTGATGTAATCTGATTTTGGAGGAGAGGGGGTTTTGTCATTTTAGGTTGAGGAGAGAAAATAACGTGTTTGGTCATGGCTTATGTAGTCGAGTGATCCGTACGAATGTATGAGTTACGGCATGCATAACAGGACCCTGTGCATAGTTTAGGGTTTGGCAATAGGTATTAGGTAGTAGTAGGAGTGATCGTATTCTAATTAATCGTTTTGTTGGTTTTGTAGTGCTCATGTTACGGCGTATTTTTCGTGATGTATTTTGTCCTGATTCTACGCGCCAATCTCTTTGGAAGTGTATCACGAGTTTTTGTCTTTCTGAAACCTTTTCTGCAGGGTGTTCCTGGAAAAGTCTCATCATTTCTATTTGTCAGTCCGTCACCATATGCATATCTTCGTTTTTTTGCAGTATGCTTATGAAGTAGTGGGAGCGGTCGCAGTCTAATTAGTCGTTTTATAGTGGGTTTATACTGCTTGTGCTAAGGCGCGTTTTTCGTGATGTAGTTTGTCCTTATCTTTCGTGCCACCATACTTGGAGGTGTATCACGTGTTTTTGTCTTTCTGAAATTTCCTACAGGGTGTTCCTGAGAAAAAGTATTGTCGTTTGTGTATCTTAGTATCTCGTTATATGTTTTTTTTTGTTTTCCTCGTTTTTTTATCATTTTTTTCGTCTTTATCATTTTTTTTCGCGGTATTCTTTACGTGAGCCATTTTTTTTTTTATTTTTTTTTTTGCACATAAGTGTGTTTGTATGTGAGTCCCATATTTTTTATGTTTTGTGTAAAAGTGAGTGTATAGGTATCGATTTTTTTTTTTTTTTAGAAGTTCTTTTGTTGAGTTTTTGAGGCGCCATCGGCTAAGGAATCATCATTTTGGCGAGCATAATTTTGGGATAGGCTTATTCAATTTGTGAAGGGAAGATGACCAACTTGTAAAAGGAATTAATTTTTTATCCATTTAATTTGAGTCCCATAATTTTTATATTTTGTGTAGAATTTAGTATATATAACTGTAGTCTATAGCAGTTTTTTAGTTGAGTTTTTTTTTTTTTTTTTTTTAACCAGATCAACCGGGAACCGGGCGCGGCGTCACTTATATTTCGGTGCCAGGAATCGGGTCTGGCTTACCTTACAAAAAATGCTGTGGTCGTGATTTAGGGTGAGACATCACTGGTCAAGCCCAAAAACTGGACCGCTACACACCACGAACCCTATGCACAAAAATACCACCGAAGAAAACAAGTCAACCAATGTCTCTCTCTCTCTCTCTCACTCCATATATATATGTATATATATATATGTATATATGTATATATATATGTATATATGTATATATATATGCATATATATATCTATCTATATAGTTATCTATGTATCTATCTATATTCCAACCTAAGTACGCACAACACCACAAAAGGGATTATAATCAGCAAAAAGAAAAACCAACTTAAACCTTTTCTGGAAGTTGAGTTTCTAAGTCGCCATCGGCTAAGGATATCATCATTCTGGCGAGCATAATAATAGGCTTATTCAATTTATGAAGGGAAGACGACAAATTTGAAAAAAAAAAAATTGTATTTGTTATTTGTTATTTTTATAAATCATTTAATTAATTGAATTTTTTAATCCTTAACTTATTTACTTACTAATAAAGTTACTATCAGGGTTACCTGACCGAATGTTCGGGAGACCCCGGGCTGGCCCCCGAACGTTCGGGCGTTCGGGGTCCCGTTCGGGGGCCGAACACCTCCAGGTTCGGCCCCCGCCAAAAAAAAATCGGGGCCTAAAAATACGTTTTTTTTTCTTAATTTGTTTTTGTGAGTTCTCGATGATTTAACCTACACGCCTATAAATTTTGAAGCCATTCTGCTAAGCCAAAAAAACATTAAAAATCGTCAAAGATGGGGGTGTAAAAACGTGCTCGCCCACTCACTATTTTGTTTTTTTTCACTTTTTAAACTTTTTGATTTCACTTTATTTCGGGGCCTAAACCATTTTATTATTTTTTTTTAACTTTTTAATGAGTTATTGATTATGTAAACTATATACCTGTAAATTTTCAGGGCATTTGTCAATGCCATAAAATAATAAAAAATCGGCAAAGATGGCGGTGTCGAAAAGGTGCTGGCACACTCACTCATTTTAATTCTCTTTTTATTTTTTCTTATTTTTATCATAGTGTTTTTTTTCTGTATTTGATTTTTAATTCAAATTTGGTAAAGAATTTGGATGTAGTGCCCAGGCAAATGTTGTTTAGTTTATTTTCCTCCATAA
Organism: Chara braunii; assembly: GCA_003427395.1. Taxonomy (NCBI): domain Eukaryota; kingdom Viridiplantae; phylum Streptophyta; class Charophyceae; order Charales; family Characeae; genus Chara; species Chara braunii. Next base: position 72,728 of record BFEA01000346.1, on the reverse strand, counting down.
CATATTGGTTTTTCGGATTTTTGTTTTTTTGTTTTGTTTTTTTTTGGTCCGTGTTCGGCCCGAACGGCCTCCGAAGGGGTCCCGTACGTTCGGGCGTTCGGGTTGGGGCGTTCGGCCCGTCCCGAATGCCGGCAACCCTGGTTACTATTTTTTTTTCTCTTTTCTTTTCTTTTCTTTACTTAATTATTATTTATTTTAAATTATAATTTTAATCATCTTCTTTTTTATTATTAAGTAATAATTATTAATATTATTAATTAAAAATGAGCTTGTGTGTGTGTGCGTGTGTGTGTGTTCTGTATTTCCTGATTAGCACCTCAAAGCTGCTGAATGCCTCCTGGGCTCTTCAAGTCTGTTATATTTGAGTCATGCCCATGCCAGCCCACCATTCAACTTTGTACCACGCTCCTCAACCGCCAACAGCCAGGCACTCGAAGTTGCAGGCACCATTCACGACAACGGCAAGGACCAACAGCCAGAAGGACAGGGGCATACCACAAGGTCAACAGTCACCTGAGGTGGTCCACGGGAACGATGTTGGGTCCGGTCTACGTGTTGGATATTTGGCGAATTCGGGCGGTCACAGCAGTTGAAGGGACAAGGAATGTTGCCTCTTTGAGTTGCAAGTCGCTAATTTTCCATTTTCGTTTGGCCTTGTTGAAAAAAAAAAAAAAAAAAAAAAAAAAAAAACCGTGTCTATGGCAAACTTGAAACACCAAAATGTTGCATTCCACGATCTTCGGGTGAGCAGGGCCATCGGGCCACAATGGCGGCCGGTGCCAGCTAAAAAATGAGAAAAACATCATGCTGTCGCTTCGGCAAAGCTTGGCACGCGTTCTTTTCTACCTCGGCAAAGGAGGCTCAGAGGAAGAAAGGGGGGGGGGAAACGAGTCAGACCAGCTGCCAGCAGTTATTCACTGCTCAGCAGAGTCAGCACTATTTTTCATCTAGCATCTGGGTTAACATGTTTTGGGAACAACATTGTAACTCACATGACGGCCAATTCCCAGGTGGGGTAATTGCAGAAATAGTGTGTTTTCGAAGTTTCGCAGCAGAAATGTTGTACGGGTCCGAAAGATCTATTTTTGCAAGGAAAGTGGGACCCCTCCCCCAAATAGTTTTGCTGTGAAACTACCGGGACCTCTAAAGCTGCAACGAAAGATATATTTTTGCAACGAATCTTGGGGCCTGCCAATATTTTTGCTGTGAAACTACTATTTTTGAAACTTACCCTTCCCAGGTGAATCTGACTTCAACTCTCACCGCATTCAACATTGAAAGGCATTCAAGTTGTGACTATGCCCCGAGTCCAAGGGTGAGTGGGCCTCAGGCGATCAGACACAGGGAGAGAGCAAGGCGGGGGGAAGCAAGGAGAGAGGGGGGGGGCAGCGAAGGCGTGCTCAAGCGAGAGAGAGAGAGAGAGAGAGAGAGAGAGAGAGAGNAGAGAGAGAGAGAGAGAGAGAGAGAGAGAGAGAGAGAGAGAGAGAGAGAGAGAGAGAGGAAGGAAGTTGACCACTTAAATTTCATGCCGGCAGGTATAGACACACAGACTCTCAGTGGGGCCCGAAGGAGGTTCAGAGGGAACGAACAAATAATGCTTTCATGAAGCGGGCAATTGAAAGTGGCATTTTGTTTGTTCTGGCTGGTTCTGAGAAGCACCACAATAAAGAACAGAGATCAAACACACCGGTGAATGCGTAATGCTCACTGGGCTGACGGCAACAGTCATCTCACTCTTGTATGCTCGTGGACTCTCATGCAAAATATGTGTATATACTATATATATGTCCATGTATGTGTGTGTGTGCATGTGTGTATATGTATATACATATATATGTGCATACATATATATAACACATTGGCACGTCCATGCATGTATCTCTATCACGATATATGTGTATAGAATATATACCAACTGCACTAGCTCAGTCAGTGCACCCATGAACTGTAAACACAGACCTGAGTTCAAATTCTAATAGAATCAGACATGTATGCACACTATACATGTGCACACCGTTCAGCGGGTCCCAGCCCAGCTCAGAAAGGATGAGTCAGTTAGTTCCAAGGTGGGATCATTATCAGCTGCTTTGAGTTTCCATTATGACCGCATATTCTCCCCCCTCGTCCACTACAGTTGTTTTCATCCACTCATGTGCCCACCATCTATCAGGGTAACGGCTTCTGTGTGTTCTTGTTCATTTCTCCCCTCTTTTATCTTCTGAGTGCCCTTCAACAATCCTCGACACGTGGTTAAAGGAGGGCCGAAAATTCACCGTTTTCGCCGACAGTTTCGGTGCAAAATTCGGAAAAAACTAAAAAACAACCTGTATGGGCCCATAGTGCAAACATTAAAAAAAAAAAAAAAAAAAAAAAAGACACAAAAACATTAGAAAATCCTAACACAAAAACACTTTCCGAGTCAAAAAGAACCGTTCAACAAATCCAATGAAATGCCAACATTGAACATTTTCATTAATGATCGAACATGTACGAACTGGACACATGACATACCCTAAAGCACATACATATCACACACAAAACGAGATGCAAGAAAACAAAAGAGCAAAAGAACAGGGCAATATGACAGTTTTCGTTGAAGGATGCTAGTTGTTCGATTTACGTAGTCGGGGGGGTCGTTGGTTGAAGGTCTGAAGGCTGGTTGTTCTACTTTTTGGATTTACTCAAGCAGAGATCGAGAAGGAGAAGCTCCTGTTGAAGGATGCTAAAACCTGGATCAAAGCCGGTGGGAGTTGGTCTATTGTCGGGCTGTGCCAGACCAGAACTAAGACGGATGTGTTGTTGAGAGTACCCTGGAAGAGTAGGGACTTGTAGGTTTG
>BFEA01000346.1:53449-66838 GCA_003427395.1 Chara braunii | reverse complement strand
TACCCTGGGTTCCAGGGGATTGACTGAGCAGGGTGCCGTCCTCAATCTGCCATCCGTAATCTATCCTGCGGGGTCCTAGATACCGACTGCTCTCAAATGCGCATCCGTCTCAGACCCCGACCCCCTTCCATACAGATCCTGAAGTAGCAAGTCTTTATTGCTTATTGCAGAGCTGTAAGCTAGAGTCTGCTAGAGGGGGGGGAGGGGCGGCGGCGGGGGGGGGGGGGGGGGGCTCTTCACCTTGTACACGGCGCCAGATGTCTGCTACTATTTACTAGCTCCTCTACCCCCCACCGCAGAACCGATCTCTCATTGGCCGTCCATTCAAGTGCTCTTCTCCCCTACTGGCTCATTCATCCTCCATGCCACTGCTTCTCTACCAGGCAATTAGAGGGGGGGGGGAAGAAATCAGGGAAGTCGCCTGGGGGCTTTAGGGGGATTGCCGCATCAACTTTGGTCCATTCCTTAAATACTAGTCGGTAATCTCTTACTATCTCCCTTCTCCCCTGGTCCTCCCCTGATTCCCGATGTTCCCCTTTCCATTCTACCATCCCTAACCTCCCCCCTTCGGGTCCCCCGAGCCAGCTTGTGCCAAAGTCCTTGATCTTTAATAGAATGTCATTTTGCCTGTCAAGGTGTCTGATTCGTGTTTTGACCCCTTCCCATTTCGCAATTATTTCTGTTTGAATCTGTTGTTGTGTGTTTTCCATGAACTCGTGCCCTTCTAATCTAGCGCCTTCTATTTCGAATGTACAGCGTTGTCTCCAGAGTGCCCAGAGTACCGCCCTTCATCCCATTTTGAACATGTTGATAGTGAAGTCATCTAACTGGTCTGCGTGGCCATTGGGCCAGATCTCAAACAATATCGCCTTCCAGTCCCAAGGCCACGGGGCTTTTGTTTCTAGCTGCTCCCAGATTCTGTCCCACCCCCTCCACAGCCAGAGTGCACCCGGGCATTGCAAAAAGATGTGTTCAACTGTCTCCGACCATTTTTTGGCTGGGAACGAGTTGGTGCACAGTTTACACCAGGGGAGGGCGCGTCCTTGTTGTTCCAAGGATGTTCTATCCATCAGCCAGTTATTGGTAGGTAGACAGCGGTGTTCCAGCTGCCAATGGAGGGAGGCAGTTTTAGCCGGTTTTTCTTTGGCCATCTTGAACCACTTAATCCGCCTGAGCTCTTCCTTGCTGACGTTTAAGTGGTTTCTCCAACATTCCTCTACCTGATCTCGAAGGTTTATTGTCGGTCCTAGCAGCCTGTAGGTGGACTTGACTGTTAGACCGTGTAATCTCCTAGTACATTTCCTTCCTTTCCCCATGCAGTTTGTCCATGTCCATTCCAACGGGTCCAGGGCCAGATGATGAATTGGGGAACCAGGTTGGAAGGCTATGTGTTGTTCATTTTCCTCGAGTACTCTAATTCCAAGGAGCGTTTTTTTTTGGCACTCGATGGTTCCTTCCGATTTGCTGCTTTGGATTATGTTATCCCGTCCCACCTGGAAGAGGTTTACTTCCACTCTTCCTTCGGGGGAGCAGCGGGCCACCCTACCTACTTCGCCTTGTCGCCCGGTCACCGCCACCCAGTCTGACCTTTGTAGGGTGGGGCCTTTGTGAAGGATTCTCCACCAATCTAGGGGGATCCTCTCCACGATTGCCTCCAGGGCTTCATGTGGCCGGTGACAGTACCGCAGTTTCGCCCGTAGCTGATCGGGACTTATCCAGTCTTTTTTCTCCGTGTCCCATATGTCCTTCACCCTCATTATCCCTCGCTTGATCCATCCTTGCCAGGGCAAGTCCATGCAGTGGAGTGTTTGTCCTTTCGAGTCTACCACCCATCTGTTGCCAAAAAGAGGTTTCCTCGCCACTTCCTCTCATCTATCTGGCGGTGTTTTATCCGGCAAAAGGAGGTTTCTCCATGTTTTGAGGAGAGAGGGTCAGAATGGGTCATTTTGTAGGTCGGCCCTTGCTGCCTGTCTGGAAGAGTGATAATCAGGATCTTGTTGTACCGGTCTTCCCCTTGCGATGGGCCAATCCCTGTTTCCAGCCACATCCGATGGTCACTCCCTTCTGTTGTTTGCGGTGCCAAACGGGAAATTTGTTCCAAAGCTAGCCCCTTCCAGGGAGTGTCAGGGATGAAGATCAATCGTTTGATCCATTGTAATGCCAGTGCTTTAGTCTGTACTAGTGGGTCAATAATGCCAAGACCCCCTTTGGATTTGGGTTGGGTTATAGAGTGTCATGCCACACGATTGATCACGTTTACTTTCTCATGGTCGCTCCTCCATAGAAAGGTTGTTATTTGCCGCTTTAACGGGCGTAAGGCCTGCTTGTCCAGAGCCCAAATTGCTGACTTGTACCATAACGAGGCCAGCACCACGTTGTTAATTATCAGGGAACGTCCAAATACCGAGGTATGTTTGTTTTTCTAGAGTGTCATTTTTGTCAGGGGTGGGTTTGTAAACCATTCGTTATTGATGGATGACCTACCTCCTGCCGTCATTGATATGCCCAACACTCTGATGGGTGCCTCTTCAGGGAGCCATTTGAGTTTGGGTTGCTCTGGAGGTCTCACACCCTGATGGTGGATCCACCATCCCTGGGTTTTGTTTCCCTAGTTTACTCTCATGTCTGAGAGTTTGCAAAAGCGGCCCATCATGTGTTGTATTTCCTCCACTAATTCCTTGGAGGCATCCACCAAAAGGGTTGAGTCATCTGCGAACAATGAGCAAACCGGAATTGTTTCCTTAGGTGTTGCCGACACTTGGATTCTTCTGATATCCTTGTGGGTTCTTAGGTTAGTAGTTAGTGTTTCCATGACTATTACGAAAAGATATCGGCCTATAGGGTCCCCCTGTCTGACTGATCTTTGAAGGTCGATGGGGGGGGTCAGATTGCCATTCACCATAACCCTGATAGTAGTATTGGAATGGAGGATCTTGATCCACCGCCTAAAATCCGGTCCAAAGTTGAACTTTTCTAGGCACCTATCTAAAAAAAACAGTCCACATGATCATATGCTTTTTCGAAGTCGATAAAGATGATAGCTGCATTATTTTTGGATTGTCTGGCTAGTTTAATCATCTCGTTGACCAGAAGGATATTATCCTGGATGTTTCTTCCTTGGATGAAGCTTGTTTGGTCCGGGTGGATGATATCCGACATTATTGGTGTCATACGTGCCTTTGTCATCATCTTGTAGACCACTGTGAGCAGGGTGATCGGTTTGTAGTTTCTGATATTTATTCTTTCTCCTTTTTTATAGAGGAGCGTCAAACCCCCCTGCCCAACCAACTCCCCAGTTCGTCCTGTGGTCCAAGTCTCGTGGTAATATTACATGAGATCTTGTGAGATGTCTGGCCACATTACCACCCAGAACTCTTTGGGGAGCCCATCTATGCCCGACGTTTTTTTGTCTTCTATTTGCGTCAATGCTGTCCATATTTCCTCTTTTGAAAGGGGCTTATCTAGACTGTCTCTTTGCTGTTTTGTAAGGGCTTTATTGAGTGGGCGTAAGAAGTCATCAATTTCTTCCATACGCTGGTGCATCGGTTGTTTCCCGCATTCTGATGTGAACAAGGTCTGATAGAAATCCCTTGCTATTTTTATGCAGGCGGTTGTGGACGTGTGCAAGGGTCCTTGCGTAACTTTGCGGTCCTCTAAGGCCTCGATTACAGTCCTCCCTGATTTGGCCTTGGCCATGGCGAAGAACCTTGCATCCATGGCTCCTTCCATATTATATTTGGAGAGTCTACCCCGGATTCTCACGCCTTGCCATCTATACTCCATAAATTCTACAAGGCGGGCTTCTATGGTTTGGATGGCTCTGGCGAACCCCTCTTGGTCAACCTCTGTCTCGTTTTCCTATCGTTGCATGTGTTGTAGTTGGTGCTGCAAGTTTAATTCTTCTGAATGGCGACGTGCCGCAAAAAGCTTTGAGTATTCGTTGGACTTGCGGCCCAAAAAAGCCAGGTCATTGTTGAACCATACAGTTTTGTCTTGGATTTGGTTTTTCTGTTCCTGCCAATAGGACCACACCTCTGCGAGGTAGGTCTTGAAGCAGTCGATGGACAAGAGGGATGTACCCTGGTCCAGTTTTCTCCTGAAGGAGAAAGTTGCCACGCACATTGCGTGATCCAGGCCCGAGTAGGGGCTGCGAGGGAATATTTCTGCTATCTGAAGCGCCCCTTGTAGCTCCTCTGAAGCGAGTATAAGGTCGATCCGGAATGTGGACGCCTTTTCTGTACTGCTTTTGCGAAAACAGGTGAAACGGTGGTCAGTGGGGTAATGTCTTCGAAAGGTATCAAAGAGGTCGAGGAATTTGTGACAACTCCGCTATTAGTCTCTCGTCATTTTCAACGTAAACTGGGCAGGGGGTGGGGATTTTCCATCTGTCCAACCATCGGTCCGGCACCACATTAAAATTGCCCACCAAAATCACGGGGATGCCTACTGGTAGCTTGGGTTTAAGGGACTCGAAGAAAGTTTGTCGTGTTATTGGTTCATTAGGAGCATATACGTTTAAAATGCTTACCACTTCGAGTCCCAACATTCCCAATAGATAGACCCACCTGCCCCCCTCTTGATCTGCATCCCAATTGAGCATTTCCGCTTTGGAGCCCGACGGGAGCCATATGGCTACTCCCCCGCTGCTGGGACGCGGGGCGTGAGCCCGGAAGGCTTGATATGCGCATAACTCGTTATGCATGTGGTTGTGCTCCGGGTTGTCCATAAGGTGAGTTTCCTGTAGGCATATAACGTCCGGTCAGACCTTCCCGTCGACTCCTTTTAGTTGGTTCATTATCGCTTGTCGTTTAGAATGGTTTGCTGACGCGAGTACGTTCACGTTCAATGAGCGAAGGTCAAGGTCAGCTTGTCGTTTGCACAGTTTTCAAGTTCTGTCTTTACCATACAAGGCGTAAACCACATTCATTTTGTTATAGCTTCCTTGACTATCCTTATGCCTTTACAAAGGCAACCAATTCCCTGTGTCGAGAAGGTTGTCTTTCTGCAGTATACTGTTTCGAAGAATTTTTACTAAGAAGTCCTCTATTTCTTTCGCAAACCAGGGGTCATCTGCCTTTGTTTTTAAGAGTTGCAGGTCTTTAAGTCTCTCTTGGTCCAACCAACGTAACTCATCTGATTTCAGGTGATCATATCGCAAATAAATGTCTTTGGTCCCCAGTCTCTCTTGCCCCCGGGAGAGCACCAGTGTTGCTGAGGCCACTGTCGGGAGCCGGTTCTGAATCAGTTGGCGGATGTCCGCTTTTCCGAGCAGTGGACTTCCGGCCCAGGATCAATGAGAGAAACATCGTGGAGCAGCCCCGAAGGGAGACTTCCCCGTGTGTGGTCCCCCGGGGCGTTGACAGGCCCAACTCCCATGTCCCTTTTTTTTGTCTGACTGGTAGTAAGACTATGCCTTTGTCCGTGGGGATCTTGCGGGAGGGTGTTGCCTCTAGCAAATGTCTAATTTTTTGTCTCCGGCTAGTGAGGTCGATTTTCGGGGGGGTTGGGGTTGGGGGGGGCTTGTGTTGGGCTGGTTGTGTCGCTGGGTTAGGTGGATCTCTGACTGGGCCTTGTCCCTCTGTGGGAGGTGCTTCCTCCCAACTCTCCCAATTCTCCTGTTCCTGTTTGTCCTCGGTTCCTGTCGTCGTATCCTCAGGCCCCGCCCCTGTGCTTTTTTTATTGTTTTTTTTATTGTTGTTTTGTGCTCCACCTTCCCCCCTGTTCTGCTCCTCCCTTATCGTCCCCGAGCTGTTCCCTTCCTTTTCCTTGGCCCGCTGCCCCTCGTCGTACTGCCTCACTCCTTCTCGCTGCCCCTCATCCGCTGTGTTCCTCCATCTGCAGTCTGTTTGGTCCCAGGATCTAACGAGGATTGTTCATTCGATGTAGGTCCAGGATTTTCCTTTTGCATTTCCTGCTTTTGCTGCTGCTGCTGTGTTCCACCGTGGTTTCCCCTTTGTGTTTCCTGCCCTTGGTGCGGATTCTGTTCGGGGGGAGGGGGGTGGAAACGAGCAATTACTATGCCCAGAAGTCTATGGCAGATGTCCGACCAGTTTGCTCCCACTTGCAGCCCCTGAGACAGGGCGTTGTGGAGGCTAGTGCTGCATTCCAAGAGAGGGATGAGTTCCCTGTATACGTTGTCCCGAAACTCCACATTTCCTTCCCCGTATTTTAGGTGCAAATTTTTTATTAGCCAGTCTGCTATTTCCTGCAATCCCACCCTTTGCGTTCCATTTTCCTCCTCTCCTTTTGTGCCTGTCGTACCTGCTGTGTCTTTTGTTGTTGTTTGTTCTTATTGGTCTTCGTTTTGTTCTTGAATGTCAGTCATTTCCACCTCCGAAAGGGAGGGGGGGGGGTGGACCCCGAGAGAGTTTCTATCTCCATTGGCGCAAAGCCGACGGCTTGTTCGAACAGGTCTTCAGGAGTCCTCTGTGTGTCGTCCCGGGAGTAGCCCCCACTCCATTCCGTTTTTTCTTTTTCTGACCGAGGGAGGGGGAGGGTGGGTGTCTCTCTTGCAGGGTCGGGTGCCCCTTGGGCCCCTGCTGTTGTGCCTCCTTCCCTTTTCCGTCTAACTGTTTGCCTTTTGGCAGATACTCCATTGCTGCTGGTCCCCAGTTTTGGTTCGTGTGTCCCCCTTGAGGTAGTTTGGTCTGCTGCTCGGATTGCTTGTCCTTCCCTTGGGGGGGGGGAGAAATTGGAGGTCGAGTGTTTTTGCATCCGGGGTTTTGGCTGCCTGCGGGGCCTTTTCGATTACTGGGGGTGCCATCCTTTGGGGCTATGAGCTAAGTGGCTTGGTTGAGGAAGAAGGGATAGGAGGCTGCTTTGTATTGGATTAGGATTCAGCCCAGACGTGACTTGGTTGTCTTATAATTCGAAATCTACTACTAATGTTCTGATACCCAAGCTTTTCATTCTGAGGTGGACTTTTTGTTGATGATTTCAATTCACGATTCTTGATTTTTGTAAATCAGAGTTTTGCTTCTGATCTCAAATAATGCTTCCAAACTGTCCAGCTTCTCGAAGGGCTCGTGAGTAATAATTCAAGTTGATTTTCATACATCAGAGTTTTAGCTATGGTCTCATTGAGGTAGTATGGAAAGGAGCTACAGAGGTTGAAGATGGAGACATCAACAGAAATTACAGGGTTGTGTTTGAGGATTGGTGTTCGATTGACTCCTCAATCCCCTTGAGACCCCTCTCAGAATTTCCTGACCCGTTCCCACTCCCCCCAAGTGTGCTAGTTCCCACTTCTTGGTTTGAAATCGGAGATGATATATGAATAGGACAACTAATGCAATAGGATGCAGTTCTTCTTGAGTGGGTTTGACTGTGTTCTCTCATCGGGGTTCATTTCAAAAGGTAGTACAAACGCAGTTGAAAGGAGTGTCACCATTGTTATCAAAGTCACTAGATCCTCATTACTACCAAAGCTTAAGAGTGCAATCTAGCGCCACTCTATTGAGGGTGAAGAGGTGCAGGGGATGCTGGGCCCGGTTCCCAGCAAGTGCTTGTCTTTCTATCTTTCAAATTGCAACTCAAGGGACGTTGGACCCGTTTTCCAGCAGGTGCAGCTCCCCACTAATAGACTGGAGCCCCCTGTGTGTCAGGTAGGAGTGTATGCTCTTATCAGCACTCCTTTCTAATACCACGGGTTTCTTTCAAAAAAAAAAAAAACTCTGGTCTCACTGCTAATATCGATGGATGAATGCGTTTTTTCTGAAGTATCAACTCAACGATTTTTTTATTTTATTTTTTAAATCCAAATAATTCACGATTTGATCTCGTTCAATTTCATGATCGTAAATCAGAGTTTTGGCTCTGATCTCAAATAATGATTCCCAACTGTTTAGCTTCTCAAAGGACTCGTGAGTAATAATTCAAGTTGTTTTTCGTACATCAGAGTTTTAGCTCTGGTCTCACTGCTAATATCGATTGAGGAATGTGTTTTTTTTTTAAGTTTCGACTCCATGATTTCTATCATTGCAGAAGTGTTAGGATTTTGTCCTGCCTGAGAGTGGTATGCCAGTATCTTGTTGTTGCACTCGTCGCGTGCGATATACTTTGATTAAGGTGGTGAAGTTTTTTTTCTCTCTCTCCAGCTTACCCCTCCATGTTGGGGTCGCATAGGTAGGGGTGAGTGCCATTTGGCTAAGTGGGGTTAGTAGTTGGAGGGATATGATGCATCCTGTTGGCGAAGGGGCTAGTTGGAAGGACTGGAATAGTGCATAGCAGCAGCGGAGATGGTGGCTCCGCCGTGATAAGTCTTGTCGAGGGGGGGATAGGGGGAGTGTCTAGGTGGTATGGGTGTGTCGAGCGCGACTGGTGCACGAAGGGAGCCAGGCATTTCGAAACCTTGGTCGCCGCGGTGGGTTTCAGCGGATCGTCCGACGGTGGGTTATCGCCACCATGTCCAAGAGTTTAGGGTTGGCTGATGCCAGAGCGACGCTGGCCGGAGCTGGGGTTTGGTTGCGTTGCCCTGTAACCTGAGTTATGTGGGGTTAGAGGCCTGGTAGAGAGATCTGGGGAACTGCCGAGGGTGGAAGGCAGTCCAGTGGCTAACCGTGAGCTGGTATTAGGACGACGAGGGTCGGAGCTGGGGTGGGTCGCGCCGCCTTGTAACCCAGCGGTTGGGGGTGTGAGGCCTGGTAGAGCTTGGTATCTAGGATATGAGGGTTGAGGCAACCATAGGCTGGTCGGTTGATTTGCACTGGGGCACCATGGTTTCGAACTTTCGGTTATATCGGCTTCAAGATAATCCGAATTGGTTCTTATTTTCCATGAGCAAGTTTGATTTTCTAGGTTGCTTCTGGTGGTCTTGAGAATCTATGTGTCCGAAATTCGATTCAACGGGGGTTTCTCGTTGAACGGTTCAACGGCCGTTGAACCCCCGTTATAACTCCGCGTTATACCGTGTTAGAACGGGGTACAACGTGGCCTGCGAATTTTTTTTTCGCTGGCAAATAATAATCCACAAAAAACAAAAAAAAATGAGGATGTAGATTTTTTTTGTGCTCTACATCCCCATATTTTTATTTTTATTTTTTTAGCATTTAAATTATTTTTTAAAAATCAAAAACCTAACCAGACTCAAAACACATCGATTTTTTAATTTTTATTTTTACATGTATACCCGAAAAAGTAAGGAGATTTTGGTTCCCCTCCTCCTTTCCTTAAACCACCAGTATTTAGCCCAGCTATTGAAGCCGAGCCTCAATATGCCCTGCACACCGATTTTTGCCGAGCCTGCCGGGGCGGGAACCAACATGGGACATTTGATGCTTGGCACAAGTAYCGCCCTTATTCTGGACCTGWTGCCAGCAGCTGRAATGTAAAGCGACTATAGTTTTCTTGTTTCCACTCGTGYACATGAAAATGGTCTGGGCAGAAGTGCATCCAGATCCATCTGGAARGATCTCGTTGAATGCTCCCCGCCTCTGGCGGGGAGCAGAATCACAAAGGCTCTCTCCACACCACTCTCGAAATGCGAAAACGACAAAAATGTGACGGGTGCATCTGGCCATGTTTTAGTGGGAAGTTCATTCTCATTCAGCACATTTCGAGAGTGGTGTGGCAATTCCCAAACAGCCGAGAATCTTGAAAAGGGAAAACAACAAAAACCAAAAAAAAAAAAAAAAAAAAAAAAAAAAGGGGAAAAAAGGTACCAAACTCTGAACACGATTGCCCTCAGATACATCCGCTACTGCAGCGAAGTGCAGCCAGATACATTCTGGAAAGTGCTACGTCAAGTGAAGCCCTGAAATTGAAACGGTTGGCACGCATTGCATGCTCCCCGTCTCTCACAGGGAGCAGAAGCACAAACAGTCGTGATACTGCTTCCAATAAAAATAAAAATAAAAAAAAAAGGGAGAAGAGGTACCAAGCTCTGAACGTGAATGCCCTAAAATACATCCTCTGCTGCACCGAAGTGCAGCCAGATACATTCTGGAAAGTGCTATTTCACAATGAAGCTGTGGACTTGGAACCGTTGGCAACCATTGAATGTTCCTCATGTCTCACGGGGAGCAGAAACACAAACAATCGAGATACTACCTCCACAAAAAAAAACAAAGGGCAAAAGAGATACCAAGCCCTCAGATTCATCCATTGTGCCCACAAGTACAGTTGGATACATTCTAAAAGTGCTAACCTTACTGGCTGGCGGACACTCATGAAAAACCAGTTTTTTCCAAAAAAAAAAAGAAAAAAAAAAAGCAACGATCTGTTTTTTGAACTTTTTTTTCCTTCTCGTGTTGCAGTTCCTTTTCTTCTCTTTTCCCCCTCGTCGCCTTGAGCCTCAGAACGTTTCCACATAGCACAGCACCAGAACATCTTACAGTCCATTTGCCCCGTTTTTGTGGGCCCACACACGTCGTCCTCCATCGCACTGTCGGGCCTTCCCCGAGCCTCGAAAAATGCGGCGCGTTAACAGGGAAGGCCCGAGGCCCATGTATGGGCCAAGTATTGGTGGTTTAACACTAGTTTTTTTTTTTTTTTTTTTTAATTGCTCCAATCTATTCGTGGGGAGCATCACGTGCTCGGAACCGGGCCCAGCGTCCCTTAGATTTGAAATACATTAATGATTGACAATTGATGAAAATTTGGTTTAACACTAGTCTTGGTGCACTGAAACGGAGGAACTCTGACAACTGTGTTTGGCTCTTTGGCATCAAACTCCTTTCCTTTGTTGGACAATGAATGCATTTGGCCATTCATGTTGTCCCTGTCCATTTTACAAATGGTGACCTCCTGTCCCCTCACTACGGGGAGTATCCCTTTTTCACGGAGACATTCAGTCCGACTGTTCCAGACATGTTTCATTTCTCCAAGTTATGTTATAAAAAAAGAAGGAGAAAAAATATTTCTAGCGTTTTTTTTTTTTTTTTTTAATTTTTTAATGTCGAAATTGCGTCACACCGTTGAGTTTTCTGAACTCAACAACTCTAGGTGGGACCAGACCTCTGGACTTTGTGGTTAGAGGTTAAAAAAAAAAAAAAAAAAAAAAAACGACGAGATTCAACGGGGTTCAACGGGGATTCAACGGGATTCAACGGGGATTCAACGGGGATTCAACGGGGTGAATTTTTTTTTTCTCCACGTGGGTCCAGCGACGTGTTCGAGGCCCAATGCGCCCTCCCCGTTGAACAGTATTCAACGGGGAGGGCCCGTTGTACTATTCAACGAGGATTCAATGGGGCCCCGAGGGCTATTCAACGGGTGCAACGACGTTGAAAAAATCCCGTTGCCCGTTGATAGGACACACAGTTGAGAATGTTTTAGGATTCTGGGGATTTCTTGCCATTCACTGTAGGCTTCTTTGATGTTGTTACCTTCACAAATTTGAGGCGGTTCGATGCCAGAACGACGCTGGCCGGTGCTGGGGCGCTGCCCTGTAACCTGTTGATAGCAGGAGCATGAGGCCTGGTAGAGAGTTATGGGGATGCTTTGCGGCGGGCATTCTAAGGGACAACCAAGGGTTGTTGACGGGACGACGCTGGCCGGAGCTGGGGTGAGTCGTGTTGCCCTGTAACCTAGCAAGGTGGGGGCATGAGGCCAGGGAGAGCTCGGCACGGAAAAGACAGTGTTAGAAAATCCTATAGGGTTTTGTCATGAATTATGGGGGTTATGAGCATTCGAAGGACTTATGTGGCTTTCCTTCTGACTTAGTAATTGCTGCCAGAGTAATTCATATTTCTTCCAAAAAAAAAGAGAATGCTTTAGGATTCTGGGGACTTCTATCAACTCGCTTTAGGTTGTTTGATACTGGCACATTCCTGGATCTGTGGTTGTTCGATGCCAAAACGACGCTGGTCGGAGCTAGGGTGTTGCCCTGTAACCTGCTGACTGCAGGAGCGTGAGGCCTGGTAGAGAGATCTGAGGATGCTTGGGGGTGGGCATTCCAAGGGACAACCAAGGGTTGCTGTTGGGACGACATTGGCCGGAGTTGGGGCGAGTCGTGTTGCTCTGTAACCTAGTCAGGTGGGAGTGTGAGGCCTGGGAGAGTTCGACAGGGAATAAGACAGTGTTGGATAGTTTTAAAGAGTTTTGTCTGGGATTCTAGGGGCTCTGAGCATTCCAAAAGAGGTTAGTAGTCATTCATATTTTTTAAACCTCTTTTTTATTCTTTTGAATTTCTTCAATAGTTCTTAATAGTTCTTAGATTGAATCTCAAATGAAGTCGGATAATGGTCCTGAAATCTCAAATTACTTTCGTAACTCTATATGGGACGTTGGGCCCGGTTCCCAGCACGTGCTGGTCCCCACAAATAGACTAGAGCATTTGTCCCAAAAAAAAAAAAAAAAAAAAAAAGTGGGGCACCCACTTCCATTCTAATGTCTCATAAATTCAAGAATGCGGGCTCAGTCTGGGACGCGGGTCCATTGAAGCTTAGGACTTTTAAGAATTTTTCATCCTTCGGTTCACTGATGACCAAGTTCGCTACGGTGGCGAATTCGATTCTAAGGATCTCTGATAATTTTAATGACCCTGTAGTGACTTGCTTGAACGTCCTGGTCTTAGCGGAAGAACTGTATAAACACGAAATTCAATAGCCTGCGAAGGTTATTGAGGTTGGGCTTCGCTGGATGAAAAGGCGAACAAAGAAGATCTTCTGGGGCTAGGTGATTCGGCTCATGAGGACGTGGCTCATGGATAAACAGTCATGGATGCCTTCGTGAAGACTTTTCTTCGACTTCCAATATGCGATGGTCATCGGGTGTGGCGAATACAGTGTGGAGACATCGGATTCTCTAGCCGCTGATAATATACCCGGATTGTTGTGCACGCCAAACGCGCAGTACTGTAGTAAGCACGTTTTTTTGGGGCCAATGTATCTGGTACTCAACGAAGGGTCCGTGTATATGGACACTATGGGCCAACGAGGCCTATGAATCGGGTACACCTCGGAGGGTTTATGCTTTTTGGAACATTGATCAGTTGTTGAAAAGAATGAGCTGAATCTCCCGTGACTACAGACCCTGCTTCGACTGAGGTGTCCCACGGTAGAGTGGGCTACTCTGGTCTAGGGATGAGGAGTTTTGCTTAGTTTGAAAAAGTATAAATGCACGTCACCGTAGTGAGTAGCTTTCGACCTCAATCTGAGTGGCACATGAGTTTGAAGGGTTGAGAATCCTCGACGTCTGAATCGAGGAATGTAGCGAAGGAGGTAATAATGCCATGATATGTAATACTCATATCACCTTCTTCTTTTGAAATTTCATTTGTGTACTTTGTGTGATTATTATGATGAAAGTTTCAGTGCAAAATTCGACAAAAAAAACACCTCGGGTTAACCACGTGTGCCCACTCGAAGCCCGTAAGTGCCCGCCGTGCGGGCGGTGCAGATAATGCCCGCAAAAAAAAAAAAAAAAAAAAAAAAAAAAAAAAAAAAAAAA